>QVAJ01000483.1:139184-225272 GCA_003546035.1 Mixornis gularis | reverse complement strand
CTCTCCTCTCCTCTCCCCTCCCCTCCCCTCCCCTCCTCTCCTCTCCTCTCCCTGCACTATTAAAATCTTTCCACATGAGTCCAGTGTAGAAATATAAAAACTACAAAATCTAGACTTGCAATGACAAGATGAATTCTGTTTCACTGTGGTGTTACTCAACACAGTAATGAACTATTTTGCCAAAATGTTAAGACACCACACAGATTAGCTGTGTTCTGCAAGCTTGACTCACTGCAAGGGAATTATTAGAACATCTAGAGAACTAGCTAGAGATAAAGGATAAAGATAGGATAATTAGTCTATCTTTGGCATTTTTTAATGCATTCCATTTTCACAATGAATAATCTTGTGAAACATCGTCATTATAATAGAGCCCACTCTTTAAGAAACAGGTGCTTAAAAGCCAGAGCACGTGAAACCTGATCTAACTAGAAGCAAATAGCTGAGGAATCATAGTATTATGCTTTGCAAAATAAAAAGAAGAGACTAAACCAGGGTGAAAAAAACCCAAATTAAATTAAAATAACCACTCAGGTGAGGGGAGCAGACAGAGAAATTCAGTTTTGGAAGACTGTTATTATTTTAAAATGTGAACATATGTGAATATTTTGGTTACACTAATTTTTAATCTTCTTATTATTCATATTCTACTATAGTCACATTTGTTTGAGTAGTAGTTTGTTTTCAGAGGAATGATTTATATTGTAGAGCTAGAATATCTATCCTTGAGAAAAGCATCCTTTTTACTATGTAATCAAAAACAAATGGAATTTTGATTATTCTGCAGTGTCAAGTTTGACATTCCATACAACTTTTAAAATGCTGACTGAAATTTCATAATTACAACCAAAAACTGCTAGCATCTTTCAGGTAACTAATATGAATATACAACCATGACTTAGAGAAGTTAGAAAGTCTTACTAAAAGAATAAAAGACTTCAGAGTAAACTTTCTCTAAAATCTTGCCTGGTTCTTTGAATATTTAAACTTTTCGATTCTCTGCAAAGTAATCTGAAGAAACAATAAAGGAATCTTCTTTCTTTGGAAATTAGAGAAATTTTCCTCTTCAATTTTTCCTTATTGTAGTCAGTTGACCTTGGCTGGATGTCAGGTACCCACCAAAGCCTCTGTCACTTCCTTTTACAACTGAACAAGGGAGAGAAAATATAACAATAAGTTCATGGGTTCAAGATAAGGGCAGAAGGATCACTCACCAAACACTGCCATTAACAAAACAAACTCAAATTTGGGATATTAATTGAATTTATTACTAATAAAATCAGAACTTGATAATGAGAAGTAAAATGAATCCTAAAAACACCTTCTCACCACCCTTCCTTCCCCTGAGCTCCATCTCCTCTCCCAGCGGCTCAGGGAGACAGGGAATGGGACTTATGGTCAGATCATCACATGCTGTTCCTTCTGCTGCCCAGGGAAAAGAGTTGTTCCCCTGCTCCCCTGTGGGGTGCCTCCCATGGGAGACAGCTCTCCATGAGCTTCTCCAATATGAGTCCATCCCACGGGCAGCAGTTCTCCACAAACTGCTGCAAGGTGGGTCACTCTTCTACCGTGTGCTGTCCTTCAAGGACAGGCTGCTCCCGTGTGGGTCCCCCCACAGAATTACAAGTGCTTCGAGGGAAACTGCTCCAGGGTGGGCTCCTCTCTCCATGGGTCTGCAGGTCCCTGCAGGAGATTACTGTGGCACGGGTTTCCCACAGGGTCACAGCCTCCTCTCAGATTCTGAGGAGCATGAGTGTTCTCCAAGGGCTGCAGGTGGATCTCTGTATACCCATGGACCAACACGGGCTGCAGGGGCACAGCTGCCTCACCATGGTCTGCACCAGGGGCTGCAGGGGAATCTCAGCTCTGGTGCCTGCAGCAGCTCCTGCCCCTCCTTCTGCACTGACCTTGGAGTCTGCAGAGCTGTTCCTCTTATATTTTCTCACTCTGCTTTTCTCTGGCCACAATTACAAACATGCAACAACTTTTTTTTTTCTTTCTTCTTAAATATATTATCACAAAGGTATTACTATCATTCAGGATTGGCTCAGCCATTGCCAGCAGTGGGTCTGTCCTGGAGTCAGCTGGAGTTGGCTCTGCCAGACGAGGGAAACTTCTGACATCTTCTCCCAGAAGCTAGCCCTGTAGCCCCACCTCTACCAAAACCTGGTACACAAAATCAATACGCTTACTAATAACTCAACTAGGACACATTCAACTAAACAAAGTAAAAAGCAAAGTGACAAAAGGCACAATGAGCCTAAGATATAATGGTCCTGTGAAAGTGATAAGCAGGTTGTTTTGGTTTTTTTTTTGTTTCAAAACCTAAATTTAGAAAGAAAATTCCATATGCTGTGTCTAGTTCTGCCTAGGAGGAAGACACATTTTCTTTTTGTTAAAAAGTTCATTACTTAATTATGAAAATATAACAATTCACAGTGCTGTAATACCTGTATTTGTCATCTAACCATAGTTTTTTCTAGTTAATAAAGTCTAGACATTTAAGACTATTATGCACTATTGCCCATATAAAACAATGAGTCTGGATATTATTTATTATGCACATTAGGCCCTGAGATAATGAATAAAAACCAAATTAAGCTTTCTGCAAATGAAACATATTAATACTTTAATTTTAGAAAAAATGTTGTTTTGAAAAATTTTTTTACTCTGTAAGGTTTAATATATAATTCATTTTAAAATCAGATCACTGTAAAATTTTGAGGTGAAATAAGCATACGATTCAATGTGTTCAAGACAATAACAAAAAACCCCCTATTTTCTAAATGAATCATAGTGTAATCCCTGTGTAAGCAAGTCAGCTTTAGGATGCTGAATCTCTTTATCTACTGAATACAAGTTAACTCACTTTAACTCTATGGGAGAATATGTAAGACGTTCAAGGAAATTAAGATCATGTTAATTTAAAGCTATCAAGAGAGACTTCTATAATCAAGCAGTAATGTTAGCAGTTCAAGCTTTTATTTCCTAATTTGCTTGAAACATATAATCTCTGATATTGACTGGAGAGTTGCCTCTTTTTCTACATATTATATTGAGATATATTGGGGAATCTATGAGCCATGAACAAAACAATTAAAGCAGCCAGCTCATTATAGAGATCTGCTTATTAGAAATAAATCAACTCAGTGACTGAGCAAAACTGAAGTAGCAATTCTAGGAAAAGTAATAAAAAAATGTAGAATAAGAATTTGAATATATACTTGGAGTCTGTTGACTAGTAACTATATCATAGGAATCATAATTGCACATAAACTTTATTATTTGTTAAAATATGTGTATAGATTGATCATTTATCACATTTATTTCCTTTTTCTTGAATGAGGACATAAAGAACAGACGCTGAAGCTGAAACTGTGTGGGACTTCTTACAGATACGTGACATGTATGTATATAGATGAAATGCTCTCGGAGATGCAAGACACCATTAGACTAAACAAGAGTAAGATGGAGTGGATGATAAGTTAAACATCGGAAACTCCTTCAGAAATAACCTTGTACTCTGAGCCTTATTTGCACAGGCTGAATTTGGCTTCCAGGTGGCCGAAGGATAAGTACAAGCCTAATATTGTCATGTAGAGGGCTAGTTAGAAGACATTTGTATATGTCTACAACTGGTCACTTAATATTTGATATTTTATAGAGGAAATGCTTTTGAAAAGTTCTTGTCAACCAACCACTAATAAGAATTTATAATTCTTTTAAATTAGGACAGGAAAAACAAAATCTGTTCCACGATTATTTTAATTTTCACTGCCATAATCACAGCAAAAGATCTCTCCCTAAGTCTCATTTTACTACATGGAGATTGGTTTTACTTCTTCCATTTTTACTTCCTCTTACATTTTTTACTTCCTCTCCTTCTCCTTCCCCTCCAATCCTTTCTACTTATACTGAATTTCATTCACATATACCACTGGAACTGGATACACATAGTCTATGCCTTCTTTATCAGTTAAAAACGTTAGACTGAAATTTTTACTTTTAATATTAAATATTAGATAAATCCTTTTCAAAGTAATATTTAATTGTGAACACCAAAGACTTGTTTGAGGAACAATGAAGAGAGCAAAAGATTTATTTTTTTTTACACAACCTCCTGACTAAATGATGCCAACTGAAGCATGCAGACACCATGGAAGCATTAATTGCTCATCTCACTCAAATAATGGGTTGCCATATGAAACAGGAAATGTATTACTGACTCAGCCAGTTTTGCTCAGCCAGTATGAGTGTGTGCATCTAGAGTAATTTATTTCATTACCTTCATGATTGTTAATCATACTTAATCATACACCAAACTCTTTCTCTGGAGCAGTGAAATACATTGCAGTCTTTGATGACAATTCCAGCATCACTTCTTGGACCACATGTGGCAAAAAGTAATCTGAGTTTCAATTTTTTTTTTTTTTYTTAAAACAATGGCATAAAATTTCTCTTTGTATAAAATGTGTTTTCATACAAAATAATTACCTTGTTCGTGGTCTAAAATTATTTGGCTTTAACAGCTAACTAAATATTTTTTCAAACTATTTTTTCTACTATTTGACAAATTTGTCAGTCTTACAGAAACAGATTGCAGATTTTATTACGTGTGGGTACCAAAGAATATAAGGTATTCTTAATTCTGTATACCTCTAGAATTTGAATACATATATATATATAATTTATGTACTGTTTGAATTTGAAATTGTTAGTGGCAAGTCTCAGAGGTAGGGCGTAATGTCTTATAAAAAGAAAAGCTGAAAATTTATTTTTATTTAATTTTTTATTGAAAGGAAAACTATTTTATACTGGGTTTTTGTATGCATCTTATGTTGTGCATTTCTTAATTTTAAAAAATGAGTGGGAGATAGAAATATCTATGTGAAAGTCTTTCCTGCAGATCCTACTCCCACTGAAAGCTTGAGTAAGTAAACAATCTTTAGGGTGTTTCTTCAGGCCAAGAAATCTGATCTTTATTAAGTTAATTCTAGATAACAGAAAGCGATGTCTGCTAAAAAGCTAAAAAAACATGACATTGAAAACAAAGGCTCAATAATTCAGTCAGTAAATAGACTACTCATAGGATTTAATTTTATTAATACATGCCAGGGTTTTTTCACTAGATGTGCTAAAGGGAAATTTCAATTATTATCTGATCATTTGAAAGTTGAATTTTACTATGTTTTAATTTTAATGACATATTCAAGGAAAAGGTTAGTGCAATTTTTTTTCCCCCAGTGTTATCAATCCGGATGCTTTCTGCTTCTTTAATCAAAATTATAAAAGTCAAGAGCTCCCACCTTTATTGGAGCAATTAATCAAATTTTTTTTTTTTAAGGAAATGTGTGAGCTTGCTGCTTTTTTTCCTCATTTTTGTTGGATTACTAATTTCAGAATGCACATGAAATTTAGATATTCTTTACTGTCTCTGATTAACCTTCTTTTACTGAAAAAAACCCTCCATATTGAGCACACTGAGCTCCAAGAAGTTCTGCAAAGAAGGTGGAGCCATGTTCTTTCCAGTGGTGACCAGTGACAAGACCAGAGGCAATGAGCACAAACTGAAACAGGAAGTATTATCTTAAACATCAGGAAACACTTTTTTATTGTGATGGTGATTGAGCATGGGAACAGTGTGCCCCAAGAGGATGTGTGGCCTCCACCTTTTGGCAGCTTGTCCAAGGTGACCATGCTTGAACACGGGGGTTGAACAAGAAGACCTCCAGAATTTCCTCCCAACCTTGACCATTCTGTGATTCTGCTAACTCCCACACCATGGAAGGAGGTGCTTTATGAAAGTACTTTAACTCTGATGTTTTGATCTCCAGAACTGGAGATGGTTTTGCATATTTAAAAGGGAAGAGAATGGGAAGTGGAAGCAGAAGGAGAAGGAGGAGGGGAAGAGGGATAGAAGGGCAGGGAAGGGAAAACCACCATCACGTAGCCAAATGAGTCTTAGGAAGAGATCTTATGCTTATGGCACTGAAAACTTGAACATAGAACAGATTTTGGGTTTCCTGTATTAATTTTAAAGAAATGGAACTTCTCAGTAGTTGTTGACTGACAAGAAGTTTTTACAAGTATTCATATCTATATATTTATACATATGTTCATATTCATATCTGTATATATATACATATGCAGATAGGTACATCCACGTACATATAGTATATAAATGAACATATCCATTTACATTTATGTAGTCCTGGTTCATGCCTGAGATGTTTGGTATTCTGAAATTCCTTTCCCAGGGAATTTTCTGTAAACAAGAGATATGTTTTTGTAACTGCAAATTTGTTTACATTCTTTCCCTAGGAGGGACTTCTGTTTGATGCCCCTCTGGTCTGACCAATGTGATTAAAGAGGTTTGTCTTCGTTTCACCAATCGAACTGGTCTGTGTAGAATAGTACATAAGGGAGACACATCCCAAGAATAGAGAAGTCATTTTCAGCCCTCTGAAGTCGGAGTCTTTGTATCGTTGTGGTGTACAACAGCGTCACATATATAAATTCTCTTAAGGAATAGCCTTACTGTTTTCTAAAGGTGTTTGTAGAATTAGAACTCCCAGCTTTTAAAAAAATTCCTAACATTCCATAAATGATCTGCTAAATCCAAAGACTCTTAGTACCTGAATCTGAAAGAGCAATTCATGTCTTCTCATGTCAGTCAGATTCCTTGGAAAACCCTTAATCCAACTGTCATAACTTCACTTTGGAGTAGTTGAGTGTTCTGATGCTGCATTTGTCAGATATTATATAAATTTTCAGCAGAATCCCAAAGAGTGTAAATTATTTACTGTACTCAGATATGAGGAAATGATACTAATCTCTCAGATCTTCTGAAGAACTAACTTGTTAGCTGTGTACAAGTAAGGATTTACTTTTCTTTAATCACTGATTTTTTATTAGTTAAATTGAGAAAATTGTACAAGTTTGCAGTTGCATGAAATCTTTGTTTTCAAATAATGAACAGAGTCAGTGAAGCAAATGAAAGAAAAAATCTTGACACCCGTCAGCCTATCCTCTCCATAAATACTCCAGTATTTGGGAGAATCCCGAAATATAGGATGCTTCAAAAGAAGAAACCACGTTCTACACCACAGAGAAGGAAAAAAAAACCTATTTCTGGTAAAACTTGAACTTACTGAGGCAAAGAAGGCAAGTGAAGGGGATGCTGGAAAGAAAGAAACAGGTGGAGCCTGATCTGCAGTTCATGTGAAGTCCTCAGGCTCTCCTTATCTTGGAGTTGGTGTTGCAGATGCCTTATAAGGGAGTCATAATAAACAACATCCTCTCTGTCTCTGTGGTATATATTGTGGTATATATTGTATATAGTATATATATATATATATATACACACATATATATATATTACAAAATACTTGCTTTCTCAAACGTGCAATATAACTTCATGAGAAGATACTGACAACATTTTCAGGTTAATTGTAAAATTGTCAACTCTCTGAGTGTAAGATACACACTAGCACAAATTAAGTGAGAAAGATAAGCACCAGTTGCCCCACCATTTTCAAGCATTTATTAAGCTCAGAAGTCATACTCAAGGCTGTTGAATTGTGATCTAAGGAATTAATCATTATTTCCCAGATATTATTATTTTTTTCCTCTCCTCTTAGAAGTCTAAAAATAATAGAATCAAAATGCACATTAAAAGACCTCAAGGACTGAGCTGGTTGCCTTCATTGGATGAAAAATAAAATAAAAACCCACAACAAATGTCCTATGTAATTGGTAGGAAATTTCTTTTTTGCCAAGGGGTTAATTCAGTGCCAATACATAAAAGAGTAAATACTTAAAAAAAAGAAAAATGTAACAGGCAGTATTTATTCTTTGCTTCATTACGATCATATGATTATCTGTCCTCCTGTCTCTGATTACCACACTCTCATATGTATTACTTTGTTGCTATTTTTCTTGCAATTTGTTTTATTTGAAAAAGCTAATTATGTGCCACTTATTTCTTTACAATCGGTGTGCAATTATCACTGACCTTCAGTGAATCGAGTGGTTAATGATAATATCCGGAAACATTTGTTTTCTCCATTCCAAGGAAGCAAACACACATTTGTTTTCAGAGTTCCCAAATATAATGATGGGAAAACATTGACCTCCTTTTCCATTTAAAAAGAAGAGAATATGTATTGTCATAGACCTATGTCTAACATTTATGACACTTTAGCAAAATGTCACACATTTATTTATCATCGTCATTGGCTGACAATCTTTTCTCTAAGTTCCTTGCCATTTAATAAAATAATTATTACTGGAATGCTATTAAATGCTAATAACTGTAGAACGTATTTTAAAATTGCTTCATTTTCGACACAATGCTGAATAGTATATTATAATTTCAAAAACAAAGCACCTTTTTTGGTTTCTTTACATTTTAATATGTGTCATGGTCTTATGTAGTCAGCATTAAACATGACTTTTAATCAAGTGTCATACACACTGTATTAAATACAGCTGGAATAATAATATTTCTAAAGGAGGATGATAAGCATAATTAGATGGCAAAATGTGGGTGATTAGATTTCTCAAAATAGCTAATTCTGTTGATTAATTCAAAGCATATTATTCTATAAAATCTTGCATTATGCCCTATTAGGAAGCTGAAGCACTAAGATGCTGAGAAACAGAAGCAAGTAAGCCATGTACAATTGTTCAGTTTACAACAATGCAGTCTTCATTTCTGTTATTCTTACAACCAATATGCTCAAAAAATAAAATTATCAAAGAAGGACAAAGCAACAGTACATCTATTGTTTATAATTATTCTTAACAATAGTATTAGAATTTTACAGTTCTCGAAACAAGAAAATACTTTGAATACTTTTTGAGCGTAAAAACCATTTACTCTATTTTTTTCCCATTGCTCTATGAAAAATAAAAGAAAGTAAGTTCAGAAAACTCAAAAAAAAAAAATCACAGAATCACAGAATAATTGAGGTTGAACTGGACTTGAATAAAGTGTGGAGCCATTGTATTGAAGTAGGGCCACCTAAAACCAGTTGTCCAATCTCATGTTCAAATAGTATTTGAATATCTCCAAGGTGAGAGACTCCATGACCTCTCTGAACAACCTTTGCCAATCTTCAGACACCACCACACAAAGTAAAAATGTTTTCTGATGTTCAGAGGGGGCCTTTTATGTTTCAGTTTTTTCCTCTTGAGCTGTCTCTGTGTGTTACCAAAAAGAGCCTAGTATCTTCTTTGCACCCTCCTCCCTTAAGGTGGTTGTATAAATTGAAAAGATCTTTCAGGAGTTTCCTCTTCTCCAGTCCCAGCCTTTCCTCATAAGACATGCTCCAATTCCTTCATCTTCTCTGCAGCCTTTTGGTGGAGTCTTATGTCCACGTCTTACACCCCCTGCTTCAGTGATGCCATGGCAGAGCCAGTCTCCAGCTGCCCACAGCTCTGCTTTGTGCCCCACCAAGCCAGGCACACTGCAGACCTGTCTTGGTGTGGTCTCATCCTGTACCCAGCCCCTCTAAGGAGCCTGATCCCAGGGTTAGACATGTCTTGATGCTCCCTGGCTTGTCTCCTCCTGACTGGATGGTGGAGTATGAGTCCTGCCTGCCAGTCCCTCCCATGATATTCCAAGGGGACATCCTCACCTCATGGAGCAACTATCCTGTGAGGATTTCTGCAGTTGTGCTTAGGAAGTTGAGTGCTCACAACTGAGAACATAATAAAGCCATGGTTTGGTCTCCTTGTGTGTGTTCCCTGAGGTTCTTTCTGTGGAATTCTTTCACTTCATAATACATAGAATGATTTTTTTTTTTCCAGCATGAATGGAAGGACTGTAGATGATACACTGCAGATTTTTACTTAGAATTAAATATAAAAAAGAAGTATTCTATGGTTTTGCTCTAAGGTGATGTCAAGTTGCCTGTTAACTAAAGTTTATGAAGTAGCTACTGTGTAGTTGTCATATTTTAGAAGTTGGATTCAATGCCAGGGAATTTTTTCACAAAATGTTAAGTATTACCAGCTGTAATTAACTTTAAAAGAGCAGGATTTTAACACATGAATTTCAGTATAATAATACAGACAGACCCTGGAGTTATAAAAACCAATGTTTAGAGTTCATGTCCCCTATTTCTAGTGCATCTAACTTCTCTTAGATGGGTGTTTCTAATATAAACACATTAATAATCTGAAACATTCCATTACCCATAGGGAAAAGATAACTCTACAAACAAATGAACACATCTGTATGTAGAGAAAAGATGTAGATGATGTGATATGCATCATGCATGTAGATGGTATGGTAATACAACATGACACTGCATATATTCAGTAGAATTTATACTTTATATTGACCGAAATGCACATAAGGGATGAGAGACGTGTATGTATAAATTGGATATACACACAAAAAAAAAAAAAAATTATATATATATATATATATATATGCATGTATGTAGAGTTTAGATTATTTTTTTTTTTGTGAGAAGTCTGATGTGGATGGGTCCAGAACATGCTAAGAGCATGAGTAGTCTTCCTTCACAGACCTTTCTCTTTTCCTGCTTCAAATCCACAAGGCTTCTAAATTGAGGAGCATGTTCGAACAGAAACTTGAAGCAGAATCTCTCAGCAATACATCAAAATGACATAAAAGAGAAATTAAAAATGGCATATAAGCAATATCACCACCACCCACCCTTTAGGGTACAAGACAGTTTTCTTTGAGGCTTGTTTCCCTAGAGTTTCTCATATGCTCTTAAAACAAAACAACAAACAGACAATATGCATTTGTGAGGGGTTTTTTTGTTTTTAAGGGATTTTGTCTGGCATCTCCCTTAACCTTTTGCTCTTCTCATCAGAGTTACTGTCATGTGTTTTACTGATATCATTATTACATTATAAGGAAAATGAAGAAAATCAAAACCATATTGAATACATTTAATAAAAAGACAGTATTGCATAGACTGATTACAGTTTTATGCAATCATTTTTCTGATCACATAAGAAGTATTTTACTTTGAATGATAATGCACAGCCTTTAATTCAGTTTCTTCTGTCTTTCAAACAGATATATCTTTACCTCCATAAGACCTGTTTCTGGGGAGTATCT
Source organism: Mixornis gularis (assembly GCA_003546035.1). Classification (NCBI taxonomy): domain Eukaryota; kingdom Metazoa; phylum Chordata; class Aves; order Passeriformes; family Timaliidae; genus Mixornis; species Mixornis gularis. The sequence goes on along the minus strand of QVAJ01000483.1, from coordinate 214,168 downwards.
TCTAATGATTTCCAACTTTTTCTTTAGAGAAAAGTAACATAATTTTTGGAAATAATTGAGCTGATGTTTCGGCTAGTTTGTCAGAAACAGTAAGAAGATCCTCCATGCCCTACTCATGTCCCTCCTGGCTACTGCAAAAATTAACCCTCTCCTGGCTGGAACAAGTACACCTTCATATGGTGGATTTTGTCAGCTGGAGTTCACATATAAAACGAAAAATTAAATTAATGTCATAATTAAGCATCATGTTCATTTCCAATGAAAAATTTAATTCACATTCAAGAGAACCAAGAGACCAAGAACTTAATACTATGCGGGAAAAGTTTGGTAAAGCTTCTTTTTTCTTAACAACACTTAGAAGAATTAAAAATCCAGTTCTAATGCATTATAGATATTTTCAAATATTTATTGTAATGTCTTTGTTAATATTGATGTGATGCAGAGAAAATTGTCAGAATTGCAAAATAAAAACAAAAAACTCTAAAAGCCTTGTTGAGGTTTTGTATAAGTTTCAATGAATGTTTCTATAAGTATAAAAGTCAGTGCATGGACACAGAAAAAAATAGACATGAACAACAACAACAAAAAAAGGAATAGGAACTTCAATATTCAGTAGTTAAGACTACCTTGATGTTTATCAGAAGATTTTTCTAAGTCCTCTGACATCCATATTTCAGTGGTGATGTGAAACGTGTTATATTTCATGGATGGAACGTGTTGAGTCAATGGATAAAATTTGAGAACACTTGATGTGACATCTATCATCTTGAGCTGCAGCCTACTAAATAGACTGGAAGAAAAGCTTTTATGTTTTTCACACCTTTTGTTCCCCCACTAAGGGGTCAGAAAATGCTTCTGAGTCAATGTGCCAGTGTTTTTTCAGAAACAATCCCAGCTACAGTGTAACAACCACATCTCCTCTGGGGAATCAATATCTTAAGAGTTACTCAGAGCAGAAGTTAGGTCTATATTATAGGTCAAGCCACGCTGACAGGTTGACAAGGCAGAGAATGTCATTTATCCTTTATGGCAGAACCAAGAACAGAGCTCCTTTCTGATCAATCCACTAACAGGATAAGAAATAGTCTAAAAGTGACATGCTGTGTCCATTGAACTTAAACAGCACCTATCTGCTGTTCATTTAAACCTTGCCTTTGGCAATATTCTGGAAATGTCTGTTGAACACTTTAGATAGTTTTTGTACTTCTTTCTGCACGGCCTGACAAGAATTTTGTCCTTGGAGAAAAGATTATATGCCCCACCACTTAAAATGGAGATCCAAATTTTACATCAAAAGACTGTCCAATGGAAAAAGCTTTAATCGAAAAGCAACAGATGCACATGTCATGTTGCTATATGAATATAATATTGAAACAGTACACATTCATTTCAATAACTATTCAAAAATATGTGTGTGTGTGTGTACGTGTGTGTCTCTATGAATGTAGCAATATTTAAATGTGAATTTTTCAGGTAAGTTCAATATTATTTAATTGGATTCCATAATACCAACTATCTTTAGGATCTAATATAAGTTACCTCTCTATTTTTATTACTTTATTCCTATTCCTTCTTACGAATTTATAAAACCTTTGGCAGCATTTACACCACAATGGAATTAGAGTTAATTTTCCTGATTCCACAGGTGATGGTTAGACAGAAGGAACTAAAGTACCCACATTTTAACTTGACATGGTGCTACACGTTTAATATTATTGCATTATTTTAGGCCATCAACTCCAGCTCTATGAAGTCAATATTTCAAATATTCCCTGATAGCCGAAAAGCTCATGTGTATCTGCAAGTACACATGTGCACACTGGTTGTAGAAGAAAAGAAAGAATACAAGAGAAAAATATCCTACTTCTCAGATATTTGGGTAGTCATTCCTTTTTTAATACCTTCTGATAACTCATAAATTAAAAATAAGTGGTTGGGATGGGAGAATAGAATGGTGTGTGTGTGTGTGTGCCTGCATGATCCACGCACAGCAAAAAAAATCCTCTGGAGGAGATTTGCCAAAAACTCATCTTGTTAAAGGGGAAGAAAAACATCAGCCTAAAATGAATGTTGATCATCAGCTGGACTCAGCAGTAACTAGGACGTATCCAAAAGACTTTCGAAGCAAAGGAGGCATCAGTCTGGTCAGAAATAGAAAAGAAGCGTGAATATTTCTAGCATGGAGACCTTGGAAAGGAAGAATCTTGGATCCCTTTCCCTACTGTCCTGTGTTCCCAGGACATCTGACAATCTGACAACAGCTCAAGCTTGGTAGCAAAGCGTCCCCAAAGATCATTGAGTGGCCTGGTCCCACTTAGCAAAATGATAAGACCCAAGTGTTTCATTGTGCAAAAGTAATGTCATAGTTTTCATCTTTCATTACAGATAATAATCTTGAATGTATGGTCAGTTAAATAGCCTGTCATTAATAAATTCATGAATCGCTTTGGTCAGGTATTCAAATTGAGTATTTTCTCCTAGGAATACAAGAAAATTTCTGACATTTTGCTTATCAAGTAACATGGAAATATGGAAAGTAATGTAATTTAATATAGATTGAGAAATGAGATACAAGAGTAGTTCAACTTAAGTCAAAGCAAAGTATGCAAATTAACACTGATTAGCTGAAATCCCAAATCTTGATGGCAGGAAGCAATAATTAGTGGACGAGAGGGATTAAAAAATATCCCAAGACAGACCATTATGGGCTGCTTCAATCTTACCTGCTAAACAAGGTATCCCTTAGTTTAGGTCTGACATATGAAAGTCTAATTACCACTTGGATGGTCAGAGATTTTTCACAAAACCCACTAAAAAGTGGAGCAAAAGATGAGGTTTTCCCCAATATCTACTTGATATATATTCTACATCTCAGCAAAGACAGTGCACTAGAACAGACTGCTCAGGGAAGGGATGGAGTCACCATCCAATCACCAGCCACTGGATATGGCACTTAGTGTTATGGTCTGACAAGGCAGAGGTTGGTGAAAGGCTGGAGTCAATGCTCTTGGGTGGCCTTTCCCAACCTCCATGACTCTGGAAATCCGGGATATCAGGAAGGACATGTAGCATAAAATCCTAGGGCTGAAATTGTTCTAACTTTAATTCTGCTGTGGAATAAAGATATTCACAAGACCACCCTACTCAACACTTTTAATATGAGAACCCACTTTCAGAAGTACATTTTCTAAACCTGGTATCCTCTACAGGGCTGCCTTCTCAATGTTTTCACAGGCATTCTTCTTCCTCCACCTTCCCATAAAGTAATTATTCAATGGGATCTACACTAATGCCAGTTTTAGAGTTAATGCATGTAAAAAATACAGTAAAAGCACACAAAAGAGAATACAACATATATAAAAATATTGGTTTATTGATTTAGCCATCAAGTGGATTTATTCCTATTGACTATAAAGACAGACTTAGTGTTCATCTGCCTTTAGTCATACTAATTATTTATGAGTTCTGTTTTGAGAATGCAGGCTCTTTTAACACTGAATTTTTTGTCTGTTACCTCCATCAATCCTTATGTCAAAGGCAAGTGTGAGATCACTAAAAATATTACTGGTAATCATGATGGGAAAAAATAAAACAAAATGGAAAACTTTCCTAATCATTAAAAATATTCATTTAGAATCTGGAGAGTAGCTTGTGTTTGTGCTTATCTGGGCTTTTACATTCATTCCGAGACTTACTATAGTTTCACTCATCTTTCTTTGAGTTTTTGAGCTACTGGATGAAAATGAAGTTGTACAAAGATTATAATTTTTTACATGAGAAAACCGAATATTCCAGGGAAAATATAGAATTATTTCCCTTCTATGCATATAAGGGTAATTACATGTATATGAAGCATGCCTCAAAAAGAGGTCATGATTTGAGCAAGAGCCTAGCCTGAACTTTAAACTCCTGTTTCTAATGAATTAATCTACTAAATTAGTGAAATGTTTCTTGACACTCATCTAGTATTTTGCCCGTATTTAACTAAAAGCATGTACAGAATTTACTACTCTTAATTAAAAACATTCAGTTTTCTTAATATGTGAAATAGCTATTTTTAAAATGTTATTGTAGGACTAACTGCTAAGATATCATTAGTGTGGTGTGGGTCACAAGTTTTTTTTTCTTGATTTCTCCATTATCTAAGCATATTATCACATGAAAGGATGAACACAATAAAGCTCCAGTGCAAATATTATTCCTGTTGTTATTTCTTATATATGCATATCAACTCCTGCAAATTTTATGGATTAGTTTGCGAAGTAAAATTTAAAAAACATATTTGTCAAGAAATTACTCCATATAATTTGGTTGACTGAAATTCTACTTTCCAGATTATACTGCGGAACAGTTTTACTATTAACACTACATAAACAAAAAGGTAACTTCTTTAGAAAACTCAGTTATCACCTCATATCTTTGTAAATGGAATTATTTTGAAGGTGAACAAATAAAACTACTCTTTTCTTATTCCTCTCTCTTTCTTTCTTTTTCTCCCCTGATTTTTATGAATAAAACTGGGATTTTTTTTTTTAGGGGAAAATCAATGTAAATTGCATGTCTTTTACTCAATGTAAATTGCATGTCTTTTATGCTGGAAGGCTATTTCATAGTTTGTAGTACAGGACAGTGCAGGTGAAGGGACATACATTGACAATCACATATATATTTTGTATAATCTCTTCAGTAAATCAGCATTTTCAAAACCAACCAATCAATTGGTCAAGAACATTTGAACAAGATTATAAGTTTTAGAGCTTTTTAAATTACTAAAAATTGTTATAAATATTTGTATATTTAAAAATTTGCAATTGTAGAAATGATTTTAGAAGTGTATGGATTGTCATGTAAAACAAATTAAAACAGCAACTTGGAAAATCTTTTCCAAAAAATGAAATCTTTCTTTCATAATAGCACAGAGATCAGGACTGTAAGAACACAATAAAGATATTTAAAACTTTAACAAATAAGGGTCATATATTCAAGAGCAAACTTGTGTCTTCTAATTCCCAGGTGGAGGGACATTTAAAATTCAGTCCCATCAACAATTACAAATCTGCTGTTAGCACCCATGAGGGAAAAGCTAACATTTCAATATGCTCAATGTAATTAGACAAAATTGCCTTTTACTGCAATTCATAGGGAGAAATTGTTCCCTCAAATACTGACAATAGTTTGCCAGACTGCTTGGTATAACTATCATTGTTAATTTCTAGATATTAAGAGACATATGGACTACTGCTGAGAGAAGGCAGATGAACTTATAGAAGTGGTCTGGGGCATATTTAAGGACATTAAAAGGGCAAGATATTGCAAGTAAATTCTGCAATAAAAATTTATTCGGTTCAAGCTTTATTCTTTGTTGTCCCAAAATGCTTATTTTATCTTTATTAGGTAGTTAAATATGTAGAAAAATATAAACTATGAATCACCTTGGGAACCATATACCAAAACTTGAGTCATTAAAAAATAGACAATAGTCATTTTGCAGCTGATTTTTATGTGTGAGCCTGACTGCAGACACTGCATGCTGTTCTAAAAATGACATTTCACTGATGTAAGAAAGCATGTTTTCTTTTCCATCAAGAAAGGAATTGTGTTTCTTGAACAAAAGATTGATATCTGAGGAAAGTAGAATTTAATTGTAGTTGCTTATAAATACAATGTTCAAGTTTATTTAATTGAGTGGTGGAATGCTTTCTTCATCCCAGTGTGCATGACAAGATTCTTTCTCTTCTAAAAAATTTATCTTAAAAACTGTTTTGCCCCTGCTCTGTCAGTGGTGTCATGAAGGATATGTAAATACATGGTGAAGTAAGAGTACCAGAATAAAAAGAACTCATAAGGCCTAATTCAGATTTCTCCTGAAATGAGCTGGAAGACAGCCCTCTGATATCAGCTGGAAAATATGCTTCTAAAGAAGACTAGAATCATTATGATTAAATGTTTATAGTGGTTATTCCTAAAGGACTTTTGCTAAAGATCCCCCAAACCTCTACCTGATAGACGAGATTTTCAATGCTTTTGAGAAGAGGTTTCATCATGCTAAGCTTTATGTTTACTGTATTAGGCAAAATAAATATGTCATATTTTAACGGACTGTTCTGAGGGGTGGCCCGTATATACGTGGTTGGTTCCTCTGGCTTGCCGTGAGGGGCTGAGATTAGCCATCTTGTAACAATAAATGATTGGCCTTTTTCTTTTCACCACCTTTGGATTTACGGCCTCATCATTCTTTTTGTTACATTCGTAACAGGACCATACAGTCCATCACAAACACCTTTGCACAAAAATCCACAAATCATCTCCCCAAATGCATATTTTTCCATGATTTAAAGGACAATCTACCAATAGAGTTCATTTCCATAGCTCAAACAAGAAAGTCCAGCCAGCAGGCAACTCCTTCATCCTTCCTCTTATCAATCCTTTTCTCACTCTCTCCATCTGACTGTTATGCTAAGTCTTCTCTATGCTCAATCACTTTGTCTGTTCTCACTCTGGGAGGAGCCAGTGCTTTGGAAGTCCCATGTCCTGGCAGGAAAGAGTTAAGATTTGCCCAGACTTGCTGTGGTAATGTGATCTCTGCTGGGCAGCAGCCAGGCTTTCAAAAGCCCCAGGAATGGGGGAAAAACCCAGACAGATTTCAGAGCAGCTCAGCTGATGAAAGGCTCCTTGCCCCCTACCCCTCGGTCTCATTCAGGGTGGGCCCAGCCCAGAGCAGCTGCAGGCTCCCCTCCCCCTGTTGGGGAAAGAGCCCAGGCCCACGGCCAGGCCTCAGGCCAGCTCCCCCCATAGGGGAGTGGCAGGGTGTTTCCAGCTGCTAAAAAAATGATCTGGGCCAGGATGGGGCACATCATCCCCTCTCCCAGCCTGGGAGTCACCGGGCCAGGAGGGCCTCCCGTGAAAACCCGGGCCCGGCCAGGCTAGGCCGTCCCAGAGAGCCAGGACTGCCTTACCTCCTTTGAAGGCAGAAGAAAAAGAGAATGATCCCAGGCTTCCTTCTAACATTTTTTAAGGCTGTGTGTGTCCCAGAGGTGTATCCCTGCATGCAATTGGCTATTCTGGTTGTCAGTTCAAAAGAAATCACCAATTGCACCTCACCATCTGTGCTAAACCAACACATCATGTCACCAAGAAAATAAATGTGTTGTAGCATTGAGAAAAAAAGGATGGATTGTGAACTAAATGAAAATTTGCTGTAGTATGCTACTCAGAAAACAGATTTTTCAGTTAATAAATTACACATCTAAAACTTTAATTAAAACTTGCCCTCCATGAGTAAAGAATATTAAAAAAATTACTGGAAAAGTCTTTAAAGAAAGGGAACTTAAATTCTCCTAAAATACCCTATCTGCTACAAGTTACCTTTCTATAAAAAAAAATTAGTGTCATTCTAAAAACTCTATAAAACTTTATATTTTTCTATGCTTCCTGTTAACGTCTGACACTGAACAGTGAAAAAGAAAACTTACAAAAAATATTCTGATAAAACAATTGCCATTTTATAATTGAAAAAAAAAAAGGTAACTGATGCAATTTTTAAGGAACAGATGACCATTCATCATTCTGTGAATTTTAGCTATGGATAAGAAAAAAAAAAAATCTGTAATATGGCATATGATATTCTAGAAAGTATATGTATGAGCTCATTTTTCCTAAGAGGCTTTAATTTGAGGCAACTTCTTATCTGAAGATACACTGAAGTTGCAACTTTTCTATATTTTTTAATAATTCCTTTTTTTTCTATCTCCAACCAACAATTTCTCCTGTCAAAAATTATTGAGATTTAGATTCTACAGTGTGTGAACATTTGTGGTATATGCCACAAAGTTCTGAAAATAGCCATCCCTTTGATATTTCACCAGAATATTCTATTTCCTGAATTATTATTTTAATTTTGACCTCAGTTTTAAATTGTATTGTTTTCTCATCTTCTGTGTGGTGAATAACAGCAATCCTTATCAGAAGATATAAAAAAAATTCCAATCTCCTTTTACCCTGTTTCTGATAGATTGAATTGAGTGGGTTTGTGACTATAAAAATAAGTGGTTGTAATTTCTTATGAATGAATAAACAAGTGAATACCAAGAAACTCGTGAAGCACTCTCCATTCCCACTTTATTTATGCCCAAAACAGAAGCTAGAAGTGTGGTATGCCATAAAGCAGTATGATGCAGTCATTATTCCCATTTTATAAGTATGGCTCAGAGGTATTTATGGGAGCTAAAAGAATATATATGCTAATGGTACAAATAGTTTTGGGGAATATTCCATGACTCTGGGACTTGAACAAGTAAAACAGACCTTGGCCTGATGTTTTTCCATACCTGCTGGCACTTTTCCATGCAATTCCTAGGCACAGGTCCATAGTTACTGTGGGTCAGAGACCTTTATCAAAATCTAATATTGATGAATCTACTGAAGCTCTGTGTCTCAGTATGTTTACCAGTATGGAAATCAGTTATTACGTGATCACAGCCAGAGAACAGGCTCAGGGCACTTTTAATTTAAGGGAGCAGGAATATCTCATGCAACCCTCTTCTTCTTCAGGCTTCTCCAGGCAGAATCTTAACACTCATTTGCTTTAAAAATGATGCTGTAGCACAGAGGAAATAGATGCAATATTTCATAGAATCATATGCAGCCAAAATTTATCTTTAGCTCCACTATTTCTAATACAATTGATAACGTAATTTCCTTCCACAACACCAGATGCTTAGTAAGAATTATGTAGCAATTCATATTCTTTTCCACTGAAATAAGTCAAATATAGTGGGATTTACCTCCTCTACCTTTAAATTTTTATAATGCAGACATCTACATCTGAGCTTGTCAGCTAGAGGTTTTATTCCTCGTATAAAAAGGGGCACTTCTAGAACATGTTTATCTCATCCTAATATGGGGTTAGAAGGGTTAGAAGAACTTTATTTTGAAAGTAATATATATCTCCTTGAATTATGTATCTGGTTGAATCAGGTTGATGAATCAAGATGAAACTGAAATTGGGAAGATCTTCTAAACAACTTAATCTACTTAAAAATATTCTGGCAGAATCCTTACCCCAGGTGTCTTACTTGAGTCTTTGCATTTAGTTGACCTCATTTTAATTTTTCTTTCTCAAAAATAAATAGGAAGCCCCAGCATAGCATACTGTCTTTAGCAGAACCATGTTATGACTAAATGTAGCAACTTTCTAATTATGTCGTCAATTTATAGGAACTTCTTTTTATCCAGAATCGTGAATCAGCAAAAGAATAATGTAAAATAAAGCTAATATTTATATTGCATGTGTCTTAAATGTAAAAGATTCTTCTGTGAATCAAGGTTTCAATGTATTTAAATGTATTAATGTACATATTTTCTTTATTGTGTCATGTATGTGTCAATTTGAAAAAGCTTCTTTTTTTAGTTCATATGGGTTCTTTTAACCCATCCATCTTACAGTGTCTTCTCATACTTGGATGACACGAATCTGTGAAAAACTGTCTGGAAGAAAGGAAGAAAGGACCAGATAGATGTTCATGTACACATGTAAATCACTGCTATGCCAGCCAAAAAAAAAAAAAAAAAGAGGTCCATTACTGTTTTCCCATTTTCTTACATCATCTTGACCTGATCTGCCTTTCTGCTAGTGCTCATCAGAACCCTCTGCTTTGTGTTAAATGGGATTGAAATTGCAGAGAAGAGAGTTGGCATTTTAAATGAGAGCCAGGCCCTCTCTATCCATGTCATTGTGACAAATTTTTATAGGAACATTACAGAACTAGTGATTAGCTCCATTGCTAGGCACTCCTGTGTCTCTGTGGCAGAGAGCGATCATCAAATTCACATTATCTGGGAACTTGGGAGTTAGTAGAAGCTGACCATGCCAGCTGGAAGAGGCTTAAAACATGTGTTATGCTATTAAGTGGTATTACAATGTACCAATAATGGATTACAAAAAAACTCTTACAGACTTTGTTACTCAAAGTATAGATGCACTGTGCACATAGCACAGCCATGGCAATCTAGTTTTCTGAAAGAAAAATGATGAATTTGTTTAGCACACAATTATGCAGAGGCGAAACTGGATGGAATCAATTTAGTCAACAAAAAATAAATGCATAAAAATTATTATAAGAACAGGACTGTTAACAACACTATAATTTTAGAATGTGTTTTGGGAGGTTTGCCTCATGTTTTACAGGAAATGAATTTTCACTTCTGGCATTGATGTGGGTACCACAAATCACTTTTGCATTGTGGCTGCACTTAACACAATTTACTTAAGGACACCCCAGTGTGTAATGGGCAGTATGAAAGAAGTAATCATCAAAAACCATAATAAAATCTTCCAATTTAACTTAGGAAACAGGGATTAAAATTGCTGAATCTAGAAATTTTGAGCTCTTTCACCCCCAACAGTTTTAAACTGCTTTTTGTTGGCATTCTTGTTTCACACCACTATGGAAAACTAAATGTCTAAATAGACAAAAAAATTCTCTTCTCAGGTTAACATGCATCGAACACTCTTACACTGGTAGAAATAACAAGACTCTGCAATGTAGTTAAATAGCTTTATAAATGTCATATTTATTCATCTGCCCACACCTCTATATACACCTGTCATTTTAGTGTTCAGTTTTCACATGGAGCTAATGGCAATAATTAAATTTTCTTCAGGAAAGCAAGTATCTCTGCTGTAATTGTGTACACAAACGAACTAGATGTGAACAGCAAATGAAAAAACATGCTGATAATATGGAGTCATTTCAGATTATGTGGACATACAGCCAGACTATGCAGACCTGCAGAAAGACCAAAAATAGACCAAAATCAAGAAACTTCCAGCAGCATGGAAAATTAATTTTAATGTAGGCAAGTATGAAGTGGTTGGGAAAAAAGCAAACATATAACATGTGCACGCTGCACTGGCTATCATCCCCAAGGTAAGACTTTGAAATAAAGAAAAACATGCCTATTCTGTAGTGGTCAAAAATAAAAGCAAATGTGTAAATTCCTGTTTCAAACGCATCTTGAATATGGCCATGAAGAAAGATGATCAAAGTCACAAAACAATTCTCACTTGAGGTATGAGTGCCAAAACTTCTCTGATTGGAAAGAGATAAGTGAAGAGAATAGGAAAGAAATCTACAATTCTAAGGCTGATGAAAGGACAATACACATAAGTCAACAGTTCATTCTAATATATTATATAAGGAACATCAAATTAAACTGTTATCGTCTAAGTGGAGAACTGAAGGCTGAATCTTTCCAGAAAATAGGAGTCAATGTCAAAGACTCACTGTAAAATGCTTAAAGTTTATATCTACTCAAGGCTTAATGACAAGAAACAGAATCCAGATGGGATAACTGGACTCATAGGTAAATCCATTGAAGGCAACAAAGGTGAAAACAACTCAGACCTAGAAAAGTAATTAAGAAAATCATTTTGTTTGTATGTCATGTTATCGGTTCTTTGTGTGATTCCTTTCAGAATAAGATAACACAAAGCTGGATTGCAAGTCTAATGCAACATAGATGCCCTCATACTTGTCTACATTCACCTCTTGCATAAATTCACGGAAGAAAAAATATCCTACTGATATGAAGTCACCACCTCTGAATCACTGAGTGTCTGAAGCACAATTTACAACACCCTGAGAGAGAATGGTGTTCAGTACTGCTCCTCATCTCCTCTGTCCTGGTGATCTTTCCAGCACTTTGTGCTGCTCACCCTCCTAGATAGAATTCTGGTCATTATGGATCTTACATCTGAAAGTTCATACTTTTTTTTTTTTTTTTTTTTTAATGTTTGTAAAAAATTATATAGATGTAAGATAATGGAATAAAAAATAGAAGAATAAATCACATTTTATATAGGTGCACAAATTCAAGAGTCTAGAAGATTTTTCACTGTTCCTGGAAGAGAAAATGTTACTGCAGCCAATGAGAAAATTTATATCCTCTGTGTTTTAAAGAGTTGCTGCTAGTTGCTGCTCCAGAATTTCACTTGTCATTATTAATTAATTACTTTTAAGTTACAATGTCTTTGAGATGATGCATAGTTTCTGTTCACTGTGTTCTAGAATTAAATGTTTATTTTCATTTTCATAATGTTTGTTATCTGGTGCATTTCTAGAAAGCAAATATATTAACTCTGTATTGTTAAATACCTCCATTTTAGGGCATCAACTTTTTTCTTGTGGCCAGGAAGAACACAAACAGGTATGTCCACAAACTTCAGAGCAAGTGTACTGTAGAGCACTAGGTCTGATGCTCTGTTGCTATGGCTCTAGATAACTATGTAGTTTTGCTACATAGGCTGTTTTGGGATTCTTTTTTATTTAAAATTTACTCAGAATGTTTGAGTCTTACTAGAAAAGGCTACACTATAAAAACCCGATGTATAAAATTGAGTATAAATATTTCTAGTGTTGCAGTACAAAGACTTCTAATAGAGTTTCTGACAAAAAGTAGGAAATGTCAAATGGTACTTGATTCTGTGTTGACTATACTGACATGTAAGAGTAGTTACAGGAGTGAACAATGACGAGGCTTTGGTTGGAAAACCAAGTTTGGAAAAACTTGGTTGGAGAATTCCAAATTAGAGTCAAGGAGCTAAGCAGTGTGGATAATCCGAGATCAGCTGCTGGAGTTATCTCCTTGTGAGTTTTACTTGAGAGAATCACAGAATATTCTGAGTTGGAAGGGAACTACTAGAATCACCAAAGTCCAACTGCTGGTCCTGGAGAGCTCCAGAATCACACCATGTGCCTGAGAGCATTGTCCAACACATCTTAAAACCTCCCCTGACACAACTTCAGGTCATTCCCTCAGGTCCTGTCACTTGTCACAGGAGTGAAGAGATTAGTGTCTGCCCTCCTCTTCCCTTCATGAGGAAGTTCTAGACTGCAGTGAGGTCTTCCCTCAGTCTTCTCCACTCTTCTCCAGGCTGAAAAGCCAAGTGATTTCAACTGCTCTTCAAATGGCTTCCCCTCAAGTTTCATCACCATCTTCCTTGCCCTTATTTGGATACTGTCCAATAGAATTACATCTTTTTTACATTATGAAACTCAAAACTGCACACAGGGCTCAAAGTGAGGAAAAAGTTGGCCCTCCTGGCTGCCAGGGAACTGCTGACTCATGCTCAGCTTTCCATTGACTGGGACCCCAAGGGCCCTTTCCTATGTGCTGCTCTCCAACATGTCATTCTCCAATCTGTCCATACATCCAGGGTTGTTCCATCCCAGGTGCAGAATCCAGCGCTTGCCCTTGTTAAAGTTTGTATGGTTGGTGATTTCCCAGCTCTCTAATGTGTCAAGGTCTCTGCAAGGCCTCACTGTTCTCAAGGGAGTCAACAGCTCCTCCCAGTTTTGTATCATCTTCAAACTTGCTTGGTCCAGTGTCCAAGTCATTTGTGAAGATCTTGAAGAGCACAGGGCTGAGGATGGAGCTCTGAGGAACCCCATTAGTGATAATCAGATGTCATCTCCACTGTAACCCTTTGTGTCCAACCCATAACTCAGTTGCTCCCCCAGCATATGCTAAGTTTATTCAGTGGTTTATGCAGATATTTTGTCCAGAAGGATCCTGTGAGAGATGGTATTGAAAGCTTTACTGAAATTCAAAAAGATTACAACAACTGACTTTCCTTGATCAACTAGGTGGGTACCCTTGTCATAAAAGGGAGTCAGGTTCAAGAAACATAAATGAAGCCATTCTGGCTGTGACCTATGATTACAACGTCCTTCATGTGTCCTTCAATACTTCCCAACATAATTTTCTCTCCTTCATGTGTCCTTCAATACTTCCCAACATAATTTTCTCCATAATTTTACCATTGATGAAGCGAAACTGGCAGACCTGTAGTTTCCAATGCTATCCTTCCAGAGTTCTCTTTCGAAAACTGGGGCAAAAATTACCCACCTTCCAATCATCTGGGACCTCTCCAGTTTTCCAAGACCATTTAAAAGTCACTGAGGGACACCCTATGCCGACATTAGCGAGCTGTCTATGTATTCCCATATGTGAATCCTTTCAGAGCTCATAGATTTGTAGGGATCTGGGTGGAGCAGCAGATACACACAAGTTCAAGGTCAATTGTGAGTTTATAATTCTCATCACTCATGGTCTCCCAGCCCAGGGCACTGAGACTCCCTCAGTCTGTCATTGGGGTGAAGATGGAGGCAAAGAATGCATTAACATCTCCATCTTGTCCCTGTCCCTGTCACTGAGGTCACCACCCTCATCCAATGAGGCCAATGCAACTTCTGCTAGGTTGCTAAGCAATTATCCATCATTTTTGAAAAATCATGACAGTCAGAAAAGAAGACTGAATGCATCTTCATTTGCTAAGTACATTGTGATAGGTTAGTTTCTTCTTTTTATTTATTTATTTGTTTGTTTGTTTAATTCTGCATAGTAGCCCATGACTCTTTCTCACTTTGGGTGATTACCTCTGTACACTGACTCTAACTGAAGTCTCACTGATGTCATGCACAAAGGTACTAATATTTCTGCTTAGCTGGAAGTATTTTGGTTACTGATTTGGGAGACCACAGTTACTGTTTTTACAGCTTTACTCCTTTATTGATTTACTATCATCCTGATAAACAGATAGATACCTGGGCTTTTTACAATTAATTTTTTGTTTCCAGCTGAGAAAATTCCAGCTTGTTTGCATGCCCAAGGCTACCTTACAGATTCTTGAGTGTCTAAATGAATGGATTTTCACTTTGTTCTCATAAATTCCCCCATGCCCTATTACTTCACTCTCTAAGGCTATTCATTTATTTATGTGTAATATTTCACTGCTTCCCTCTCTCTATTCAAAATGACTGCCAACTTCATGATATCATCTAATTTCATTACCTCACTTTAACTTTTGAGCCAAGGTCAGAATCCAGGATTGACATACTGTGACTATTCCCAATCCTCAATACATTCCAAATATGAGTTCTTCACAGTTTAATATTTTCTCTTTAATATAACAAAACAACTATTGTCACATGATACTGTGTGCTCCACATAAGCTCATGTCATGTGTATTTGACTCCTCAAGGCTTTAATTATTCTTCCTTAAATATTTGTTCTAAAAACTTGTATGATTTAAGGACAGGCAAATTCAGAGATATGTGTATGTATATATTTCAATTTTTGTTCTCTTTATACATATCGATGTTTATCAAATCACTTTTCAGATTTATTCATACAGTGTGATGCATTGGTTCTCCAGAGTTCTCTAAGGAAGATTTTCCTGCTATTCTGTCATAGACAGATTTTTATTTTAGATGCATTGTTTTCAATTTTCATATCATTGTTGTATATCACCAGTCCAGGTGCAATCCTGTCTGTTTTCCTTGTCAAATATGACAAAAACATTAAGACATCTTTATATACATAGGTTTGAGTAATAGTCAAAGTATGTTTAGTCAACATTTTACTCACGAAGTATAGTACTTGTTCTTCTGTGTGCCAGTTTTTCAAACAAAACTTCAATAGATTATTTGGTGAATTTATACCTTGTGCATCACTCTTTAGGCTTCAGCAAACTTTTATGACCAATTTAGAAACTCCAGGTATTTATAACTGAAATCACAACTCAAGTTGTGTATCACTGTATGATTGCACCATCTTAATTTAAGTCTGTGTTCTCTCACAATGCTGTAACTTTTTGTCCCAAAAGTGAAGAGCTTACGGTTCTCGAAAGCCTCCTCCACACAGGGTATCTGAATGGTGATATTTTCTCCACCTGAAGTTAACATTCTGTTACATTTTAACTTCTAGTATCTGAAAGAAAGTCAGTCTTTTGATGTTGTCCCAGGTTGCTTACTCAGATGCAAAACCAGAGCCCCTCAGGTCTCTAATGTAAATGCTGAAAACCCAATAACTTAGCAAGAAATATGAGGAGATATTGAGTGAGGGATCTATTTTTAAACTCATCATGCAATTAATTCAAATTTGTTCCAAATCTTAACTTCAAAATCCTGTAGAAGACTTTTGCCTTTATTCTTTGGACAGCTTCTTATAAAGAATACAACAGTGAAATTTCAGGATGCTAAATTTTCACCACTGTGTGCTGATCAGATAAAATCATGGTACTAGAAGCACACAATTTTTTTACCTATCACTCCCTAATAAGGATGTTTGTGTTTGATAAAAGATATTCTCTTTTCCATGTTCTGTATAGGAAGATAAAACTCTTTATTTTCCTTTTTTATATACTAGAATTTTGCTTTTCATTACTTTAAAAAATGTGCTACACTCTATTATATAAGACCTACTAATAATATATGCATATTAATGCAAAAATGGCTGTGATAATGCTGATGGTGAATATCATGAGAAAATACTAAAAATAGTAAAATATTCTAAATCAAACTAAGCAAAATGTTCATAAGCATAGAAAATTCAGTGATTAATAGTCAGCAGGATTCTAGCTTTCTATGTCACTGCTTGGATTTTATGTGGTGTTACTAAGCAACAAAGGTTACTCTTCAGCAACACTTAGATGCAGTATTTGCAGCTTTAATCAAATCAGCTGCTAAGTGAACAGTATTTTTGTGTAATATGTTTGTCAGTGATAGATAAGCAGTACAAGCAAATCAAATATATGCTAATTTATCTTATATGGCATATTCATAACAAGTCTCCTTTTAGTTGGTTAATGGGCTTTTCTAATGTACATCTCTGTATGTATAATTTATCTTATGGTGAACATTTTTGGTAACAGGCATACTTCAGGCAGCATTTTAGTTTTTCTTCCGAGTTCCAAATAGTATTTACTGAAATGTACTAAAAATGGCTATTAAAGCTGTTATATTGCTATCAAGATAAGAATAGCCCACATAAAAATATCGGAGTCAGAACTATTTTTTATTGCTGTTACGTAATAATTATTTTTAAAAACAGAAGCCCATAAGATATTGTACGTCACTTTTTAATTTTATCTTCTGCTTCTCCCTGCAGTACTAACAGAGAATACTAGACAAAGTAACATGACAGGTTGTTGAAAGATATGTCAGTTCTGCTGTTTTTGAAATTCCAGTTGTTTTAGAAGTTGAAAAGAGCTACCCAAAGAAAGCTTCTCTATTCTGGGCAGCATAGACTATAAAACAGCAATTCTTATCAGCTGCTTCCTGATAGAACAAAGTTTGCTTCAGCTAAAGCATGATGCCTTTAAATTTGAATGGTCATAGAGGTGAACATTTCTTATTAATCTGTATGTCACCAGATAGATGGTTTTGCTCTCATATTATAACGATTATGCATAGGTAATTGTGGAATTCCCAATAAAACCCCCCTCCCTATATAGAGATTCTGAAGCTGGATCAGTTTAAGTTCTATTCTATAATAGATTCTATGAAATGCCTAATAGCTGAAAAAAAACTGGACAAGAACAGGAAGACATGAGGAACAAAGAAGTTCTGTGTGCCATGCTTATATGTTTAAAATAGTAAAGGTGGTAAATTACGTTTCTCTGCTTTTGGAAGTTAAGTTTTTTCATAAATAGTATAGGAAGGATAGTAATTATATCACTGCTATGGTTGTTACGCTAATTTTTAGAAAACTTCTCAAAAAAATATCCCTTACTCTTTGCCTTCCTGGTATAATTTAAATAATCTACATTGCTTTAGAGAAAGAGGGAAAAGGGAAGGAATGCAGAAGAATGTAGAAGTTCTATCATATTTGCATACAGATTTCATTTGAAATACGTGTCAGTCCATGAAGCTCAAAATCCAAGCCTTTAAAATATTGTCCCATGAGAATCTTGATGTAGCCCTTCAAGTACTGTAGACAGTAAGACTGTACTTGAACATGCTAGTGAATGCAACCTATTCTCTACTTAAAGGATATGTTTCCGGTTTGTATTTTTATGGCAGTACTTAGGGATGTCATTTGTGTCCTTATTGCTCCTGAGGTTGTGTGATACAATTTTTTGCAGAAGAGAGACTATTGCAGAGATATAGCAAACCAATAAGCTTAAATAAGAAAATGTGAAGAGGGAAATACTAAGAAACTCAAATTTTTAGATTGCAAAGGTACTGTAAATGAAGAGTCAAGGAACTACATAACTGCCTAAACTTTTAGGGGCAAGGTAGCTTATCCATAGTTTTGGTAGTGCGAGCTTGATGACTTATTTTCTTGCACAGGCCTATCTCACTTTATTGAGAAGCAGAGCTTCTAATCACACTATAAAAACTACAAATAGTTTAACGCAATTTTCTAAATGCAGTGGAAATAAAATTGGTATGATTTCATTGGAATAAAAAGGTTTTCAAGCACATATTTTGAAACTCATATTCTGAAATATGGACCCCATTCACATAACTTGTGTATGCACTACCTGTTAATTTAATGTAAGCAGGTAATTAGTAAAAAAAAGATATAATCTCAATCCCAGTGGATCTGGTGAAATTTTTTGGTTTTATGAGCATTTCAGTCTCAAAAAAATATCTAGGGCTTTCAATTTTTCAATATTGCATTAACATTGCCATTTGGATGCTTACCTTTTTGGAGCCCTGGAAATAATTTTCAAGCTGTGGTCAATTAACAGAAAGAAATCCTAATAATTTTTTTTTTCCTCTAGCAAGTAATAAATCATCTTTTTAAAAATATTTTGCCAGTATTATATCTCCCTCTACTGGTAAAATAGTATTTTCCTTATGATTAATTTTGAAAGCAGACCATAATTAAAAAGTAATGCAACACGGTAGCTCTTTTCAAACAAAAAGTCCCATGATGAATATTTTAAAGAGAAAAACAATAATTAGGTTTTAGTACTGCTTCAAACTTGGGTAAAGCAGGAAGTTCAGACAAGGGTTGCTGATTTATTCTAGGGAGATGGATCTTCAGGGAAAATAGACTGATATTTTCTGTGCAGAGGTCAACTGGAGTTCTCACAGTAATTTCTCTTAAAAACAAAACAGAAAATATGTAAATGTGTCAGTAGCCTAAAAATACTCTGTTACAATAAAAGAAAATACCAGGAAGCCCAGGTTATTCCCTGGTGCCCCTAACAATGTAACATGATTAAATTTTGTGAAATAATATTAGAAATATCGATTATTAAAAATAAATGATGGCTGTAAAAATGGAAAACGTTCATCCCTCTGTTAAAATGATTAGAAAAGCTCTAAACCAGTGCAATATGGATAATAAATATAGCAAGTGTGTATTCACATCCTGAGACAGATTTAAATCAAACAGATCAAGAATAACTTGTGCATTATTGACCAGAAAAGCTGGACTCCAGAAGGAGTTTTCATTCTTCCTATGTTTTTGCTTTAGTTCCCCAAATACACAGAAGACAAAAACTGTGGTGCAGGCCTCTTCTGCTTCTTTAGAGCATAGATGAGCCCACTTTCTGTATAACTTTTTCCAGCTAAATCACTGGAAACTAAGTACCTGAAATCCTGACTAAGTTTTTCTAAGATTTGCAGCAGAGACAGCTGTAGGTGACACATTTTGCCCTTGTTTTAAATCACATGTAGAGGAGTTGTTTGGGTCACTATCTAGCGTATATATAATATCTTCAGGATGGCAGAACTCATTCTGATGCCAATAAGTTTCATTTCTTAGACACAAATATTTCTCCCTCTCAGGTGAGTGCTGTAAAAAGCAGAAACCACACAGAAGGATGATCCAAGTCACATTGTAGGTGAATGTGTGATTTTGCAATTTTGAGTAAATATTTTGGTCATCACATTGGATGAACTAAACCTTTTGTGACAGAATGCTCTCATTCTTCAGAATTTCTCTGTTTCAAGGTAGTGGAGATGTGATGAAGATGATAACATTGATGAGGAACACGTTTCACTCTGTGTTTTTCCAGAAATTTATCAAAATAAAATAAAAGCTTAATAATTATCAAAGACAGTGAAATGATGCTAAAAAAAAATTTAAACCCTCAGAAAGCTCAAGTAAGCATAAGAAAGAGAAAAATTGAGAATAAAAGAAAGGAGGGAAATGGGTTGGAGGGGAGAGAACAAGAGAGACAGAGGCAATAGGCCCAAACAGAAACACAGAGTGTTCCATATGAACATCAGGAAACTCAATTATTTTTTTTTGCAGTGAGGGTGACCAAACACTGGCACAAGTTGTCCAGGGGGTTGTACAGCCACCATCCTTGGAGATCTTCAAAAGCTCTCTGCACAGAGTCCTGAGCAAATGCCCCAAGGTGACCCTGCTTTGAGCTTGTGATTGACCAAGAAGATTCTGGAAGTCTCCCACAGCCTCAGCTATTCTTTCTTTCTGTGAAAAGAAAAGGAAGGGAGGAAGGGAGGAAGGGAGGAAGGGAGGAAGGGAGTGAAAAAGGGAGGGAGGAAGGTGGTATTCATATTTAAAAAAGAGAAACAAAAGGAGAAACAAAAGCTGTACTGCCCCACTTTTGGATGAATATAACATGGTATTTAACCATGTGATCAGATGAATATCCTTCCTGTACTGTTGGTGTCAAGGTAAATTGATTCATTGCTCATGGTGTGCACTGTCAGCGTCTATTGTTATCTTTTATTTTCTTGCTTGTCACTTAGATTAATAACATTAGTGATTCTATGTGCTAGCAGCTTTCTTCCCCATGTCAGTCAGAGGAATTTGCCCTGCACAAGTAATTTCTCTTCTGTGGATTTCTTTGTAGTAGTTCTTTCATTAGTTTAAATTGGCAGTAAGAGCACATTGTATCTCCTTCTGATTACTTGCATGAGTTCAATATTTGTAAAACCATGATGATGCAGTCACTGAATACATGTAATTGCTTTCATTTTCCCTGTTTTCCTGTTTGTGCTTTTTTTCACACAAACTTGAAAGAATGTCGTTGACAGCTAATTGAAAACCCCAGAAAAAGAAAGAATACTTTTGTATATACAACACTGAATGAATCTTTCTTTTACTTCAATATTAAATTGCAATTAACCAAACATAATTAGAGAAAAATACAACCTACTGCTACCATAAATAAATCCTACATATTATAAATTGCGATATCCTACTAAAAGTAGAGCCAGAAGAGATGACAACTGATTTTCATGCAATAGGAATCAGGTTGGATAGTAGAGTACTACTGATAGTAGAGTAGTGCTCCTGTTGTTAATATTTTAATTCATTACACAATGAAATGTGTCGTCCAGAATTTGCTAACAAAATGAAATCCAGAATTTGCTAACAAAATGTTGCATGATGCAAATCTTTGAGATATTGCTAAAACAGAAGAGGACAGGAATCCTATTAGACTATGATCTGCATGAACAGTGATCTAAGGTAAATGGGAAAAATGCCATAATAGAAAGTGCAAGATCATGAATTTAGGGACTAAGAAACAGAATTTCTCCTATCAGCTAGGATCTCAGCAGCTGCAGATATCATTGAAGCATAAACCTGCATGGGTGAGTTTATTCACAAAGGAAAAGAATAATGTGACCTCAGATAACACGTTGCTTCCATTTGAAAGAGAAAAATATTAAAGCCTTATTACAAAAAAACACTGAGTATGTGATACTCTGTGAAGTAATGTGTTTAATTCTAGTAGTAGAAGTTTAAAGAAAATGGTAACTAGAAAATAGCAGGCAGTGAAGTAGAGGAAATTATTTGTAATGTACTGAAAATAATAACTATATTAACATATTTTGGGTTTGCTTACCATTTTTAATCCAGTGCAACTAGTCAGTTAAATTGCCAGTAAGATAAAAGGGTGCTGGCAGAAGTTGATGAATTATCCAGATCAATACTTGAATTTGTAGCCAGTGTCATCACCAGGGCTAGGCCTTTTTTGATGCATGCAGCCTAGTTGAGAGAGATGAGATCCACATATCTAGAAAAGGCAAGTGCATCCTCACTAGTAAATTGGCCAACATAGTTTTCTTGCATACACAAAAGTTGAAAGAAAATTTAGTAAGTCCAGCCACCTCAAGTGGATATATACCAATGCCATTATTCTGGACTACAAATAGGAGGAAGTGGAACTCTATGCCCTGTCTGAGTGTTATGATGTCGTAAGAATCAGAAAAATTTTTGCTACTGGCAGATCATAACAGATGGCTACAAAGTGTCAGAAGCATAGGAAAGGAAGAAGAGAAGGTGGAATTGCAGTTCATGTAAAACTGAAAATTGAGTGTATGAGGTTGAGCTATGGAGACCACAGTTGTTCTATTGAATTCCTGTCAAGATTAGAGGGATCATCACGAAGCCGGAATCTTATGACCTTCCAGTCAGGATGATGAGGCCAAGAAAACTTTAATTTGGCCACTTGAAGAAGTTTTCTGTCTATAGAACATGCTCCTCATTGATGGAGAACTTTCATTACTTTTCCTTGTTGAGAAAACAACATGGTGTTGCACAGCGTGCCCATCAGGTTTCTGCAAGTCACTGAGGACGGCTTCCTGCTGCAGATGCAGGACATGCCAGCTAGGAACAGCACATTACTAGATTTACTATTCACAAACTGAGAAAACTTACTTAACATTGGTAGTCATGGATATACCTATCATAACATTGTAGAGTTTAAGATCCTGGTGAGCACGCTTGACATCAGGAGTAGGACAAAGGCCCTGAATTTTGGAAGAGCCAAATTCAATATGTTCAGAGCCCAGACACAAGGAATTCCTAAGGAAACAACTATGTAGTGCAAATGAGTTTGTGAGTGCTGGGAGTTTTTTGTTGTTTTTTTTTTTAAACCTTCTGAATGGCTGAAGAGGGGCAAGAACAGCTCATTCCTCAAAAAGGGAAAAGAAGAAAGCAGAACAAAGGACTACCTGGATTTAACTATAAAAGCAAAAAAGAAGCATGCTAGCTATGGAAAGGAAGCTAAATAGGCAAGAAAGACTAAAAGAGCCTTGATAAAATGTGTAGTCAGGGAGGTGAAGGTTCAGCTAGAACTGAAACTGGACAAGAGAGACGTCAAGAAGAAGGATTTCCTCAGACACAGGAGCAATTAACAGAAGCACTGAGAAGATGTAGGGCACACTGTTACACAGGGCAGGGAAACTACTTATTAATGCTGATGAGTCAGAAGTTCTCTATACCTTATTTGCCTCTGTCTTTACCGTCACATGGTCAAGTAGCTATGACAACATGTGCTGACCTCCCAGTAGTGGAGGAAGGGTTGATCTTCAGCCTCTTACAAGGTCTCAGCTCACATAAATCTATGGGCCTGGATGTAATCCACTCCAAGACAGTCAGAGAAATATCTGACAATGTTGTGAAGTCACTATCTATAATATTTGAAAAGCAGTGGAGATTAGGGTATATCCCTTATGGCTGGAAGAGACAAAATGGCACAAGCTTGTCAGCTTCAAGCAGGATCTTAAAGAGGACCCAGGAAATTACTGTACCACTGTACCACTAGTACCACTCCAGTCCCTGGTAAAGTGATGGGATGAGTCCTCCTAGAAGTTGGTATAAACCAAATTAAGCAGGTGGCTGGGAAAAATCAGAACAGATTTATGAAAGGGCAAATCATTGCAGAGTAAATGGATCCCTATCTACAACAAAAAGGACATTTTCTGTTGAGATGGAGATGGTTTTTACCTGTTTTTCAGCAAAGGATTTGATAGCATTGCCCACAGTCTTCTCCTGAACGAAATGGCAAGATGCAGGTTGGATGGGTGGTCTGTCAGATGGGTAGGAAATTAGCTAACAGGCAGCACTCAGAGGGTAGTTTTTACTCAGACTGGCAGCCTGTCATAAATGCAGTCCCACAGAAATCGATACTGGGCCTCATGGTGTTCAACATGTTCATAAATGATTGAGATGATAAAATTGGAAGCATCCTCAACAGCTTTTCTGGCAACACTAAACTGAGTGATGATGTGGGCAAGTTCGAAGGGAGAGCCGTGGTTACAGAGGGACCTGGATGGGCTGGAAGAGTAGACTAGCAAACGTTGTAGGAAGCTTAATGAAGACAAATCCCTGCACTTGAAGGCTAGGTTCCGTGTAGCTGGGAAACACTTACATGAAAAGAACCTGGGAGTCCTGGAGGACAAGCAGCTTGATCCAACTGGACAAGATACTAGAGATTCTCGTCTAACCTCCCTTTCCCATTGAAGTTTGAGTTAGGTGCTGTTTTGAGGTCCCCTCCAAAGTGTCGTATAATTCTTTACCTGTAAGGTAGGTCCACAGTAACACAGAGGAGAAATAACTTCTGAGAGACTTACAATTACTTGGGATTTAGGTTAAAAATTGCTCAAATTGATGTCCCTGGAAAACTCCAGAAGAGACTGCGTGAAAACAACTACTTTTCAAATGGATATAGATTGTGAAATAAATATGAGACATTGCACACATAGATTTGTTGTGTGGAATTAATTTGTCAGAAATGTTTACAGTATCGATACATTAATCTGATTCACTTTCTCTAGGATGTCTTTGTAGTCAATGAAAACACGGAAAAAACAAAGAAACAAACAAAAAGCATTACAAGGATAGAACTCAATTGCATATTATAAGCAAAATATATACAGAAGTAAATTTGTTTAATGTTATGTGCAGCATTATATTGGTTTCTGTCAAATCACAAAAATTATGGAAAACTGAACAAATAGGAGGCCTGTCAAAATAAAACATAAGCTAAATTATTCCAGTCAGTAACATATAATCTATTACAGTCCTGCAAATTCTTCTGTGAGGGAGACAGAACTCTAAATTAACCTAATATATCTGGCTTTTTGCAATATATTTACAGAGAACTAATATATAGAAGATAATGAAAAAAGCATAGAAGATATAAACCAAGGATTATGAAAGGATGCAAATAAATGTGAAGGGATATAAATGAAAAAAAACCCCACGAAATCATCAAGCAAAAAAACCCCAAACAAACAAAAAAATACAAATAAAAACATAATCACAACCAAAAAAACCAACCCCCCCCAAAAAAACCCCCAAAAAACACCAAAGAAAACCCAAGAAAGAACCCAAAGAATCCCCTAAAACTATAACTTCATTTTCCTTACATTGAAATCCCAAAACATATGAATGCTACAAGGTTCCCTAATTGCACTGATTCTTTGTCTTAAATTTTTAAGAGGTCTATTGAAGAGGTTGGACAGATAAATGTCATAAGTTGAAGGTGACAAAATTACATATGTTTCAAAACCCAGGAGTTTAGTGGTGCTAGAGGGGTATTTTGAACTAAATGGTAAATACGGTTTGATCAGTCATCCTCATTTAAAGATATAATCTGTTCTCACTTGAATATTCGCAATAGCTTTAAAGGACTTCAAAAGAGAATTTATTTTTATAATTTATTTAGATCAACTTGAAGATTTGCTGTTGCTTTCAAAAATTGTGATTTTATACCAATGATACTGGTACATGTTTGAGCTAGCTATTTTCAGAATTACAGTTTCTTGAAGTAAAACTTCACCAGCTCAAGCTGAATGAGAACTATACTGAAAATATAGCTATAGTAAAAGTTAATGTAATAAACATGTAAAATCAAATTGTTTCAGAACATATTAAAATCAATAAAAGAGAAAGACAGTTTAAGGTCCACTGTTTCCTTGGACCCATTATTATGATCTCCTTTTCAGTGTAACAGTTTTGAAAAGCAGTTCAAGACAGAGACCTATGAGACTTATAAACTAATTTCACTCTTGCACTGACTGCCAAAAACAGTAATAAAACACTAAGAGAAACACCACAGATTCCTGAACTGCTGCAAAAATGAGCATCAAAGGTTATGAAGCTAATGCTAAAACATTCAATATAAAAATAAAAATATACATAGCTTAATATTCTTATTTCACACTCACCAGAAATATGCAATAACATTTACATTTTGTATTTCTATAATATAATATCAGATTGCAATTCTCTGATATTGTATTATTATATAACATAATTATAATTCAATGCTGTACCGTGATTATTATAATAAAAAAGCTCATAGACTTGTCAGTTAAGTCCAAAAAAAAAACAACAAAACCCAAAACACTTAGGCATCTAGGAAACTAGGTAAGGTCCATTCCATAAACCAATATTAATTCTTTATTACACACCTTAACTCTACATGCAGAGTATAGGCAAAGTTGGGCCCTTCAGAGAGGCATCACACCAAAACTAAACAAAGATCTGGCTAAAGTAAACCACCAAAACCCATTGAGAGTAGGAGAAACTATTTATCTCAGGCTTACTTAAATTTGCAATAAATAATCCTGAACATTCTATGATGAAGTAATTTGTGTAGAACTGTTTTACCCCATCAATGTATGTTCAGCCTAGCTGATCAAGTTGCTCAAGGGATTGGATGAAATTTAAAATCATCATCAGGCTTAACAATCTGTTGATAATTGAATTTTTCAGTGCTTCAAAATGAAATGTTACTATACACACATAAGCATAAAAATTTAAGACATTTTAAAGTCACATAATTCATTGTCTTGGATTTAGGTGATTTATTTATATGAAATGGATATTCATATATGAAAAACATAGCAACATTGTCACTGTTGCATTCCTTTCTACTTTTAACAGAGAGAATGAAGCAATCAACTGATACTATGCAGTAAGGATAATGTAAGACACATTTAACGTTTAAGAAAGAAAGACAAGTAATATATCTTATAAATTTGAGCTTATGTAAAAAAAACATTTCCATGAATCCCAAACTTTGTGTAATTCCACTGATACTAATTGGTGCAGTAAAAACTATTTTAAAAAGTGTTATTGGTGTCTTGATGATGGCAGAGAAATATATTCTTCAAGCTATAGGACTGAAGATGATTTTTTCTGTTAAAAATTAATTCAATGTCATAAAACTCCTATGGTGTCAAGGAATGTGTTGAGTTTTAATGGAAAATCACCAAAAGCCTTGCACTGTTTTTGGTCCCCTCTTTAATTATTAAATCAGCATAGGTATTTGCTAATTAAAGATGTCTCATCATTTGCTGAGGTCAGTGGGAGTCAGTCTAGATTCAGCCATCATGGAACAACATAGTTCTTAAATTTAGCTCAGCTAGAGAAGGACTGCTCAGTGCTAGGAATAGCAGCTGGTCAGTAACCTTACTTCAAGATACTGCATTTAACATAAATAGTATGTCTGTATAGCAGTATAACTACAAACATTTGCTAGACACTAGAAAAAATATCCTCAGGAATAATTTATTATAATTTAGGGTTTTTCCAATATTTTAGGAAAGATGAAGGTATAAATGAAGATAAAGTTTGCTCATTCTCACTCAGAATATTCTGTACATTATTCTGAATTATTACAGAGATTTTTATTCATTATAATTGCAGAATGCCTCAAGATTAAATTCTGAATTTCTTCCAATGACATGCGCATTTGATAGCATTAGGAGTTTGAGATTTAATGGTCTTGGGAAGCTTAAATTTTATTAAACTTTTATTACCCAGGGATTTTCTCAGTGTAATTGAATAACTGAAAAGACTTGAAGCTTTTCTGAATTAACAGAGATTAAAACCATGCAATACATTTAAAAGTATGTTAATAACTGAAATTAGATTTCACTTTAAAATATTTTTATTTGAAGTAAAACAAAACCAGGACTGACAGTTTATATTTACTTGTCCAACAGTATATTCTTCCCATCTTCAGTTCAGTTTTTTTCCCGCAAAGATCTTTATAGGAGATATTACGTTTTGCCCAGAGTTTTTATTCTTTATGCTATAGTTTTGTTTCCAGTCTCTAAGAACCAGCACTTTTTCAATAAGAAATAAGCCTCTAAATCATCATACAAATTAATGTGCTAGTAGTATGCTAATACTGCTATGTTTATCGAATATTCTCCTACCTGTTATGGTAAAAATATAAAAGCATGTTCTCTCAGAATGTTGGAGATCTTTCTTTGAGGGTTTTTTTTTCCCCCCAAGAAAATATTGTGGTTTAACCCCAGTAGGTAGCTAAGCACCACACAGTTACTTGCTCAGTCTCCTCTTGTGACATGGGAGAGAGAAAGGGAAGGGCAGAAGTTAGAAAACTCAAAGGTTAAAATAAAGAATAGGTAAATCAAAAGCCACATATGCAAGCAAAGCAGATCATGGAATTCATTCACCACTTCCCATGGGCAGGCATGAATTCAGCCATCTCCAAGATAGCCAGGCTACATCATGTGCAATGGTGACTTGAGTTGAAAAAGACCATCACTCCAAATGCCACCCCTTCCTTCTTCTTTCCCCTGCTTTATATGCTGAGCATGATACAATATGTTATGGAATATTCTTTTGGTCAGTTGGGGTCAGCTGTCCTCTCCATGACCTTTCCCAAACTCTTATGGACCCCCAGCCTATTTGCTAGTGGAGTTTACATGTATTATTTTGTTGTACAAATTTTGCAGCTTGTGAAAAGGCTAAATTACTTGCTAATGTGATTAGGTCTAATATACTATCCTTTGAAAACAAAGACTACATCTTCATAATCATCTCTCTGCCATTCAGGGCAATGTGTGAAACAACAAAGCAATAACATATGTGAAAGATAATTTCAGATTTTGGAAATAAATATGTTTCCTTTCAACTGGTACACACATAAGAATTCAAGTGTACACAATTAACAAAGAGACATGCTATACAATCTGCAAATCATGGACAGTTCCAATATTCTTTATTTTTTGTTTTACCAGATCCACCAAGCAGACCTACACTAACAATTTGTAGCATGTGTGAGTATCTCAGTTTAGAAAGCGTAAAAAATAGTTTACTGTGATGAGATTCCTCAAAAGTAAGACAAGAAATAAACACTTAATTTGAAAAATATATATTTAATTTGTTCCACTCTTAAGAGTAATTTCTGTTGGTTTGTGGCAGTTTTTATGGTGAGCATCACAAGTTTTGAAGTAGGCTTTTACCCTGGACTGCAAAAAAACCCCTCTGAAACCTTTGAAAAATAGACTTGCTCTGAAGTAATTTATTCTCCATTGAAATGGGCAGGTTTCAGATTCTTCCCTTTTTCTATTTTATTTTATAATTCACTTATCAGAATGCCCATGTTGAATCTCAGAAAACTTCATACTGAAAATAACTTCAAAATCAACATGTTTGTACTTGCTCTAGCTTTGCCAGAGGAGAAATGTTTCAGCAGGAAAAAGCTTAGAAAGAAATGGCTTGATCCACTCTGGTTCCTCCATATCACAGTAATTAACATTGAATGATATGGCTATAAAAGATTTATAGACTTTAAACTTATGACTATTGGCCCATCATGAAAAAAATAATTGCTACCATAAGTCACAAAACTGACTAAGGATCCACTGATTTGTCATAGAGTGTTTTTCTGGGCTTAGTAAATGGACATCTGAGATACATGAAACACTCCAAAAACAGAATATCAGCCTGAGAATGCCTGGTTTCTTTCCTGAGAATTCCTGGAGTAATGTCCCTGTTTTTGTAATGACAAATTACAGATGTAGCTGTTGAAATTGCCTCAAAACAGCATTACCCCCAGGAGTTATAAATAGAACATCAAAGTTCTGCTTTTGCTCAGAAAAGTAGAAATTTTTGTCAACTGGAAAGAAAAAAAAAAAAGAAAAAAAGTGTCAGGCATATAGACATAGCTATTGATAAAGAGTTGTTGAAAAAAATTGAATATATGCAGAAATATATTAGTAAGTATATATATTTTTTAAGTGAATTCATAGACCTTAGGACATTAATGTATTTACAATTATTCAGTCAGTCTAAATCAGCAAGATGTATGACTATGTTGAGGTAATAAAACATTAAACTGTGGTATCAAGAGGACACAACTTAAAGGCTATTGAAAACATCCAAAAAGCAAACCAATCCAAACTTAAAATAAAATCAAGAAAAACCACAAAACCACAGCCAATGTGAGAGAAATGTCACTTCCTCTTGGAAAACCTTGCTATTTTAATAGCAAGAATTGCACTGTTGTTATATCTGAGTTCCTGGCAAATCAGTGTCTGGTTGACAGGTATATACTATGAATATATTGTGAGTTTCAGAGTTTCAAACTGTCTGCAATATGGACTATAAGAGTGTAAATCACATTAGAAACAATCTCCAATACAAATCAGCCTACGCAGTATTTATGAAACAGGGTGTTTGGTTTATCATTGGCAGATTTATTTCATCAGAAACTTGGAAAACTTAGCAAAAATAATTTCACTGTCAAACGCCAACCAATTTCTATCCATAGTTTAATGAATCCTCTTTCAATCAATCATCACATTGCTGCAATACTGATTTGTGTATGCACACACACGTCTTTGTCTTCTTTTGTATTAATGTGTGATATTTAGCAATAACACTAACATGGCAACATGTTTTATAAAAAGAGGATAGGTCAAAATTATGGTTGAAAACAACCAGCTGAGTAGAAAAGAAATTAAATTTATTGTATTGCATAAGTGTTCCTCTGCTTTTCTCTTTCTGCTTTTATCAATTGCTTTTGCAAGCTGTTCCAGCAGTGCAACTGATGGCAAGCTGCTCGTCATATTACCTAACCTAAAAATTAAGTCACTTTATAATACCAGAAAAAACCCAGGACGAGCCACCTTATAAGTATTTTGTAAAGCCTGAACAATTTTTATTACCGTAAATGCCACAGTGGTGTCACTAAGAAACCCTGGTGATGAACATGGGATAAAAGAACTGTTTTTACAGCTTGTTTGTAGGAATTGGAACACAACTGAATTGTAAGCTCACTTGGGTTATGAATAAATCTCTTTATCAATTTTAGTGAAGATCATTGGTATTTCCTGGCTTTTTTTTTTTTAATGAAAAAGAGACTTTAGGCAAAAATAGTAGCAATAAAATAATTCCGATTACAATTTTAAAAATGACTTTTTGTATAAATGAAAGACCAATATACTCAAATGTTAAATTCACAAGGAAATATAGGAACCAAGTAAATAATGGAATGAATTCTAATGTCTAAAAGTAAGACTAATGGAATGAATTCAAATGTCTAAATGTAATATTTAGCTATTTAAGTTTTCCTAAAGTTACATTTTGATGTTTTGGATACCACTAAAAATTTCAGCATTTTAAAATACTACCTCAATTTAACAAGTTTCAAAATATAAGAATTTATCCAACTTGAAAAAGGGAATTCAGTTTCTAATGCTCTTTGATAGCACAATATTTATCTATTAATAAGGTATGCACCACTTCAGAAATATGAAGTATGATCTGATTTACTGAAGCTTTTTTTCTATCACGAAGAGAGTTGAGTAGTATCACTGTGTTTTTCAGTTCACAGTAGCTGTGTAATTCATTTAAAGTTAAATGCTTCTACTGTGTATATTTGTCAAAAAGTACTTGCTTTAACATCATCATTAGTTTACAAATTTCTGTCAAATCAAACGTATGTAAAATTAAGACTGTACATTATGAAACCAAAAGCTTGTTTGTTTTCATCAAACACCTCTGTAATAAATATATTGTCATTTAATTTGCTTGTTCACAATTTACATGAAGATCAACTGCAGTGGGTTTGAAAGAATTGCTTAGGAGGATGTTTGCCATATTCAATATGTGACAAACTAAATTTTCTGGAAATGTTTACAAGGATGATATTTTCTCTTCCTTTGAGCAACTGTACCTGTTCAGCAGGAAGAAATTCATACAATGAGAGGGAGCAAGCAGGAAACTGGCAGTGCGCACAGACTTTTGGAAGTTCCTACAGAACGACAGCTCTGCCTTTGGCAAGTTCTGAAGTCAAGCCTCAATAGTAACAGCCAGACTGAAATCCAGGAAAACACTGAACTTGCTGAAAAAGAAGCTAGGGTAGACTGAAAACTGTATCAATTACTGGTAAGGAAAACATTATTTTTATACCTTTTAGTTTAAGCTGTCACACACAGATCTGAGATTTTCTTACATCAGTGTGTAAGGCATTTCATAATGAAATGCATTATACACACCTATTCTGCTCAGGTTTCCCAGCCACCATCTTCAAACTTCCAGGGAGACATGGGAGTACAGATGCTTTTAGTTCTCTGGATATTTCTGAGTAGCTTTTAGCTGAACTTCCTTGGACTCTCCACAGATCTGTGCTTTGCTGTTGAGGGCAGGTAGACTGAGCTCTTTACGAGATATGTGTCATCAGGTCACCACACGCTTTAGCTCACACAGAATCCTTTCCTAAAAATTCCTCTCTGCCTCTCCTTCCTCTTCACACTTTTCACATGTTCCAGCATGGATCTTCTCCGTGTGCTTTAGGAACAGTCTGCTCCAGCATAGCTCCTCCATGGTCCACACTTCTACTAGAATAGCTGCCCCTGTGTGGTTTTCTCTCCATGGCTCACAGTTCCTGAAAGGAATCTGCTCCAGTATGGGCTGGAACATGGGCTGCAATGTGGATATCAGCTCCATTGTCAGTTCTCCAAAAGCTGCAGGGGAATCACTGTCTAAATGTCTGGAGCAACCAACATTTTTCATTTACATGCACTGGTATCTTACGTTTATTGTGATCTTAGTGATTCAGGAATTCTGGGATTGTTAGCAAGAAACACACACTTTGTGTGAGGAGGACACACAGACCCTTTGTCAAAAGCTGAAAACTTCCAGTTAAGTATATAATTCATTGCGGCTTAACCTAATTATGTAAATCAGTTAAATAATGTGGTAAATGGACTGCTGGAATATAGGGAGCAGAAAAGGATGTCTGCAACAGAAATGGCAATGAATCCATTAGCCTTCACAGAGGAAGGGAAAGGCAGATGAATATCACCTGTGGAAAACTGAGGAGTTCCTTGGAGCAAGGAATGGAGAAAATAATCTGTAGCAAAATTAGTACCTCTGCTGAGCCTATAAATACTGCCATCTTCTTAATATTGTAGAACTTTTTTAAAATATGTAGGCACTGGTGAAAAGAAAGAGAGAAACCTTTCCTAGCTCCCATTTTAAACAAAGTGGTGCTGATATTTAAAGCATGTTAGAATAGTGACACAGCATATTGGATTTCTTTTAAAAATTAATATTTCTACCTTTTGTTCCCTCAAATTCTCTTTTCTCTAATCTCTAATAATCCAAATTTCATTGTTCCATTCTTTTCAGACACTTTAGTATAAGAAGCTTGACTTGCCAGCAGTAAATGCAGTTTCTATGTGTGATAAGTGAATGTCTGTATAGTGAGCTATAACATACAATAATGTAAAAAATCAATAAATATGTAGTGCTCCAAGATATCTGTCTGTCTATTAATTGCCAGCAGAGTGACAAATTGATGCTTGTTAAAATATATTCAATTCATGCTGTAAGATCTCAAAGTGCTGAGTAGAAAAAATGCCAACTAGAAATACTCAAGTCAGCATAAAAGATTATCAGTAAGTTTTCAAAAAGATAGAAATACTAGTCAGCAGAATAAAAACTACATTTCTGTACAATTTTGATCTTTTTAAGCTAAGAATACTCCAATGCAATTTAAGAGGACACTGTATAAAATATCAGTAGTTAACCTGTCTACCAAGTGCACAGTTTAAGCCCTGCAAACTTACATTTAGTAGAAAAAGCAGGTACCAGCCATCCAGTGGCAGGTCTCATGGGAGGAGCAGAAGAAAGTGGGGCAGTGCTTATGGTCCCTGCAGAGAGTTCAAACTGCAAGTGGCCAAGTATAACTGGGTTTCTGCCTGCTGTACTCACCCACAGGTTTAGGCTGCAAACCTGGTGCTTGTCCCAGCTCGGAAGTACCCATGCAAAACTACCTGGAAACTTGAGGTCTTCAGGGAATTAGAAATATAACATCTTTCAAAATAATTACCATTTTATAAAAGTACAATGTGATGGTGGCCTGCTGAAAGAAAAGCTATGCTGTCATTTCCACCCAAACTGGCCTCAAAAAGACTGGAATAGCTATCCAGACCTCAGGTTGCATGAGGTGCAGCATCAGTATGGTGGATGTTATAGTGTTAAGTGTGCCCAGCTAGAAGTACTTTTCAAAAAAGTGGCTTTGTTACAGAAGACACACAGGAGGCAGCACAGTATCTCAGAATGTGAGTGATAGATCAGTACTATTGACTGTGTGTTGTCCCAGGCTGAGCAATGGCCTGGCCTGAAGGCCATGCAAGGGGAAGACAAGCCTGAAATCAACCTTGAGCTGGCTGACACAAGGAACCCACAAGATGAGTTATTAGTAGGGCAGAAGGAAGAACCTTCTCATACGGGATGCCTAATAAAAATAAAAAATACAATGCTGGGTGAAGAATGAAGAATGAAGAATGAAGAATGAAGAATGAGGACATGAGTAACAGGGAAGGATTCAGGAGAAGGTGACCATGAGAATTTGATCCAATTACCCATCTATATTAAAGCCAGTGCCACCAGAAAAGTATGCACAGTAATCAGAGATTTCTTGTTGAGACCCCCCGATGCACCTGTTATCATAGAGGCAATATCTTGAGAATTTTTTCATTCCTATCAGTACATGTAGGGTCCAACGTTTGGGAAATTTAGTGTCAGAAGTATTGATTAATATCTTCAGTTTGAGTTTATGAAGACAAAATCAGTAATTCTTTAGCTTATTTGCCATTTCAAAATGCTCGTGATAATAATAATAAAAATAATAATAACAATAATAAAATATATATATCACTGGAATATTACAAGCTTTCCAAACACATATGTAGATATTTTTTTACCTTGGAGACCTTCCATATAATTATAAATTGATAATTATATGTGGTTTGGATCATTGTATTCTTTAATGCTTATTAATACATGTGGAAGTAATGATAAAATCATAGGATGGTTTGGGTTGAAAGGGACATTAAAGATAAACTTGTTGCAGTCCCCCTGCCTAGTGGAATGGCAGAGACACATTCCACTAGACCGTGCTGCTCAGAGCCCCATCCAAACTGGCCTTAAAATCAACTAATCTTCTTAATTTATTCTTCTTCCTTCAAAAATAGTGGTACCCTCCACTTGGTTAAGAACCACAATGTTCTTTATTCTTTATTATTGCTGTTACTATTAGAACTGTGAGTCTGCACATAAAATAATTACTTATGACGAAACACTAGAAAATACTTCAACAAAATAGTGATGGCTTTAGATTAGTTTTAAAGAAATGTGGTAGCATGTGTTATTTTTAAGTTTTATGATCAGTGGTTCAGCTAGCTCCCACTTCCTCACTTATGGTATAAGCTCAAATATTCCTTCCTTTATTCAACACAATTATATTGGCTTTTCATATAATTTCATTTAAAAAGCATTCTGATTTTGATATTGTCTGCTGTGAAAGTGAATGGATGAATAAGAAATGGCAACAAAAATGTAGTGATATCTATATTACATCTTTATGGAATATGTGTTTCTTTTGTGGTGGACCAGACTAATGGTCTAAAAGCTGAATGGCAGCTTTTATCACAGCTTCTCTGATGATGTGTTAATGTAGCATATAATCATATTGCTGCCACTGTGATAATTCTGCAGTGTGTTATATCATTAGATTAATGATGAAAAAACCTGTGCCCAAGAAAGGAATCACTGAGAAGTTTTGTTGAATTCTCCAATACTCTGTGTGTGCACTTGAATAGGTCTACAGAGACAAGTGTTTTAATAGTTGAGTGCTCCCCTGCTCTACCTGCTTTCTATTTCTATCTTCTGTTTTTATCTCTTTCATTTTCACTCAATTTATCTTTCCAGATTATCTTTCCCTTTGCAGATTTCAGCTCCTATTGCTTCCGCCTACTGCCCTTTCCCTCTTTACCCTGCTATAGGATAACACAGGTCTAGGGCAGGCTGTAGTCTTCCCTGCTATCCACCTGCCTCCTGTCCTTTCCTGTTCTGCTTTCCCACCATTACTTCCATTATTTTTATATTTATTACTCTGGCTCTCATCCTTCTGTCATGCTAGGTAATCTCTGTGGCACTTATTCTATCTTTCTGAAAATGGTGACCTTTGGCTTAAAAATGTATATTTCCTGGGGATTCCGTAATTGCCATAACTTGTTTATTTTAGTGTCTTTTCCTTCATTATCTCCTACATATTTTCAAATCAGGCGAGATGAAGCAGAGTGAAGTGGGAAGGGAAGGGTGTAGTGGTGTGGTTTTAGTCTTATCAGTTTAATGTATGTATTCATGATATGTTCTTCTATTGTTATATGTATGTTAATAGTTCATTCCATGTACTCCCCTGAGATTGTTCCATATGGTTTCCCCTAAGTTACTATTATCTGTCAATAATGTGTTATATAACCCCCAGGTCTATCACTTCGAGGCCTCACCCTGGGCCTGGAAAGTTCCGGTGAGGTCGTTGAGTGATTGGGCAGGATCCCAGTTGTTCCCTCCTTCCCCTCCTGGGTTGGTTCCTTTGTGTGTCCCTCAGTTGCAGAGCCACTCCCTACCTACACCTGATTGGTCCCCTGCTCTATTCCTCCCATTGTTCCTCCCCCATAGTTAAGTTGCTGCGTCAGGGTGATCTGTGCTCTGCCGAGGCAGACTTCCTGGAGGTGAGGTTGTTTCTTATGGGGCACTAATAAACTCCAGCGGCTGAAACCTCGACAGCGTCCTCGAAGACAAAGAGCCCACAGGATCGGTGAGGTATACCAGTATACCAAGCCATATCTTTCCTGCGGCCGATGTCAGAGCTGGCCAGGCGAAGCAGGAGGAGGTTCCCAAGACACTGAGACTGCCGCGGAAGGGAAGGAAAGTAGATGTTCTTACTGTTGATCACTAACTGAAATAGGAAATGAGCTGAGAAATATATGTTCTGTGGAAGGACAGCTTGTCCTCTTGAATTTTCCTTTGATTTGTCTTGTCAACAAACAGCAATTTAACTGCCATTCTTATTAAGAGCTCACAGTTCTCTAAATAGAAAGCTACAGGTCTGGAATAACAAGTTGAAATATTGTCCCATTCCTTGGATCCCATATAATTGTCACAGATCAAGATTTTTTTAAAAAAAATTGTGTTGCTGTTTGTTAGTTTGTTTAAAAGATTTCATCTTGATTCCTTAAACATTAAGAGTATCTTCAAATGTAATTTGTTTTGCGAATGCTAAGTTATGTATCTATCTCCATGATAAAATCTTGATGCTCCAACTGTCAACATAGACTTTTCTCATATTCCTAACCACGTCTTTCACCGCAGGAGAAAAAAAAACATGTTTCACATAGGAGGTGAGTATCTCAACACTCCTGTGTTGAACAGATAGTGTTCTCAAGTACAATCTTACACAGAATGTCCAGGGTCAAGTAGTGTAGTGGATATAAAACGGAATTATGGCTTCCTAATGTTTTTTGGTCATTTCTATAAACTATTCTTTGGAAGATTTCAAGTGGACTGGTGGTGACTGTATTTTCTGGGTGATTTAGGGGTTTGGGGTTTTTAGCCCTCCATTTTTAAGTATGTACTTTTTCAAGATTTTCTACATTCCATTGGTCACGGGAAAATAAATTTCTCTATTTTATTAATACACTGGTTTTGGCTGGGATTATTTCCTTCATAGTACCTTTTTGGGGATAAGTTTTGAATTTGTGCTGACAACAGAACTGACGATACAGTGATGTTTTAGTTGTTGCTGAGCAGTGTTTACACGGTGTCAAGACATTTTCAGCTCCTCCCCTCATCCCACCAGTGAGAAGCCTGGAGGTGGACAAAGAGCTGGGAGGGGACACAGCCAGATCAGCTGACCCCAGCTGACCAAATGGATATTCCATAACATATGGCATCATGAGAACCAATAAAAGCTGGTGGAAGAAGTTTCAAGGTGACTCCTTCTTTAAAAGCAGCCTGCTAGCTCTTTCCTGCACATGACTGCCTGGAGAGGTCCTGGACCACCTTGAGAAGTGATGACAAGGATACTACAAATGCACAGAGGCACAGTCCTGGTGTGCAGATATACCACAGTTATAACAAAATGAAAAGTGTGACTTTCATGACTGTCAGTCATGCATAAATTAAGTGCCATAATTCTTGCCAGTCTCCTGGACAGAAGAAAGATGCAATCTGTTCTTTCAAATAAGACTGGAGTGAGTCTTCTGTGTCTCACTTGCCTAATTATATCAAATAAGTAGTAATTGTAGCAGGGTGTAGTGGTGTGATTTTGGTTTTGTCAGTTTTATGTGTGTATTTGTTCCTTGGTTTTATACTGTTTTTTATAAGTTGTAATGGTTTGTCTCTTGTACCCCCATGTTTAACCCTTCATGGTTTCCCCTGAGTTATAGTTATGTGTCAATCGTCAGTTATATAACTCCTGGCTCCGTCCATCATTTCGAGGTCTTGCCCTGATGTCTAGAAAATTCTAGTGAGGGGGTGGAATGATTGGCCAGGATCCAAGCAGTTGCCTCCCTTGCATTATTGACTTGTTTTATTGATTGTCATTTATGTACAGGGTCACCCCCTCCATACCCGTGATTGGTTCCCTGCTGTACCCTTCCCCCTTTCTCCACCCCCATACTTAAGGTGTTACACGAGGGAGATCTGCGCTCTCGTGGGTGACTTTCTGGTGGACACATGGTCCCGTGTGGACCTCAATAAACTCCTGCTGAAGTTCCCCATAAGAGTCCTCCCTTTATTTCTCGTCACTGTTCACACTTCTGCAGGGCAAAAACCCACAGGATTGGGGATGTATCCCAGGATATGGAACCGTACCTCTCGCTGTGGGTCGTGCCAGGGCTAGCCAGGCAACATGGGACACGGGTCCTGGAAGAGAGACACTGCACCGCTGTAGCAGGGAAATACAGAATATCCAGACTAAATAATATGATGC
Organism: Mixornis gularis; assembly: GCA_003546035.1. Taxonomy (NCBI): domain Eukaryota; kingdom Metazoa; phylum Chordata; class Aves; order Passeriformes; family Timaliidae; genus Mixornis; species Mixornis gularis. Next base: position 175,557 of record QVAJ01000483.1, on the reverse strand, counting down.
CAAAAGACTTTGAAATAAATTTCATTATTAATAATAACTGCACCAAAACTGTCGCACAAAACTAGATGAAAATGTCTCATTTGTCCATTCTTAAAATGTGTATTTTAAGAAACATGGCAGACTAGCACAAGTCATTTTCATAAGATCTTTCTTAGGTTGTATAGAAATGTAAAGGTTGGTCATAATCTCATGAAAATACCTATTTTTGAACAGCAATAGTTTCATCTTTAGATAGAATGCAATTTCGCAGTTTTAAAAAAAATAATTTTTCATAGATATTCAGCATCAATCACAAAGTGATCAAACATAGAGGACATGAAAATGTTCTTCTTTTCTCTAATACATCTGCTTATTCTATACTAAAGGCAAAATTTTCTATTTTTTATATTTCTCTCCTCTTCTCTCTCTGTCTTTTAATGATAGGGCAAGTGATTTTCACTGCAAAGTCAAACCAGTAGAGTAATTTTACAGAATAAGATGTTAAAATACAGCACAAATCACAGAAATGAGAAATAAACTCTAAGTTCAACTTGATTATTTTTAATCCAGATTTGCCATGGCAAATAAGAATGTACAAAATAGAATCAGGCATTCAGTTCAGCTGGGCAGAAATGTCTTTTGGTTCTGCTACTATTTCCTAACTATTTCCTTACAGCCTGAACTAAAACTTGCTGTAGCCAATGAAAGTTTCTAGTGAGCTTTCAATCAGACCATAGAATGGCAAAGGAATGTTTTCCTAACTGTTTTCCTAGCTAGTTTTGGTATTTCTTTGGATTTTTCAGTCTTTCTGTTTGCCAAATATTCTTAGATCTGGTCCAGCTATATTGTCATTTGCATTTCAAATGTAGGAGGGGAGATGCAATAGCACAGAAAATGCAAGTATACAACATTTCACCTATAAAACACAAACTGTATGAGGAAAAAAAGCACATGAAACCTAGATTTAGACTGGCATTGCTTGAGAAGGCATGAACTGTTCACTGATATTGAAGAATTTATTGAGAAAAGCTGTAAATAACAATGTAGTACAACTTGATGGCTTGCTGTAATGTTCTTGCTAGAGCTCACTCTCTGCATTCTATGCCCAAACTGATGGATAGGGGAAGTTAAAACCTAAAAATATGCACTCAGGTGGCAGTAGGTCAAGTCACAGCAAATGTTCTCTTTGGCTTCCTTTCAAAGGTTTCAATGAGATGGAGTCATAATTTTCAGAAGATTTAAAGCTTGTTGGTTCTGCATCAGACATTTTTAAGAATACAAAGTCGACAAGATTTCTTATACTTTTCCTTGAAGTACTGCTCTTAAAGATAACATAATTTTTTCTGCATTACCAGAAATTTGAAACTTGAATATATTCATAACATCCTTTCATTTTCCAGGAAGCCTTTGCTGAAATCATTCTCCTGAATATCTCTGAGCTGTTGTTTGACCCCTGATTATCACCTGACATATTACCCAATATGAAGTAGTGAGATCAGAAATGGTTTGAAGTGAAAATACTGTTTAACCTTCAAGGCATGAAAGTGCAAAAATATTTTTTGAATGATAGTGTTTAGGCCCAAATTCATTACACTTGTCCCTAGAAATGAAAATGAGCAAGAGTTAAGGTATCATATTATCCATATGCTTATATGCCTATAGTATATTTTGATCTTCTCTTTCCTTTTTCTTTGATAATGTGGGCAGATTTACAGAGATTGTAGAAGCCTTAATGAAGCAATTCTATTGTTTCTTTTCACTGCAGTCAAGGAGGCCCTAATAATAGTCTATTATCTTTTACATTATTCCTGTTGTTCTTTTAGAAAATACTGTGCTATTCTAGAAAATGACTTTTTTTTTTTTAATTTCATTTATGAACTTAGACTTGTAGCCATTTTTTACTTCAGTGTGCAGCAACATATTAGTCATAAACCGTCAACAGGAAGAGTTCAAAAAAGTATATACTACTAGATTCAAGATTAAACATAAGCTCTTTATAGGGAAAATAGTCAATATATATTAAAGTTTATAGTTCTAGAAAAGAATGCAAAAAGAAAATTACATTAGATTAGACTTTCATTTGACATGGTATAAATGAAAATATAAGTCACTGTACAGAATACACAAACAGGACCAAATTCTGGTTGTGGTACTTTTCCTGATAGTCCTACATCCAATAGCATTAACGTGAAACACCAGGGGGCACATCTTAACAGAAAATATAGCAAATCCTGAGATGGTGCAGCCTTAATATATGGAGTTAAGCAACAGTTAGGGAATTCAGTGTAATTAAACTGCTTCCACTGTGAAGTTGGAAATACAGACAGAAAGACTTGGACTAACTGCATTTTATGTTGTAGGATTTTGGAATCCCAAATGGCAGTTCAGAGCAGTCAACCTGCTGAACCCTTCAGTGGTCAGTCAGCAAATTTAGTATATGGCTGAATGAAGACACTAATTAAAAAGTGCTGAGGAAAAGGATGAGATGCAAATTATGCTTCTTGAGCACTATATCAAGAACTGCAGAGAGGTGTTTCTTTTCGGTTTTAATTTACAAGTCTAAAAGTAAATCTGTATTTTCTTAGAATTTTATATTACAAATATCTTAATTGACTCTACATAGAAACATAATATCCAAGCAGTGAGAAAAGGATTGCAGATAGGCAATTGCTTACTGTATTTTAGAGAATTTTAAACTCCTCTTTAACTCTGGTTAAAAAAAAATCAAAACCACACTGTAGGAGAAGGGAATACAGGTGGCCTCATCCCTGATTAGTAACAGCTGTGTTAATTAACCAATACAGCCTCACCCCGATGAGTCACAGCTATATCCAATAAAGGTAAGTGTGATAAAAGGGAGTGGATTCACTGGTGAAGGCAAATCATGAAAGAGGAGGAACCTTGAGGAAGAGGGAATGAGAGGATTATGATGAAGAAGGCACCTGAGGAGAGAGACTCACTGCTGTGAGGTCAGTCTGGGTCTGCAGTTAGAGCCTGTTGTTGGAACCTGCAGCCACAGTCTAGCCAGGGAAAAGCCTGCAGTCAGAGTCTGCAAACCAATACATGCAGTCATAGTTTAGTAGGAAATAACCAGCAGTCAGAGGCTGCAAGGGAAACCTACAGTAGGAGCTTGCTGCAGCCAGAGTCAGTGGATAGTTGGGGTCAGGATGACTGAGCTGTAAAGAGGAATAAACCAGGACCCTTTTCATGCTGTGATAAACAACAGGTCTGTGTCCCAGCTCATTTCTACCCTCTAACAAGAGAGCTGCTGCAACACTACACCAACCAATTCTTGTAGAAATCAGGACAATAATCATAATCACTCTGTTCAGTGAGATGGGTTCTTCGAGGTTAGCTTTGCTTGTTCCTGGAATAAGTTAGGCTTTTTTTTTCTGGTTGCTCTCCTGAATGTGTAGTTCAAGGTACAGAGTTCAAATGAATGTTCAATGTATTAGGAAGAACATCTTTACCATGCAGGTGATGGAGCACTGGAACAGATTGCCCAGGGAGGTTGTGGAGTATCACTTACTGAAGATACTCAAGAACTATCTAGTCACAATCCTGTGCAACGTACTCTGGGCAGACCATGTTGAGCAGGGAGGTTGCATGAGATGACACACTGTATTCCTTCCTAATCTGATCCAGCCTGTGGTTCTCTGATTCTGCATGATTGCCCATAACTAAAGCCCAGAAAATAAAATTAACCTTGGTCTTGAGAAGAACCAAGGAATCCATTTTTTTGCTCAGGGATGGTAGACACACATCAGTGACAGGAAGGTTTGCCATGCCTCTGCTTCCTCTAAGCATCTGTCTGCTGAAAGTTGTGAATCTCTCCAAGATGAGACTTATATGATTGGATGAGTTCTTAATTCAGATAAACATCAATTTTTTAAAGGAGGCTATCTGGTTGATGGTAGATATTTAGGGTAGGGGATTCCTCTCAACTAACTTACATGTCAAAGGGAGGTATTTATTATAAAAGTAGGAATGGGTGCCTGCAGAATATAACCGATTTCCTTCTTTATTGGGTCTGTCTGGGAAGGAATTAACTTTCTCTGTAGCTGCCCTCACAGTGCTGTGCTTTGTTTTTTTAATTAAAACAACTAAGATAAGACACCAGAGTTTGGGCTACTGCTGCACAACATCAAGGCTGTCTCTCCAATTTGCTAGCACCACCAAAGGCCAGAGGAGGGGTGGGCTGGATTTAAGGAGTGGCTGTGGGGGAGGTCTGGTAGTAGCGTCAGTCTGGGCGAGTTGACCCAGACTGACCAAAGGGATATTCCATGCAATATGATGTCATGCCTAGCAATAAAAAATAAGAGAAAGGAGGACAAGGGGGGACATTTGTTATTAAGGTGTTTGTCTTCCCAAGCAGCTACTACGTGTACTGTGGCCCTACTTCCTGGAAATTGGCTGGACAGCATCATCTTATGGGAAGCAGAGAATAAGTCTCTTTATTTTACTTAACTTCTTCATTCAATCTTTCCTTCTCTTCATTAAACTTGTTTTATCTACATTGAAGACTTTTTGATCTTATTTCCTCTACCTGTCCTGCTGAAGTCAAGGTTCACTTGAAAGTCTACTTCCTGCTGAAGTCAAATTCACGACAGTGTCTTAAGGTGAGCTGAAACTTATATATTCTGTTTCTCTCTACTAGCTATGATAGAGAGCTACAATAATATAGTCAGCTATAATATGCATGTATAGTAGGGTCCTTGAGCTGCTTCACTGGCTAGCTCGCTCTCTGGCAACCATATAAGAGAGGCTTGGTGGGTCTGAACTTCAGGCTGAAGTGTGGTCGATGGCATGGAAGAAAGAGTGGACTCTCACTTGGGTTTCACCTGGCTTTATTCCACCCGGTTACCTCCATGTGCAGATGAGCAGTGCAGAGAGGGTGAGAGTGCCCAGCAGCCCCTCTGTCCCCATCTTAAGTACAGGGGGCGTACACTGAGCAGGGGAGAACTTAGAACCAATCCAAGGGGAGGGGAGTGTGACCCAGAATGGGGAAACTTAACAGAACAATGAAAGAAGGTGGTACCAGGGTACCTTGCTGAATCCTAGGGCTTTTTCCCCAGAATCTTCCAGATCTTACAAGGTGATTGACAAAGTCTAACACAAGGGAAACACCATCGGGATGTCTGGGGATGGGGGTGTAGGAACAAACCATTACAAACATATAACAAAATATACAAAACATTAGAAACCCCAAAATGCACACTGCTACATACATGTGTATATATATATGATATTTCACCAGATTAATACTTTTTTTTCTTTAAAATTCAAAATATTTTTAAAAGATGATGAATACTTGAGCCTTCTTGCTCTCTTTTTTAAAATAAATGATAAGGGGGAAAAAATCTAAAAGAAAAATAAATATAACCATGACAATTAAGTTATTGGATAATTAATTTTAAATTCTAGATCTTACATAAAAAAATATTCTCGCTATTTTTTTAGGACAGCTCAACTTGTGCTTCATTGAGACTGATACATTTTTTCGGTAACTGAGGCTGTTGCAATTTATACAATTAAAAAATCCTCTTAGGAAAAAGTTAAGAGGTACATGTTCCCAACATATTTTTCTATCCACCAATTTTTTAATGTAAGGCTTTTTATGTAAGGCTTTTCTTGAAAAAGTTATCATCTACAGAAAACTCATTGATATTGTCCATGTTTTTCCAAGTGATTTCTGAATGACAGGACTTACACTTATGTTTGCATGGCTACTTTTTTTCCCTCGGGCAAGTTTTTTTCCAACCAGAACAGCACCTATCACATTTGATTTCATGAAATAATAAAACAGCTTAGAAGAAAATAAAGAAAACTTTTTTATTTATCCCTCAAAAATATCACATGCTATATAAAGATGTTGGGGGATGTTTTTGAAGTAATACCCTTCAATAAAATAGAGGTTGTTCTACAAGAGTTAATATTAAGCAGTTTGAATGGTAATGATGTACATCCTTGTAAAACCATTTTTCTTGTATTCTTACTTTTTTTGTGTGTTTTGTTTTGTAAGAAAATAAAGAAAACACTGATGTTACCAGTTTTGGCTGAAATACAGTTATTTCTTCTTAGCAGATGTTATAGTGCTATGGTTTGGATTTGTTCTGAAAAACACATTGAGAGCGCACTGATATTCCACTCACTGCTGAGCAGCACCTGCAGAGCATCAAGGCTGTCTCTGCTTCCCACTCAGCCTGGACAGTGAAGAGCCTGAAGGGGCTCAAGGAGCTGGGAGAGGACACAGCCGGGACCTGATCCTAATGGATTAAAGGAATATTGCATACCATACAGTGCCATTCCACAGTGAAAGGCAGGGAAGAAAGAGGAAGGGGGGGCATTCGGAATGCTGGTGTTTGTTTTACCAAATAACCACTACATATGATGGGACCTGGGTTTCCTGGAGGTGGCTGAGCACCTACCTGCCCATGAGAAGCAGTGAATGAGTTCCTTGCTTTGCTTTGCTTGTGGACCCAACTTTTATTTTGCTATTAAATTGTCTTTATTTCAACCATATTTATCATATTTATCTTTGTCGTTCTCTATTCCATCTAATGTTGTACACTTGAGTTACTGTCATGTTAATGTCTTACATTTTCACTTCATATGTTTTGTGTATTTGGGCCTAAACTCCTAAAACTGTCAATGTCGCTATAAGACTAGCCCTTCATTTCAAATTCAGATGAATTTATTTGCCTTAACTTGCATGGTTTTAACCCATTTATTATTTGCTAGAAAATAGGGTACCTCTGTCTGGGTTGCCAGATAAAACACATGATTATTTTATAAAATAATCATGCCTTCCTATAGCAACAGGAAGCAACAGGCATGAGACACCTGAAGATCTCAAACTATACTCACATTAAAATTTAAGCACCTAAATTTCAACACTAAATTATACTTAGACATTTAAATTACAAAAACTTGAAATTAATTGCCACAATTTTTATTTAGTTTCTTTTTCTGAAAAATAATAATTAGGTGGTTCTTCCCACTGTTATCTCCAAGCAATAATTTGAAGAATAAATGCATATGTATGAAGATATTCACCCGTGAGACCTTCAGAATTCAGCAATAAATAAATATTCATGGTATTGTCCTCTCTTTTCTAAAGGATGACACCAGAAACTAAAACACATTTATTTTTAATGGAATACATGCTCTAAATGACTCTAGTTCAAGAAATGCAACTTTCATAGGTACAGTTGTTACCTTTTAAGCTTCTAATTGCTCAAGGTTATGACGTGATAGCAATTATTTAGTAATTATCTTTCTTCCAGTATTCCATACACTGCCATTGAAAAACTGCCTGTTTTCCTTGTTTTTATGAATGCAATACTTATTCAGATAGAGGTTTATATGAAACATTGTAATTGAATATAAATTATAATTAGAGTATATTTGCTTAGAAATAGGAAGTCACGTAGCTGTGTTAATGCTTCATTGTTTATTGTATGTAATAAATAAATGATAGCTCTTACATGCAAAGAAAATGGAAACAACTTGGATGCAAATCCATGTTTATTTCTCATAGTAATGTGATAATGTATTTTGATAGATCTCTTCGTTGTTGAAAGGTTTTAGACCATCTGTGCTTTAGAAACATCATTTGGCAGCACTCGGCCTTCTAAAGGTAATTTCAAATGTGTTTATTATTAAATATGATGTTTAGCATTTTGGAAAAAATATATATTCCAGTAGCGATTTTTAAAAGTTTAACTTTTTCTCACATTCTTGCTTATATATTGAAAAGTACTGAAAAGTTGCTCAATACCTACAAAACATTCCAAGACATAATTAAAACCAATATTTATTTTTTAAAAATTGAAGTACCTTAATGTTTTATAAATTGAATTTTAATCAGAAGAGTTGATATAGATAGTATAAAAGCTCTTGTTTCTTGACTGCATTGTTTTGAAGCCTGACCATTTCACAGACTTAGCAACATAATGATTGCTCACTTTTGCTCTTTTAGAATGCTTTGTATTTCTCTCCATGTAAGATGAGATAACAATATTTTAAAGTCTTAAATGGTGATTCTGTTAAGTGCTTATGTGACATGGTAGTAGAAAATTATAACAAGTAAATTGGTTGCAAATTTATGATTCTCAAATGCTTTTCAAGTGCATTAAGACTCCCATATTTTATTGGAAGACATCACATCAATGCTACTATCAAATTCTGTAGAAATAAAAACACTTCCAAACCCTTAGAGGAGAGCTGTGAAAGCAAAAGAAAAAGAACTACTCTGCCAAGGAGAAGCAACCTGCATTTATTCATTTTCAAAAATTTACAGGATTTTGTGTTGCATCTCTAATAAAAAGACTTACCAGAATTGTAAAGGAAAGGTTTTGCAATTTGTTCAAACAAGTGGAAATACTGTATTTGCAAATGTAAGTCAGTTAACACTGATAAGATTGCAGAACCTGTCTGAGACAAGAACTCTGCTGTATTTTTGTATGTTTCTTGAATTTAGATTGTTTGTGGCTTCCCTTCTCCAAAAAATGTCTATGTACCTTTACATAATTGTTTTAGCATAGTATTTTTAAAAGAAATTTAAACCTCTTGTCTTCTCTCAGCAGATAAATTGATTCAAGCTCAATTTCCTCTTTCTTTTGCATATCATGAATGTATTAGCCCTTTGTTAATTATATATTTCGTATGAATTCTGGATTAGACCTGAAAAACTGAGTTGATATCAACTTTCTAGATTTTTTTTACATTAAAATGTGTTTAAAATTATTAAAAATCAGTAGTAACATAACCACTACAGATTGAAAGAGCAGCAAGGAACAAAATAGCAAGGAGAGGATGAATACAATTAATATTGTTTTATGAAAAGTATTTAAGGTAACTCTTTTTTCTGCTTTTTAAATTTTAAAATGTATTTTGGAATTACTTTTATCTTAATATCATTACACATTATTTTAAAAAATCAGATGTTGCTGTTAGATTCTGTAACTTTTTTGTTTATGTCAAAATATTACAAAGTCCTTTCATGTTGTTTTTCTTTTAGTCTATCAAAGCATTTTGAATAACCAATGGTCAGTGATTCTGTCAAAGTAGAGGATTATATTTTCAAACTACAGCAATCCTAATGTCTAGAAAAAGGTAATAAAATTAAATGTCAATAGTAGGACATTAAATATTTCTTACAGATGATAAAATTGGGAAAAATAATATACTGTATTGAAAATGACAAAAATTGCCAAGTTAGGATATTGCTTTGAAATCAAATTTTTAATACGTAATACTGTTAGAGGAATGTACACCACTCAGGATCTGACAGCCCAAGAGTGACGAGGCTCCAGAGCCCCAGGTCCCAGCCACAGAGAGGCTGAAACTGTCCAGCAGACACAAGTACACAAATCACACACACACATATCCAGAGGTATAGACATACTTGCATACATGGGCAACAGCCCCAGTCCTCAGACAGTCATTTCACTGGTATGAAAATAAACACATCAGTGGGCTCAGCCATTCAACCTGACCTTCTCTTCCAGTCACAGACTCTGGCTCACCTTCTCTCACTCCAACTGCTGGCAACTCAGACTCACATAAATGAGCATTTGTATGACAGGCCCTTACTGGGAAACAGCTGAAAGCAGAGATCAACTCAGACCCTCATACACACAGGACCAATAATCCTCACCCCGGTTAGAATTAGAAAGGGATTTGACAGGAAGACACAACAGCTGTCTCTGTCTCTGATCAGGCACAGGTCATAGCCAGACAAGCACATGAACCATCTCCTCCCTTTTATTCCCTTATTCTTCTGTTTCCCACAATTATTAGTCTCCAAACCCTCTAACCCTCTCCCTTTTGCTGCCATTAGTACCTCCTCTGAATTTTCCAAAATGAGTCTTGTGCAACTCCAAAATTCTCTTCCACTGTATCTTACAGTGGTCCTCAGCACCTGAGCAGCAACCCCCATCATTCTGAAAAGGTGTCTTGCAGAATCTCTCCCCTTGACTCCTCCTGATGGATTTCACACTTGGATACTTAGGCTGAGGCTATTATGTTAGATTTCCAGCTTGCCATTGTGCTTCCCTGTGCTTCTCTGGACTTGTGAAGATGGATCTTTGGTGGGCTTATGACCTCTGTGACAGGTCTGGGAAGAGCCAGGAAGAGTATGTTTGGGGCTCCTCATCTGCCATAGTCTCTCTGTGTTCCTTTGTGGGTGTAGAAACAAGATTTTTTTGACCACAGAATCTACCATATATCCTTCTAGAAAGTTTAATTTTTATTTTTACTTTAAATAAATAAAATAAAATAATTAATGTCTTTTGATCAATTCTGGATATTAATGGTTATTTTTGAATATTATATAGAAGTTGAATTTATTCTGAGGATTCCTTTGGGCACTAAAGTGAATGACAGCAGAGACAGTAATTAGTAGACTGTATACCACCACTTTTGACAGTCTGAAGTGTGACTCAAACATTGCTAGAAGCCTCTAGGTCTGTGAGAAATAAATCACATCAAGTAAAAGAAAAGCCAGTGTAGATAGCAGCTGTGGAAAAAATACGTGTTGCGGCTTATTTCAATTAGAGTCACACAGATGAAAGTGAGAAAGGCTGGATTGATTGCAATTCAAGGAGATAGGGACTTAACTTCAGTCTCCAGTGAAGCATTAAAAGATAACTGAAAAGCACATTTTTAAGAGAAACATCTGTGGTAGAACCACCATGGATTCAATTTCAGCACTTCAGCCTATATTTCTAAAGTGGTAAAATGAATATAACCTTAAACAACTAAACTGAGTTTAAAAACTTCACAGGAAATATGTGGATTGACACAGATTGATCTGATAGGTGAAGGATGCCTATAGCTCTGTCTTGTTGTGCTCATTGGGAGATAATTGCATTAGAAGTGGATCCTGAACAACAGTTTTGATCTGCTGCATTTTGCAGACCTATAACATCAATAATACTTTATTTTATGGAGCCATATTTGAGAAAATATTGATGTCAATGGAAAAAATGAGTTAGAAAAATAGCTGGGATCAAAATGTTAGTACCAGTCAAGGACATTTTATGATCGTGAACAGAAAGCATTATTTTTTTGCATTTAATTAATTAGATACTTATATGCTAGAAGTCATGATAATGAACAGACTTGAACTTACACTTTGTTCTGTTCTGTTTATAAAATAAGTACACATGAAACAAATCCCATTGAGTGCTATGCCTCTAGCAAGCCAAGGCTTGCTTTTTCCTATGGCATGATTACTTATTCCTAGCTACTTATTGAAGGAAGCCTTTAAAACCTGAGAGCTTCTTTTCCTTTAGGGAAGAAAAGAAAAAAAAGACAACGTCAAAGAAAGAAGGAAGACATCTTTCCAAAGGCATCACAAATGCAAAACGTGTCAAGTAGGTCTGAGGATATGTATAAATTTACATGGGACCTGTTGAAAAAAAATGACAGCATAAAATTTTTGTGAGAAAATATTGCAGTTTAGTCACTACTCAATCTGAACTGACATTTAAAAAAATATATATATATATATATTGTTTTGGTAATTCTCCTTAAAATGGGATTAAACATGTAGATAAGGCCATCAACCCAAAAAGAAATAGATCTTAATTACAATCACCTTAGTCCAATATTGATCCCACACATCAGGTCTGACGGTCTTTATCTTTAAAGGGTATGTTTAGAACCATTTTCTAAAAAATGCTGTCTAGGAGTGAAATCAGAAAGTTGCTGGGTCTGCATTTCCAGTTGTCAGTGATACCTTTCAGCTGAGACAGGTGACTGGCCATGTTAATACTTTAATCTATTTCAAATAAAATCAGATTAATTTAAACTACCAGAGAAATTACCTGCAACCGTTCTTGAGAGAATACAAACCGGCATATACATATGTCTTGTAAGGCAAGCATCAGATAGGGTAAGATATTAAGGGAAAATATTCTCCTTTAACGTTCCACTTATCCTAACTTATTTGTCTAGTGCCTAAAGTGCTTACCAGAGAGAAATATAATCTTTGGCATGTGTATTTAATTCAATATCTGTCAAGAATAAAAAATTAACAAACAAAAAATTGATAGAACAATTAAGAATAGTCCAGGAAAACAGGCTTCTTTGTCCAAGTGAATACCCTGAACATATATTTGAAGAGTTTCACTCTCAGTTTCACTCTCACTTGCTTTCCAAGGACTATTTTTTAATCTTTGCCACAGGTGTGAATCCTAATCACTTGGATGGGAGAAAGTGAGGTTCTTTGTGCTGTCATATTTAACTAGAATGAGCTGCAGACTAATACTTAAGTATGGTGCTAAGGAGGGCCTGGAGATGTGAAAAGATTTAGCAGATTTTTTTTTTTTAATGAATTCTCTAACCTCTGAGGCACTTCATAAAAGAAATAAATACTACTAGTTCTTTGTTTGGTTTGTTTGTTGAAAAAATGGAAAGTCCTTCCTTTGGAAAAGGAAAGAAAATTTTAAATGAGGATAAAGTACAAACTGGCCAGATTTATGAGTTTTTAACTAGATTTAGCAGGGGGTGGAAGATGGAGTTTTGAGTAACAAAGAGCCAAGCCCTCCTGATATTCTAGCAATCAACAGGGAAAAATTATTGTGCAATGCTTCAAAGGAGTTAGGACATGTTCTTGTAAGAAGATGACAAATGATACCCAACTCTATATCAATGCATGGCTAACAACCATGTTAGAGTTGGTAGGCTCTGTCCATCTAGAAACGTGATCTATCTGCTATCAATGAAAAAGTGCTGGAATGAATTGAATTACTGAAACACTGCAATGAGCAGCTATAAACTATTCAGAACAGACAGGAAAGGAAGGAAAGGCAATGGGATTTTTCTCTTTGTAGAAAAATGGACTCACTGCAGAGAGTAGTCTTTCAAAAACAGTAATAAACAGGTTGAGAGGTTATGGGTGACAATTAGAGACCAAGACAACTAAAGAAACCTCACATTTGGTGTTTGGTTCAGGCCACCCAGCAAAAGGAGTCTGATAGATGAAGATGTTCTTACTTCAGTTACTTAGAACAAAACAATTACATTTCCTTAATTTATTTTTTTTCTTCACGTTACCAAGAAGCACATTGTCGATACCTGTCAATATCATATCAAACTTATGGTCTTGAAGATAAATGAAAGCTGTAAATATAAGAGCTAAATATCTAGTGTTGAAAACACCAGTAAGTGTTCCTAGACCTGCCATTCTTCCTAAGTACATGCAGAGTTTTGGTAGAAATAACACAGAAAACTTAAAAGATTGAAAATCTTTTGTGGTTTAAATATAAGTAAATTATGCACAGGATGTTACAATTTTCTGTCTTTTGGAACAAAAGTGAAATTTTAATGGGAAAAAAATGAATTCTTGTCCTTTTCTTTAAATGTAGCTATCTGTAATATTTGTTTTTGAGAACTGACAACAGTTTAATTAATGATGTAATGGAAAATCAGAACTATATCTGACAGAGAGCAGCAGATCTAGCTAGAATCTGATTCTCTCGCTTTCAATAGCAAAATGGCAAAAAATTACTAAATATTTAATTTGGACAATGACCCAAATGTGCAAGGGTCAAATGAAGCAGATTAACTGTTCCTATCCTTCATCTGTATTAACTAAATAGAGGTTTTACAGTATGAGACTGGAAAAAGGCCTTATGGAGTTTTGCAGGACCAGGCAGCAAAGATAGATGATAGCAAAATGACATGATAAAAAAGTTGCAGCTTTTGCTAATGTCATGTCTACAAATTCCTTCTGTAACAATAAGGGAAATTAATCACCACAGGACATGGTATTTCTGATTCCTTACTAGGCAACAGCAATATCTCAGGAGGAGATAAAATGCTAGAAATGGGGGTTAGATAGATAGCAGAGACTTACTTTATGATGACTTATATAAAATTGTTATTTAGTCACATTTTTGTGTTCCTTTTATATAGTACTGAAAATAAATATACTTTAGAGTTTCATGATATTTTACTGTCGTGGGGTTTTTCTGGAGGATTTTTCTTTTTTTTTTTTCTTTGTCTGTTGTTTCTTTTCGGGGTTGTTTTTTTGTATGTATGGGTTTTTTTTCTTTTTTTCTTTTTTTTCCTGAGCATCAGCTGGGCTTCTTTCTGTGATGATCAGAAACAGAGAAAATCAGGTAATGCATGGCACAGTGAAGTGTCATGAAGCAGGACAAAAACCACTTCACCAAGAGGTGAGAATCACGTAAAATATTTAATATAACTTATGGGACTTTCAGCCCAAATCATTATGAGTACTAAAATTCTTATAGTACTTTTTGCACTCTCTGGCTGGAATTAAAAAAAAAATCATTTTTCATTTAAGGGTCTTAAGGATGGAAGTCACAGAAGACTGAGAATTCCAATTTGCATCACTATATACTAGATTATTTTGGTAAATGTGGTAATGATGGAAAACATTTTAAAACAACCCATGAAACACTGTTAAGTGGCACATAAAAGAGAACTCCCAAGCAGGAAAATATCTTGCTGTGACTTGAATCACGCTAGTCCATTTGGGGATAATTGAAAACATGTTTATCAGAAGTGCCTTTTTTAATTTTCTTTGGGAAAAAATACATCTGAACTTACGCTATGTGACTGCTAGCAATTTCAAGAATATATATTCATTCAGCTGTAATATTCACGTCAACATCTGCAGAACAATCCTTTCTGTTCATTTCCATGGAATAGGCAGCGTAGGCGTAAATACCAGCATCAAGTGCTGGATGTTAAGTTAATGTGTCTAGCCAACCTCTACACCTATAAATGAATAGGAAAGTTTTTGCTGACGAAAAGTATCCATTACTTATTAGTATCATTCAACTAACTCAGCAAGAATATTAGTAAATTTTCATTTGATTGCTTTGAGTGCTATTTTCTCTAAATTTATTTCTGTATTATATGTTCTGATGTGGGTCTGTACATTCAAGATGTACCCTAAATATCTGTTCCATGATGAATTTGCAGTATTTTTTCATGAACTTCAAGCTGAGAAGTTGTTCTTTTATTCAGCTGAATGCCTGCTGACTGGTGAAGTGGACATTAGACTTGGTTGACATGGTGGATTCCTCCTAGCTATAATGCTCATTTTTCACTTGTAAAAGATACCTTTGCTTCTATAGTAAGGACCCTTACTATACTATTCTTTGTATTCTTACTTCTATGTTACTAAGAAGAAAGCACACACATACAACCTGCGAACCGCAGTGCCATGAGATTCTTCTGCAAGGGCAAGTGCTTCATTCCTCATAGAATTCCATTCCATTTCATAGCAACAGATAATGGGTAGATTCATAAAATGCATTAGCAGAAGCAAAAAATCTCAGTTCCTAAACAGTTTTGCAAGGTTGAGTCAGAATTTAAATATTAAATGTTAATATAACATACTGAATAGTTGATTATATAGTACCAATACCCAGAAATATTCTACATGTTTTGTTGCTGCCAAAATCCTATATACTTACAATATAATACTAAGCAAGTCAAGTGCAAGCGTCAACCACGCTTTATGAATTTTTTTTACATTTACATGTTACTAGTCTAGGTTTTCTTCAAGAAATTACCAACAACAAATCTCAGACAATGATTGTTTCATAGTTCTCACTGTGTACATATATAGATCCAAAGTCATATTTCTGTACTCTCATCCTGCATAATACTATTTTTATAAGTACTGCCTCTTCAGAAGTTATTTTTGTAGCCTAATTATTGCAATTTCTCACAGGAAAAGTTCATCTGCCAATGCAGTTGCTCAAACTGACTTCCAAATCAGAGGTTGTCATACACACAAAATCTCTTTTCCACACTTAATTTGGATTTCTTAAGTCTATAATTTTGTGGTTTGCAGAAAAAAATGGTTTCTGCTATCTTCTATTTTTCCAGAACAAGTCTGCATATATATTTCAAGACCTTTTTTCATGCTATAAATAACAATTCTACCTCTTTTTCACAATACCACCTGTCAAAAAATTAATGCTTTTGTAGTCAACTGTAGACACAACAAACTTATTTATTTTTTTTAATTTTCTTATTCCATTTTTCATTATAATTAATATCAATTTAATATAAATTCTATGATTTCTCAGCATGACTAATAAGGAGAAAAAAATTCCATCAGAAAATAGCATATTTTGTACCATTAACAGAAGTTTCTAAAGCATGTATTATCTTTCCTTTATTAACATGCAAAAACCTTCCTCAATGTTGTCATGTTTAGACTTGAGCTTCTCAGATATTGAAATGTTTTCAAACTTTTTCAGCCTCTGTGTTTGGGGGTTTTTTTGAGAGCCCTTGAAATTGCTTAGATTTGGAAATACTTGTTCTATCTCCTCAGTTAGCTGAGTCGTCTTACATGCTAGAGATGACTCACAGAAAGCAATATATTTTAGCAGCCAGAATAAATCTTGGCTATTGACTTACATCCTGAAGAAATCATTGTGTGTTCCTTCAGATTTTGAAAATAAATTCAGCTAAAAACTTTTTATACCCAAGGTAACAAACAAGCCAAACCGAAACAAACGTAACCCATATAAAACCCAGACACAGATTTACTATTCCTAAAAGATTGGTGGGGGAGGAATCTTTCATGTGTCTCCAGTCTGGAGACTAATTGGTCTAAATGTCTCTAATGTAGACATGTATTTTAAGGTCAATATCTAGTCTTTATTTAGAGTCAGTAGAAAACAAACAAGTATTTTTAGTTACATTTAATATTTTATTTAAAGTAGACTTTAAATAATTCAGATGACTCATGGTCTAAAGTGTCTATTTTTTCCTGTTGAGAAGGAAAGCCTTTTTCAGAACATTTATTCGATATCGCCAGTTCTTACTGTTGCTCTGTGAGGACACACTTTTTTGTCTGTTTGTGTATGTGATCTATGTTATTTTTAATAGTAAAAATATTTTGTGTAATTTACTTTTATATAATACTCAAGTACTTGTCTTGGTTAGTGTTTTGGTAATAGAGATGGGACTCAGTTTCTTCATACAGGAAAAGCCCCTTCTTTACTTACGTTACTCATTTTTATACAGTTTTCACAAACCTTGTGTTTAACTAGTTTCTTACCACCCAATTAATTAGTTAAAAGGTGTTTTTGTATGTACATGCTAAGACTCCCTCTTTTACTTAAGAGTTTATGTATTTCTTTGTAGATTCTCATGAGACGGATCTTTTGCTATTACAAGTGCAACTTATTTTTGTCTACAAGAATATGCTAGTTGCTTTTCATTCCTCTAATTCTTCCATATAAAAACTTACAAGCTAATTGCTAGTTTAGCTAGAGTAGTAAGGCCTAGACTATTTTTTATAAGTCTTTTCTTTCATAATATCTTTACCTATATGTAACAGGTCAGTTGCTTTGGACTGAAGAATTCCTCCTAGTTATAAAGGAACTGGGATGTTTATTAAGTTTATGTCCTGGTTCAGGACAGGGCTAATTTTTGGGCGTATCTGCAAAGGCAAGGGCATGGCTAGGACACAGAGGCAACAGTCTCTTTCCTGGACTTCTGGTTGTGTAAGTCTGGTGGAGGAAGCAATCAGGGTAACCCTGGGTCTGAGCATCTTGCGTCTGAATCACTCACCTCTCTCTTGTACATTTTTGTTATTAATAATATTTTTGTTACTGTTTGTTTTCTGATCTCATTGCTGTTTCTGTTATCTCAAGCTGAAATCTTTACCTTTTGTGCCTCCAATTCTCTCCCCATCCCAGCACAGGTTGCAGCAGTGAACAAGCGGCAGTGTGTTTTGGAGAGTACCATTCCTGAACCATGAGAGCTCATTTAAATACAGGACACAGACCCAATGATTTTGTAATTAAAAAGATGTACTGAAATGAAATGAAACTTTCTGACATACATAGTATTGTGTTTGTGGTTTTTTTACATCTACTGTCAAAATGTTTCCATCTTAAGAACCCAGTTTTGTAATGAAATACGAAAAAAACCCCAAAGTCTCAACTTTTTAGGCTTGAATGAGCTCTCAGAAAAATCAACAGCTGTCTTGCATATGCTGCAGTAGCTTTCTTTATTGTATGATGTGAAATCATACCACGTGCCCCATTACAGAAGTGTGTGGAAGGGACATTCAAGTACAATGATACCTCTCTTCATGAAGATGTAAATATATAACTGACTTTTCTCCCATTTGGCACCCTTGAGGCTCAGATTTCTTAGATGACAGGTATTTATACATTTATTACTAGTTTTAATATTTTTATGCAGACATCTCTATTAGTATTCACTGCTGCTGCAGATGTAAAAGTCCAGAACAAGTATGCATTGTGATCATATAACCTATCACAAAAAAAGGGAAGTATGTATGTATTTGGAAGTATGCATTTAGATATTACTGATTCAAGCTTGAAATTAGTCAAAAAGTAAGATCACTTTCAAATGCTACATCTGTGTCTCCAATTTTGTTTTAAATGTGAAGCAAAGTATATAAACATTTTGTTTTAAAAAAATATGGTTATGAAAAACATCTAGATAAATCAATATGGAAGTAAACAGCTATTTTTTTTTCTCATGAATTATACTATATGTAAAAATAAAGGAACTTGGCAGCCCTTAGTATCAATTACTATTTCAATACTTTTTAATGCCTTGACATAAAGCAAATAATATGTTTTTCAAAAGTGTTTAAAGATAAAATAAAATAAAATATGGGCATGATATTATCTTAAGTTCTGTCCTTTTAGTCATTAATCTTCTCCTACATATTTACCTTAAAACAAATACACAATGCCAAAATGTAAGGACTTAGAATCATATGCACCCCTCCCAATCTATTAACAAGAATATTCTAAATAAAATTCTATAATCTACTAAATTGTTGATCTATAACTAAATTCCATAATGTAATGCACCTGTACAAGTGTTTCTAGTAGTCACAGTCAAAAAATACTCAAACAACATGTAGTATTTAACTAAAATGTCACTTATGAATACTAACATGAGAGTTAAACACCAAACAAAACAGAACAAAACAGTGTGCAGATGACCTTACATCCTTCCATAACCTTCCATGTACTGTTGAAATGGAAGGACCTCCAGTTTGGGGAAGGCACATGACAGAGACCATGTCCATTTAGAGTTTCCCTGGCTCTTTGGTCTTTATAGTTTTGCTAGCATGCTGTCAGAAGAAATGGAAATTGATTTGTAATTTCCATGGTGGAGCACAAGGATTTTCACATGAGAACATCCTGCTTTTACCTTAAAAAAGAGAAATAGAATTGTAGGTGGTGTAGCATGATTGCCAGGTGGGAGATGCCTACTAATCCGACTGTCCCAATCAGTTGGCTACGTTTATCCAGGGGCCAAGGAGGATGTTTGGCACTCATAGGCCTGAAGGCAAAGAGCTGTTCACAGCATCTGACAGACCTGCACATACTCATGCTGACTGTTGGGTGGATCAGCACCTCCCTCATGCAATAGTCTTCCAGTTAGAATCGCTGCTGACCATTTGTAATTCTGAAAGTATAGGTAAGTCTTTAAAAGAAAATTAAGGAATGAGCACAATACTTTAGAAACTACATCTCTAGGAAAAGAAAAAATTAATTAATTTTCTAAATATTTCTTTGATTGATGTTTCTTTGAAATTTTATTGATTTCTTCAAAATCAATACCCAATGATGGTGGTTTTGTTTTCTTTTCTTTCTCTGAAGTGTCTATGGATGTCTTCTGTGGAAAGTCTATTAGAAGATTTACAAAATGGAGAAATATTTTTGCAGAAACAGCCCAATACCTTTTTAATATTTACTTTTGTATATTTCTTCCTGAATCTGTGCAACAGATCCAGGTTTTCAAGGAAAAATAAACCACAAGAAGTAGCAAATTCTTCTGCAGGATGAAAGGGAAAATCTTTCCAAATGTAACTTATTTAGCCTGAAAATCGAAGTCAGCATAGATTGACAATATTCATAATTTTCCATTTGTTCTCCCTGATATGCTTGGTTTGATAAAAAACAATGCCTCACTAGCTCAGGTCTACAACAAGCTTTAAGATAAGTTAGGCGGTTATTAAATCACCTTTGTTAATAGGGTTTAATAAAGTGATGATTGCAATACATTTTAAAATACAGTCTAGATTCACTTGTATTACTCTAGCTTTTATATTTCTCTGAAACCTGTGTAGTACCTTGGGCATGAGTCATTGCTTCATTATTCGGCCTAAAAAAAACCACAATAAAAAAAGCTGCTGATTCTGGGTCTTTCTTATAACAAATCAGATTTATTTAACCAAACTGTTGAGTTTTCTTTAAGCAGTGATTGATATGAGTAGCTTTTTTTTTTCCAAGAGCATACCACCTCTTTTTCCCTAGAAAATTCATGAATTACAACATTGTTTCCATCTGGAAATACGTAATTCCTGGCAGTAAACATTGTAACACAGCTGTTATAGCTCAGAGCCAATAATACTCTGTATCTATATACACTTATCTTCACATTTTATTTCAGCTTCTGTGCAACATGAGAGATATTAAACTTCCCTTGCTTTTATAGCAATAGAAAGAAACAATAACCGTAAAACATGCCACTATTTCAAATATCAAACTGAATTCCTCTGGTAGTAAATTTTAGGTGAGAAAAGACATTGCTCACCACATAAATCTTCACTGAAATAACTTTAATAAGTATAGATTCTCATGCTCCACCGATTTGGGGTGGCTGTGTGCAAACATTTCCATTAGATGTTAACTCCATAAACAAAGGATGATCATTATATCATGTTGTGAGAACAAAAGATATCACCTTGGGATAAAGTAATATACTGAATTGGATTTGCATTTCCAAGATTGACATGTAAAGTTTCCCATAATGAAGATTTTGCAGAAGCATATTAAGATTGCTACTGATGAAGAACATCACTAATAATATTCAATTGAAATATAAACAATTAAACTTATTGTAAGACAATTTACATCACCAGATTCCATCAACCATATCGAATAGGGGTGAAACGTAACTGTGTAAAAGCATGTCTAGTGGCTAGGTATCTGAAGCAGTCTTGTAAGTCTGATACAGATTTTAGAGGAGACTAGAGTCTTTCTGTATCACCAGCACACAGCCATGTCAGGTGATTGAGGGTCTCCGTGGTTTGCATCATGAAGCCAATTTTATTAAACACACTGCTGGTTTATATACCTTCCAAGCACAAGCTAAAGCAATAACAACCATATCTATGCTTCTGAGTAACATTGCTTAACTATGGGCTAGTACAGGCTTGTACAGGCCTGTACTGTCTTGCACACAAACATACATACATACACCTTGATCTCTTCCTCCTTCAGGGTCTTGTCTGACTTGCCAGGGCTTGTAGCCCTCTAGCACGTCTACTTCTGTAATGAGTTCAGCAGTACTTTGAGTCCTGCTTCCAAGCTGTATTCCCACACAGCCAGGTGGTTTACCCTAATTAGCCTCAAGTATTATGACACCCCTATGATGAAACCAATGAACTGTGGGTTTGTTTTAATTTGGGTATCCTGATAGCATAAACCTATAACCATTAGGCACCACATCTAGACACTTCAATTTAGGAGTATATGATCTGGAATTGAATTCCATCCTTGATTCCTGTAAACTTACTCTGTTCTTTCAAATATTATCCACACTTGTTTTTTCAGAAGTTTTTTTTATGTTATTGATGTGATTGTATCCAAAGTAGCCTCCAGGGGATGTTCTAATTAAGTTGTCTAATGCCATTGAGTTTACACAATTAAGTGTATGACCAAGCCTAAAGATTAACATGGAGTTTCAGATGAGCACTCCTGAGGATTATATTGGCTGATAGTCATCTTCATCTTAGCCTGACCCTCTGTGCCAACCTCACCTTCTGACACTGAGGTGTCAGATTAGATTAGAATTAGATTAGATGTTAGATTAGATTAGATTAGATTAGATTAGATTAGATTAGATTAGAAGTAATAATCACAGCCACCAAGTAAATTGCACCCACAGAATAATTCTAGTTCTTCTATTTCTGTAACATAAGCAGAATTACTGAAGCAAGCAATAGCAAACAATACCAAACTTTGCTACAAAGAAGCTTTCCAAAAAGTGTTTCATCTAAATGCTTTGATAAAATACCTTTCCCCAGGACTTGCAGACCCTGATCTATCATGATTAAGCATTTCCTTGAGATTTTTAGTGAAGTCTAATAAGCTCTCTTCACTTTGATACTAAAGACATTTCATGGACATGAAGGAAAATAATGTAGTTTAAAATATGTCAAGACTGAATATTCAGTCCTTGTTTGTTTCATTGAGAAGGCAGGCAATATAATCAAATGTGCTATGCCTTGCTGGGACTTGAGCACACTCTTTTTATCTGGAAGTGCACCTGTGATATAAAGTTAGCCATAAACAATATTCATTCCTTTCTTCTCTAAGTGCCAACTTATTAGTTAAAAGCCTACTGCCATATGGTGAAGCTGTACTGACTGAGAAAGAAAAAGATGGAAAAAAACCCCAATTAAAGCAAGCTTCTAAAGAAAAATCTTTCAGAAGAAAAGTTTATGTTCTGTTGGTAACAAACACTGGCATCCAAGTTTGGTATTTAAGTTAAAAAAAAAAAAAGACATTATTGTGCATGGGAAAAAGATTAATAAGCAAACAAAACCAAAGAATAATTAGATACACTTCACGGTGTTCCATTCTCATAGTTTGCAATATATTGGGAAAGCTTTTCCCCCATAAGTTGAATGCCAGAAACATTTTATTTGAATGAGATAAAACTACTGGTTGGACTAGTATGCCCAGCTTGATCCAACCATGATGGTAACTTTCAAATTTCAGATTAATCTCTACTGAGGAGTCATGGTTTAAATTGAAGATGCTTGTAGCTGTATTCTGAAATAATTAATCATTGAAACTTATTTTACTTGATTTGAGTTGTAATTGTATTGATGAATTAGCTTACTTGCACCTGTAAAGAGATTATTCAGGATATCTACCTCTTTAATCTAAGTTAAATGGAAAATCTAGAATTGAACTGCATAGGTCAGTGTGGCCACACACTGTGAGTGGCTTCAAGTTGCACACTCAAGTTACCAACTTTGATTCAAGGCTACTGTCTGTATTACAGTACCAGTAACATATGATACTGAGAAATACTGAGTTATTTCTCAGCTTGAAAATACCTAGCTAGGGTGTCTATTTAAAAATGAATAGTTGAACAACAACACGCTTGCCCAATAGGTGCAATGTCGTCTGGTGAAACGAGCAAACAACTAATGTAGCTTGGCCAAAAATATCAAAAATCAGGAGGAAGTCAGTTTCTTCTCTTTTCAAAAGTCACAGCTACACAATTTGGAGGAAAATAATTTGTTCCTATTGAAATGAATAAGTTGAGGGTTACCAGATCCTATATTGTCTTGTAAATATTTTATTTACTTTCCCATTTTTGTTAAGCTGCATAGGTCTTAGTTCTAAGCATACCAAACTTGAAAAAGCATTTAAAAAACACTCTATTGAGCTGCTTTCTTACATTTGTTCCAATTAATCATAGAAATCTTAGAAATCATACATGAGTTTGAATTGGAAGGGACCTTAAAAAATCATCATCTTGTTTCATCTTGGGAAGGGATGCTCCCCACTAGAACAGGTTGCAGTCCTTGTTTCATGAGAGCACAATCCTCTGGCATTCACCATCTCCTCTCAGTTTGGTGTCATCTGTCAACTTGTGGGACATACAGTCTGTTCCACCACCCAGACCAATAATGAAGATGATGGATAGGACCATACCCAGCACCTCTGGGGTACAGTGCCAGTTACTGGCCTTCAGCTACACATTATATTGCTGATCATCATCCTCTGGGCCCAGCCACTCAGCCAGTTTTCAGTCTGCCTCACTGTCTGTTCACCCAGCCCATATACCAACAGCTTGTCTATGAGAATCTTATGAGAGATGGAGCCAAAGGCTTCAGTGAAGTTTGGGTAGGCATTATTCACTCTCTTCTCTCATCAATCAGGACAGCTGTTTCATTATGTAAGTTTATCAAGTCAAGTCTGGTTTCCCCTTGGTGAATACATGCTAACATTTCCTGATGATTTTCTTCATATTCATGTTCCTGAAAATGACTTCCAGGGTTAGCTACTCCCAGGGATAAAGGTGAGGCTAATTGAGCTGTATTTCTTCGGTTCTTTCTTCTTTACTGTCTTTAAGAGTTAAACTTCCTTTCATTCAGTTCTCAGGCACTTCTTCCAGTCACCATGATTGAGCAAAGATTATTGAGGCTGGCCTTGCAGTGCAACCACCTTCCTCAGTGTTCATATGTGCTTCTCATAAGGGTCTATGTATTTATGAATGTCCAATTTGCTTGGGTTAACAAAGATTCTATTTAAATATGAATCCACCCTAGTTTTTCAATCTCTGTGCTCAGAAGAAATCTGAAAGGATTGACACAGAAGTAATATTGAATTTTTATTAAATATTAAGAGGTTTTTTTTCCTCTCAGGAAAGAGAATTTAGAAAACATTTTTTTTAAAAAAGTACTAACTTGCTAGGCAACCCGTAAATTTACCTGTAAATCTTCCAGTGATATCTGATTATCTTTCCTATGAGACTGCATAGATTAGAAAAATTATAGTATCTAAATTGTGGTATTATAGAAAGGAGTAAACAGAGAAGTATAGAAGTTGGTCTTTGGATCAAGAAGCTTCTTTTGAGTTGCTGTGGCTCTATGCATTAAGAGAAAATTAGAAAGTTCAGAAGAGAGGGATGAAAGAAGTATCTCAGATTCTCTCTAATCTGAATGAAATGAAGGCAATATAGGGTTGAAAGAGGAAACTATTTATCCGTTGGGGATGTGTCAGCTATTCTCTCCTGGATCTCTACACAGTCAGTGAAAAGAAACAAACATTTTAAGGGCGTAAGTGATCTAACTTACTTTTAGATATATCCCTTGAGATAAATCATGACCTTTGAGCACTTTTTTTTCTCTCTCAACTGGTTATAAAAAGACCCAAGAATGACTAGCTTAGGTCTGCAGATATTTTTCTTGTACTTTTAAAGTTAGATAACTAATCCCATCTGGTTTTTTGGCTTCCAGTGAGAAAACTCCTGAACTGAGATAAAGACAGCTTAATAACCGGAGCAAAAACCTTGCATGCAAGCAAAGCAAAAAGAAGGAATTCATCCATCACTTCTCATTTGCAAGCAGGTGTTCAACCACTTCCAGAAAAGCATGGAAAAAAGAATCCTCTGGGGGGACGTCATTGCAGCCTTCCACCACTTAGTGGGGGATTATAGAAAAGGGAGAGTGACCTTTTACATGGACAGATAGTAACAGGACAAGGGGGAAGAGGTTTAAACCTATTAAACCTTAAAAGAGGGTAGATTTAGGTTAGAGGTCAGAAGGAAGTTCTTTACTTGGAGGTTAGTGAGGTACTGGAACACGTTATCCAGAGAAATAGTGTATGCCTCATCCTTGCAAGTGTTCAAGGCCAAGCTGGATGGGGCTCTGAGTAACCCGATCTAGTGAGTGGCATCCCTGTCCATGGCAAGTGGCTTGGAACTAGATGACCTCTGAGCATCACTGCACTGACTTTAGCTTAATCTGATAATGGAAAACATTGTACAGTGAGGCAGATTTAAATACTATAGTACCTTCTAGTCTAGTTCCATACATCATAGCTGCAGATAAGTACTGAACCTGTAATTCATTATTCCAGACTTTATTTCATAATCAGTGAAACTAGACTGTTGTTGACCCACTGCATATTTTATTTGGATTTTGTTCTTGGCTCCAAAATGCTTGAGCAGTCTGATTAAAAACAGAAGAAAAGAAAGCAAACAAACAACTCTTCCTTTAAATTTAAACCTTTTGTGCAAGTAGAAAATCAAGAATAGCATCTCATTTGTAGGGAAAAAAAAAAGGTTTAGATTTAACTCAAATAGGGATATTTGTTTTCAGAAATCTGATTTTAGGGTTCTGCATTATGGAAATCTCAGTCTTCCTTCAAATAAAAAGAGATAAGCTTTTTTAGATGAACAATCACTCTTATTTTGAGATAGAATTACTGTTTTATCTTTTAACGTACTGAAGAAGAATCAAATCATTATTTTAGACCATAAATGTGACCTAAGGCAACTGAACTTACATAAAATGAACCTACCTCCAAGTACCTAAGGAATTTTCACTATAGAATTTAGTGTTTTCTTTTAAACTCATGTTGAACCCTTGATTTCCTATCCTATTTATCTGTCATTTCAGTCCCTGTTTGCGTTCTTTACCACACGAATTACCTTTTTCCATGACAGAATCACTACAAAGGGAGAAGCTCTACCCAATTTAGATAAAAGCTGTTCAGTGTCACTTGGCATCAGATTACAAGCTGGTGCTTTATCAGCATTTATATATGGATATGGATGATTCATGTTCCCAAATACTTTAAGACAGGACTTTCTGACATTGATCTCTTGACTTTATATAGCATTTCACCAAGTTGCCCTTAATGCACTGAAATACTGCTTTGTGTTCAGTGTGGATTGCCTACAATAAGGCCTTTTCTACACCTAGACCTAAAAGTCTTTTCAATGGATTGGAAAATAGATAGGACGGGAATATCAGAAGAGGTAATATCAGGTGTGCTAAACCCATGGTAAACCACATTTAGTGTCTTCTTTTCTTGCTGTGTTCTTTGTCTTATTTTGGCCAACTCGTTCTTCATGATGACAGACAAATCACATCTCTTTATACTTGCATAGAGTTATTTCACTTAACAAAAAATATATAAAGCGTGTGTGTACAGTTAGCTGATCTGTTTAGATTTATAGTGAAGTTTTTACATGCATGCATTATGCTTATACATTTATTTTAGCTAAGTCATTAAGCTTCTCCTCTAGGAAAAACCTGAAAATTAATTACCTTTGCCTCAAATAACACAGTCAGTTTGATAAGTGCATGAGAACATGAAAATTGTCTTCTAACCAAGAGGGCAAAAAGAGAGTTTTCACAATTTAAATGTACTCAATGATCAAATATATAAAAAACCTGCCCTTTGATAATCTTTTGTTTTGTATTTGTTTTGTTTCCTTGAATTATCTTCTGCTTCCCTGAAAGAAGAACAATGGACAGATTTTATTCCTGGGCTAGCAAATTTTCATGACTTTTCATATTCCTGCCTTATACAGTCTGCCAAGGAAAAATGCAGGAGTCTAAATCCCAAATGCTATAATAAACTATTCATCAGACTCATCAACCAGAGACTAATCTCACTTTTTTACAAGGGAAAACTAGTCACTAAAGGATGTGCTGTTCTGCTGTTGTATGAAACAGAGTGGGATTACCAGGGATTGTGGAAACAAACTATACTTCTTAATAATAAGGGTCAATCTGTATACTACTCCTTCACCATTTTTTTTTTGCCTGAAAAACTTTTAGTGTTCTTCCTCAAAATCATCCTTACAGTTCTGTATCCACAGAATCACAGAATCTGTTGAGTTGGAAGGGGCATACAAGTATTATCGAGTCCAAGTCCTGGCCCTGCACAGCACCATCCCCAAGAGTCACACCATGTGCCTGAGAGCATTGTCCAACACTTCTTGGACTCTGCCAGGCTGGTGCTGCGACCACGTCCCTGGGGAGTCAGTTCCAGTGCCCAACCACCCTCTGAGTGAAGAACATTTTTCTAATATCCAACCTAAACCTCCCCTGACACAGCTTCAGGCCATTTTCTCGGGTCCTGTCACTGGTCACCACAGAGAAGAGATCAGTGCCTGCTCCTCCTTTTTCCTCATGAGGAAGTTGCAGACTGTAGTGGGGTGTCCCCTCAGTCTCCTCCAGGCTGAACAGACCAAGTGACCTCAAGTTGCTCCTCATACAGGTTCCCCTCCAGGGAAGCCCTTCATCCTCATGGCCCTTCTTTTGGACTCTCTCTAACAGTTTTATGCCCTTCTTATACTGTGACTCTCAGAATTTCCTCCAGCACTGGAGGCGACACTGCTCCAGTGCAGAGCAGAGCAGAACAATCCCCTCCCTTGCCTGGCTGGCAATGCTGTGCCTGATCCATCCCAGGACAGGGTTGGCCCTCCTGGGTGCCAGAGCACTGCTGACTCAAATTAAACTTAGCATTGACCAGGACTCCCAGGTCACTTTCATTGACACTGTTTTCCAGATTCTCATTCCCCAGTGTGTATCCAGGGTTGCCCCATCTCAGGAGCAGAATCTTGAACTTTCCCTGTTGTACTTCGTATGATTGGTTTGACTGAAATGATATTTGGTTATATTACTGCTTTACAAGCTAACTTTATTTTTCTCTTGGCTGGATGTATATATTTTAAGCAACCTGTCGGATAAAATCACTAAAATATAGAACAGCCAACTGATAGAAATTACAATAAATGGCAACAAAATAAAAGTATATTGAGCACTCAGTTACAGTTCCAGGATCTGAGTATTTGTCTCTCCAATACATTTAAATTATAAAAATTAATTCTTATATTTAGCAAATATGTTATAATTACCAGAACATGAATTATAACTTGAATTTCATAATTTTTTTTCTGGGAACTAAAATTTAAATTTGATCACAGGATGACTCAATAGTTCAATTAGCTATTAACTCAAAAATTTTATTATAATAACTGTTTATACATATATTACACTGAGAAAGAAAATTGTATGTTATCATCATGGAAATGTGTTAGATTATAATATATTTGGCTAATGAAACTGGGCTGAAAACAGCAAGCCATCAAAAGTTGCAAAAAGAATTTTCAGACTATTGGAAATATTTTAGTAAATTTTGTGATATACTTTCTACTTATAACCCATAAGATTATTTGATACTGTAACATTTTAAAAATATGTTTTTATCAAATGTAGGAAAAAACAAGTAGATGAGACCATTAGACCATATGAAAGGAACAACAGAAATGTGAATATACAGGCCAATAATTTCTAAAAATGGTTTATGAAATTATTTTCTAAACCTGCAAGGGGAAAAAAAATCTCAGTTCATGTGTACATCTCAGCTTTCGCTATTAAATGAAAGTTATTGATTAAGCCATATTTTTCTAAGTAAAATTCTTATAAAAATATTTTCCTGTGAAATTAAAATCCTGACAGCTGCTTTTCTCCAGTTTGATGGTTTTTCTTGCAGGTGCAAGGATTTCTAAAAGCTTTATTTAGGGAATAGAACTTGAGGGAAAAATTCAGTGAGAGTTTTGAAATCATGCAATTTTACTAATTATAAATATTAATATTCATATGTGCTGAAATATTCAAAATAAATTACCATTTTATCAGTTTATTCTATTCCTCCCAATAGAAACTTTTAGAGAGGAGTTTATAAAGGAGTTTAAAAACATATTTATTTCCCTCACATTTGCAGTGAAATACAATAAGCTGATACTGTAACTCAGCTCTCTGGAAGCAATACGTGAATCTGAATCTCTAGAACACATTCACAACTCTCTTTTTTATTAATTAGAGAGGAGACCAGAGATTTGTTCTTAAAAAGATAGAGTGGGAAACAGGTTTTACCAAAATGTAACAGTTAAAATAAATTAGTGCTCCCTGTAAAGTGAAAAGATTGTAGACACATGGAGAACTGCATATGAAGGGTTCACATCTATTGTTAATTGTTCTGTATTTCAAGTGATAATGCCTGTGGTATGCCATATGTTAATGAGGATGAATACAGAGCACATGCAAAATTGCAGGAAGAAATGTATAAGGTGATCATTTCCTTCACAGTCTGGAGAAGTTTGAACCCATCTTGCTTGAATTAGAATTCCCATACATTTAAATAAAAAGGCCTTTGTGGCATTTTTTAAACTTATTTCCGAAATCATTCAGCAGAAAGAACAGTTTTATGTAAATAATACTTTTTTTTGCTGACTACAGAGGGCTCCTAAGTGACTAGCTTTACAGTCAGATGAATGAGTCCCAGCAGTTTGGAAAATTCTTGTTTATTCTTTTTGAAGTCCACTACACTGTGGAACTGAGTGGCAGTGTAAAAATTAACAGTGCCTTGAAAATAAATGCTATTAAAAAAGATAATTTTGCCTTTACTGTAAAAATACATCATTACATTTGCCTGATTTAAAATTCGAGGAAAAAGTTGCTGAGCAAAGTTCAGGAGATAATTTAATTTTAATGTCAAGGAAACAACCACTTTTATTTTGAGAGTTCTTAAATMAGCCTTGGTAAAACTAAAAACAGGAAAAACATATTTTCTTCCATCATTTTATGACTGATTTTGTGCAATTAACTTGAGAAATTGCTGCTAAAAAATGAAAGTTCTAAATTATTGCTGGAAAGTTAACATAAATTAAGTTTATTTCTCTGTGTTGTCATGTTATGTCATGAAATGTTATTTCTCCGTGATGTCAAAGGTATGAGTATTGTTTTTAATTAAAATGGAAGATAAGCCAACAAATAAATAGAATCATTTCACCTGACAAAACCACTTTTAATTTTCTGTGAAATGAAGACATCTTTTCTTTTCACAAGAGTCAGTAGCTATCAAGGTTTAAACAAAAGTTTTTTGATTGTTCCTTACTAGAGATTTGTGTCTACCATACATCAATTCCCATTATCATCCCTATCATATTGGTTAAATTACCCTTTTCTGTATTATCTCAGTAAGTTTTGAATGAATGGAATCTTTATATACCACATGTGCTCTTTGTGCTATCATCGCACATCAAACACCTTTTACTGTAAGTTAATGAACAAAGCATTTTGCTTTGTTGCTGCAGTAATATCTTGCAAAACTATTCAGTTATGTGCTCACATTATTAATCTGTATCTCCCTTTACATTTTATGTTTTTCACTTTATATAAATAAAATAAAATAAGTTTCAAAATACCAAAAACAATTTCCAAGATATCTCTGCTTCAGACATCAACAGAGTAATTAAAAACTCAATTTTTATCTACAAAAATCCAGGAGAGATTTAAAAATAATTTCAATTTTGCAAAAGTTCAGTAGTATATAGGCAGAGAGCATTTAAATTGACTGCTTGGTTAAAAGCTAGCAAATAAAACCAAGAAAAAATATCAGAAACCATATGAAAAGGCAAAATATTTTGTGTCCATTCTACTGGACAAATTTTCCTTCCTAGACAACAGCAAATCTGATTTGAAACCTCTTTTATGTTTTACACTAATGTCACATACATCAATAATATATTAGTAAGGGTCTGGGTTAGTGCTTTAAACTGTGCTACATGGACAACTGATGGTGCAGACAGCCATGATACAAGGTCTATGTATTTCTTAAAAGACGTGAGTTTAAAATTTTGTGATGAATGGGTATGGTTCTGTGAAAGAATTGTTGGGGTTTAACAGTGACCTGGATAGCCATTATGTTTAAGAGCAAGTAGTTCAACACAAGAGAATCTCTTTATAATGTATCTTATGAAATCAAACTTGAGTAAAGACTGTCTTTAAAATATTTTTTCTGTACTAATAAAAATTGGAGCTAACTTTTAATATATCTCCATAGAAGAAACTGTTACAGACCAATAAAATCTTTCCATATCTTTTCCATGGCATCTCTAGGCAATCACTATTTTTTCCCCTCTTTATTTTGTAAAAGTCTTTATTTCTGGTTCTTTTTATCGCACCATATTTCCCATCATGTCCCTTCAGCTATATATTTAAGTAAGTCAAAACCAGAACTATAGGTTTCTGCAGTCTTATATCATGTCACCTGGGGCAGGAGATAGTCTCCTCTTGCTCCAGTGAGTTAGAGTCATTGACCAACACCTATCAGTATTTCTGAAGGATGCTCAAGAGTCCCTGAAAAATCAAACCTACTTTGATTACTTAAAGAGTTTGGTCTGTGTTTATAAAATGTGGTGTTCATTTTATTTCTGCTAATTTGATCTGATTATTGGAACTTCCAAACATAGCCATGAGTACTGAATGTGGTTTTCTGCAGTGTAAGCTCTTGTGCACTGGCAAGGTGCCTGTTCCTTCTTGACTCCAAAAAGAAAGGTGCAAACATTTATAAATGTAAAGAAATATAATAGATAAGAAAACATAGTAGAAAAATTATAAAATCTTGTATTCTTTCTGATGATGAAAACCATGAGATGGTGCAATATTAGACAAAGCACTATTGTATAGAGGTTTATCCATGGAGAGGTTCTTCAGCTATAGCGTCTTGCTCCTGGTTCAGAATCCTCTGTAACAGCAATCAATCAGTCCTAGAATGAGAAATCATCTTAGAAGAGTCCCTTGGAGAACACATTTTAATATTACCTCACTATGAAAATTACAGTTTCTGAGGAGATTCATGTAAGTTTTCAAGTAGACAAGACAATACTGTCTCTATATGTTTATGGTTAAATATATATTTCTCTCTAGGTACATTAAGTAATTGTGCAATAACTATGCCTGCCATATTAAATATAATATTGATTAGGTACACTGAGATTAAGTAGTAGTCACATGGTATCCATCATGTAGAGATGTAAACCTGGATTACCCGTTATGTGCATTACTAACTCAATGTAAAATAGTCTTTCTATAGAGATTCTGAATAGGGAGAATGGTTTTGGTATCTAAGAAAGTATAAAAAACCTTTTTCCCCTAGCTAAGCATTTGTAAGATGTTTCCTGTATGGATCATCTAGTTTCTTCTAAGAGGTAAATCTAAACTGTAATTAATTTATTTAACTAGGTGTAAATCAACTTCTCAGATAATGCCTGTTGCTACAATCTTTTAGCAACACAGTACTAGAATGTATTATAACTGTGATAGCATGAGGAGTCACTTTTGTGGTTTTTAATAAGGGAAATAACTGGGAAGAAAAACAAAAAACAAAACCAAAACCTGTACAACCACTCTGAGCTTACATCAGTTCACTAAAAAATATAATGCAGTATTGTAATTGCACTTATCCACACAATTAAACTGATTAAAACTAGAAAAAAAAATGAAAAGAAAAAACATTTAAGGAATATTAATGGAATTTCTAAAAGTGAAGCCAAACAGACCAAAAATAAAGGAAGGAAAAAGCATAAACAACATGTTATTCAGATCAGAGAGAAATAAATCCCCACTTGCATACAGAATAAAGAACAAGAGGTCAAGTAAAAAAATGTAACATCAATAAGATAGAAAAAAAGAGCAGAGTTATCTGGTAAATGCCAAATGATCCTGGAGGGAAGACTCCAATAATGTCTTGTAAAACGTACTTTTGCAAAGCAAGCAAGCCCAGCCCAAGGGATTGAGGACCTTTTGGTCCTCCAAAGAAGATATGAATTGCATATGAGATCACCTGTTTTTATTTTGGGCCCTGGCAGTGAAAAAAATGAAACAGCAGGAGAGGGGAGGGGACAGAGGGGACAGCAGGGATGCAGACCCTCTTTACTTTTCATCTCTTTGTTGCTGAGTCTCAAGCCTGGCAACCTCAACCTCTGGGTCTGGGAACTGTCAAGGATCGAAGCCATCACTGGTAAGCCAACATCATTTCCATAGTATTGCATACTGATAATAAAAATCAGTATATAATTGTTTCCATATGTAATTATAATGCTTAATAATAATTAGAATTAAGCACCAGCAATGTGTATTGAATATTTGAAAAAAAAAAAAAAAAAGGTTTTCTGTCTTTAACATGGTCACACCAAATTTCCTGTTTCCTAAGTATAGATACATCTGTACATTCATTAGCAACATAGGTCAAGTCCTGCAAGTGTTCTGCAAGGTAGATAATACAATTCAAAAATCATTCTTAAAATAAACCATACAGCCAGAAAAAATTGAGAACTTAACATAAGTTTCAAAAAGCCTTCTCTGTCAGGAGGATTTAAAACAACACCTTTTTGGTCAGAATTACATAAATATAGAATGATTAAGATCATAACAATGGATGTTTACCGCATTTCACATTGTTAACTGCTTAATTATTCTAAATGACAGAAGGTTAACAATAGTGAAAGACAAATTCTCAAGTGGGAAAAGTTAGATGAAGATGTAATGCATGGAAAAAAATCAAATCAGAAAGAAAAGTGAAATTCCCCCACAAAAGTTTTAAATTATTTTAAGATGATTTATGTAAAATCAGCACATTGTCAGAGACCGCTTGTTGAAATGGCAGATGTCATGGTTACTATCTCTTTATTACTGAAATAGATACATAACTTGTACAGAGATAACTTGAATGTGCCATTTTTTTATTGACATCATCAGTGTTTAAAGCACAGAGCTAATCTCACAATATATCAAATAACCATTCAGTGTAACATGTAGTCATATCTCAGTAAAAAAGTGTGATGCCCTATATTCATCCATTTAAAAATCAGACATTAAATAAGTTAATAAGTTTCAAATATTTTTCTGTGCATTTTTTTTTCAATAAGAAAAAACCCCGTCACACAACTCACCCTTTTATCTTCAAATCATTTTTCATGATAATTTTCTACTTGCACATTTCTAAAGCAGATGGCAGATTACAACACCCAGGGCTGTTCTTGCATGATAATTTTCTTCTGTAGAACTTTGATAACGAAAGCTACTTGTGCACAATTGTAAACATTGCAGAACTCAATTTTTGGAGATTATGTTGTAACTATTAAATTATGACATTACTTAAGAAAGAAGAATGGAACCTATTTCTAGCATAAATACTGAATTTTAAATTTACAGCTTTGTTTAAAATACCGGATGTTTGAGAAAGGGAAATTTCTAAGGGGAGTACACATTTTCTAACAGTTTATGATAAATTTTCTTAATGTTCAACTTGAAAATTTTGTTTTCTAGATTTTTGTTAAATCTCTTAGCACTGTAGGGCTATTCTGGAATAACTACAACATTTAAAACTGATTATTTGTTTACTATTTCTGAAAGAGAGAACGGCCTTTTCAGTACCTTTCCTTCATTGATTTGATTGATATATTTTAGAATAGTTAAGATACTCTTTTAATGTAAAACAATATTGTTTTCTGTTAGATATTAAGCAGCAACAGTTGTATTTATCACCTGTACTGTTGCAGTCAAAACTATACATAGAGAAAAATGGAATTCATGCTTAGAACAAGGTAAGTATTGTTTGCCTACTTAAATTCTGAGTTACCAAATTGAAATGGAGCAAAGAGTGACTATTAGTGCAGTTACAAAACATTTACACTTTAAACCGATACAGGAAAAGCTTTTTTATAATAAAACAATAAAATTGTTAAACAAAAGTCCTTATTGAACCTGCCCCTCTTCCACAGGGTTGTGCTCATTCTCTGTGATGGTCCCTGCGTCTTCAGGTTGACTGTGGTGATTTCCATTGAGCAAAGGGTACTGAAGCCCCACCATTAATCAACTCCATCCTTCCCTCTTTGCTGGGAAGTGGTCAACAATGTGGATAGAGCACAACAATCATTCCCAAAGTCCTGCAGTCTCTTTGGGATCATTTTTCAGTCTTTTCTTTCTGCAGTCTGTTTCATCCTTCTCTGGTTGCCTCAATGACCCATACAGATACTCAATCCTACCTCCACTCCCCTACATCCCCTCCCTGCCCTCAGTGTGGAAGAGAATCAAGAAAAAACAACAAAAAAAAGCCTTATGGGTTAAGACAAAAAAAGTTTTATAATTGAAACAAACTGCAATATAATAATGATGGTAATGAAAAGGAGAGAGAGAATCAGCACCCAAGAGAAGTGATGCGCAATGCAATTGTTCACCACCAGCTGACTGATGCCATGCCTGCTCCAAAGCAGTAAAGTGTCTCCTGGCCAAATTCCCCCAGTTTATGTGCTGAGCATGGCATTCTGTGGTATAGAATATCCCTTTGTCCAGGCTGGGTCAGCTGTCCTGGCTGTGTTCCTTCAGGGCTTTTTATGCTCGCTGGCAGAGCATGAGAAACTGAAAAGTCCTTGGTTTAGGGTAAACACTACTCAAACCCACCTAAACCAGTGTGTTTTATTCTCATACTAAATCCAAAACACAATATTGTACCAGCTACTAAGAAGGAATTTACCTCTACCTCAGTCAAAACCAGGACACCACCACTGTAGGGGGTTTGTCTGCCCTCAAATCCCTACTGAAAAGTCCCTGGACCCGGCCCAGCTCCCTCACAGCCACATTTCTGCCCCTATTTCCCTTGCTGGACAAGCTTTCTAGTTGACCTTCAGCCTGGCCTCATGCCCAAAGCCCTCTCCAGCCATTCTGGGGCTGGGGCTGTGTGACTCTGGTTCCCCCCAAGGCCTGATCCCAACAACCTCCCACAGGCTAATGCCCTGTCCTGACCTCAGAGGCACCTGATGTCCTGTGCCCATCCCAACAGAGGCACCTGATGATGTCCTGGGCTGTGGTACCCTGTAACAACAGACTGCTCTTTGTTAAATAGTGACAGCTGTGGTGTGTCATTAACCTTATTCACAGATGTCAAGCCAGAGCATGCTAAATCATAATCAACGGATAAAAAAATACTAAAGCCAGTTTAAATTTAAA
>QVAJ01000483.1:110568-139164 GCA_003546035.1 Mixornis gularis | reverse complement strand
AAAAAACAAAAAACCAAAAAAACACAAAACAAAACACCAAAAAAGCAACAACAACAAAACAAACAAACAAAAAAAACAAACAAAAAACCACCAAAAAAAACCCCAACCAAACAACCCACCCTGCTACATTTACAATATCTAGTATTTACTTATATTTGAAATTGGATTATTTAAATAATATAAACACATTTTTGATGCCTTAGAGAAATATGGCTATGATACCACTGCCATGGGTTAATATTTCATGTATTCATGATTCTTATATACACTATATCTTTTTGATTTCTTATAAATATTCAAAATATTTAAAATAGTTTAAATTCTATGTGTAATTAATCTATGCCTAAAATACATATAACCATATACAGAACAAAATATATTTAATTGTATAATGAAACTGTATATGGAAATGTAGCTTATGCAGTAATACTCATGCTTAATGCTGCAAAAAATACCCCAACAAGATGATACAAACAAACTGCCTCACAGACAAGAATATCTAAATGGGTGACATCTTCTCTCACTAGAGGCCGTCAAGATATTCTGTGATCTCCAAAGAGATTTGCAAGTTTCCCCAAACTTTTATGGTTTTCAGGTAATATTAGCCAAAAATTTTGTGACTATGAACTGATAATAGATAGAGAGATTATGACAGGTAGCTCAGAATACATTTCCATACATTCTTGAAAATAACTGAAATCTCCATTCATCTAAATTCAAAACAATCTTGAAGACATCTAACTAGGTACATCTGGGTCTGACTGGGTGGAGTTAATTTTCTTCCTGACAGCCCAGAAGGAGCTGTGTTTTAGATACAGATTTTTGACTAAAACTCTGATGATAACACGTCAGTGTTGTGGCTATTGCTGGACTTTTCTTTCATGGCCTCAAGCTTTTCATTCTAATGCTACTGTGAGAAACAGTGAGGATGTGGGCAAGAGGTTGGCAGTTAAACTAATAGTGAAAGTAGACAAACAGTGACAAAAAAATTGTTTCATAGCACGGAACACAATTTTCAGCAATAAAATTGGGGGAATATTATTTACAAAGCAGCTGTTGCTCAGAGACTTTCTGGGCATTGACCTCCTTGTGGGGAGAGGTGAGCAGCTACATTTAAATTGCTTACTTTTGGGGAATGTTGTTTGGCCCTTGCTTTAACTTCTTTTTCTCTTTTCCCTTACTTTTTAAATGTTCTCTGGCAGTGAAATTTCAGGTTTTGCTCTTCTGCTGGGGAGAACAGGGAGTGAGTGTCTGTGTGAGTGCCCAGTTTTTGGCTAGGGTCAAGCCACCAAAACCTTATTTAGAAGCCGACATGGATCTTGGGATATTTTAGGTAATTACAGATTTGGTTGGGATACACTAGTCTTCATTCATAGTAGTTGTAACAGTTTAGCAGGTAGTTGGCAGGTACCTGCTTACTGTTGCTTGTCACAATGTTGACTTGATAGCTTTTGATTCTGTTTCTTTTGTTCCTTCAACTGCTCTTCGGTGTGCTCTGCTGCCATCTCAGTACTCCAGGAAAGAAATTGTGGAGATTTAACTCTTAGGAGTTTCTCCTCTTTCCCTCCAAGAGTCAGGTAATGGGGGATATAACAATGACACTTCTCCCTTCTCTGTCATAGTCGAGACAGCCACTGCACTCAAAATGCTTCAATAAAAACCTCAGGGGGCTTCAAGTATCAGCACCATTTTATCTAGCAGTCTTTCATACCTTTTCTATGTAGCAATCCTATGGGCAGGTCCCCACAGCTCTGCCTCTCTTTCTCCTTCTCTCTTCCTTCTGCAGTCCCAGCTCACTGCTTCCTGTCCCCAGCACGGCCACCAAACCCTGTCTGTCCCTCGTACAGTGGCTGACCTTATCTGTCCCTCACACAACCTCCTGTCCCTTCCTCCTCACGGCACAGCCAGCAGATTCCAACTGACTCTCTACCAACTAACTCACTCTTTATCACACCCAGCTGTGAGGGCAAGGCTGTTCCCACTCTTTGGTAATTAACACAGCTGCAATATATCTGAGGTAGGATTGCCTTTAGCACTATCTCTGTCTTGCCATACTTCTCCTCCTTCGGGATTTATGTTTCTTGCCTTTTTCGCAATCACCCTTCAGTTCTTGAATCTTCCTGGGTAACTAGAATGCTTGTATTGATGTGTTCTATGAATTTGGTTTTGTGTTTAGCCAACCACTTTATAATGCTACACAGGGATGTGCCCAGGACAGACCAGGGTGGCAAGTTGTGAGGAGGAATTTAGAGAGGTGCTTATAGTGTTTTTCCCCTCTGATGGTCTAGGGCTTCATGGCAAAACCAGTGTGATAATCTGCTGAAGTGGCAAACTATATGAAGAAAGGATGACTTACCCACCCCAAAGAGATGAAAATTCCAGCTCTGTATGAGAACACGTGCTACACCTACCAAGCCTGTGTTCTGCACCCTTAACTGGGCAAGAGGGTCTTGGGATCTAGGGCCATACAAATGAACATTGTGGTTAAAACACTAAAGCCTCAACTACGGTTCTCCTGTACTCAAGAAGAAGCAGTGGAAAAAGAGGTTAACTTGGTTAGCAAGGGGGGAGTACCTTCTTCCTGTGAGGGTGAATGAAGAAGAATCAGAGAAGACAACATTCTCTACAGCTGAAGCAAAAAAAAAGAAAAAAAGTCATTAAAGTATGTATATATGTACCTTTGCTTTTCATCGGTTGGTTACTGAGAAGATATTATATTTTTCTCTTCCAACAACTCATAATCAGAACTCCAAAAGAACAGATCAGGGATATATGAAAGTGGCAGTGGAAGAACTCCAGAAATCCTTACTTCATTTTTATTTGGTTTTACTTGTTTTAATATTGGAAAATAGGTCATAATTTTAATACAGGAAAAACATTTATTGTTTCTTAAAATATATTACTTATAACAAGTAAACAAGTAGAATTCCTTACAATGTGATAGTCAAGTTCAAAATATTTTAACTCCAGAGATTTAATTTCACCTGTTAAATCAATATTAACTTTTAAATAAATTCCTTCTGGATGTCAGAAGCAAAATTCTCAGGAAACAATGCTCATACACAGAAAGAACACCAATAACTCCACTCTTGCTGAAGATCCAGTTTATTTTCTATAATCTAATTAACAATAAAATCAGGCATAATGCAAAATTAACAATTAAAACTAAAGACTTATTTTTCACTTAACTGAATCATACATTTCTCAATTAAAGAAGAAACAGATTAAGTCTTTGTATATGAGTTTTTCGGCATTTTGGTTTGGTTTGCCTCTTTTGCCGAGTCTATTTTGAACTGCCTACAACCTCAGTACTAAACACTGTTGAGTAGATTAGTCTTATTTCTGAGAGTTGTGGTATTTGCTGTTACTGTTGACTGTAGATTACTAGAAGTCTTCACTTCTAGTCTTCCTAGTCAGTCATATTGATCTTTTCAATATGAAGCTAAGGCTTCAAGTTCTTGTGAAATATCAGATCAGTCGAGACTACCTATCATTCCTCAGTGCTGCTTCTGTGGCTTTCTTTCAAACACACTCCCAACACGCAGTCACAGAACACCTATGAGGGTGCTATTATCCTGTCTCAGTCATGCTGAGAAGTACTATCCTCCAAGAGTCTCATCTCTATTAGCAGTTATAGTAACAAGATCTGAATGACACAATTCTAAAAGTTAAAGCCTGGGAATGGTAGTTCTGAGGATAAGTGGGTGTATCTGCCAGAGTTTTAGGCTAGGGATGTAACTTTGGTTTATATCAAGGAAGACCAAGAAATAAATCTCTGTCTAACAGCCCACTGAGATTTTTTTCATTTTATACAGTCTGCAGTTTCATGTGGCATAATTTCTGAATTTCAAAATATCCTACAAATTTCATATGTCTCAGCGATTTTAACTGCTGTTGTTGAAAGGCTTAATATGCTAATGCATAAGCATCTGATTATCTTCCTCTTGCCCCTTTATGGTTACTGCTCATTGCCATGCTCAAAAATGTTGGCACAGTGTGTGTCATCTTCTGTTGCTCATAAAAGAACTGAGAGCATTTGAAGAAGACTGTAAACTTTCTAATTCAATTAGCAGCTGATGTATTTCCATGGTGACTGTGGGAGATATTGTGAATAGAATATCCTGCAGTCCAACCAAAGTAGTTCATTCTTGCCATTTTGCCTGTAGCAGTAAATATATATATATATATATATATATTTGAGAAACCATGTATTGATCATCAAAATTAGGTTATCTTTCAATTGGGAAGTAAATCAATCACTTGTATTGGCTCTGGTTGGGATGGAGGTAGGTTTCTTCATAGTAGCCCATATTATGTTGTATTTTGGGTTGCTTGCCAAAAGTGTGGATAAGACTCTAGTGTTTTGACTATTGCTAAATAATGCTTAGAAATAGATCAAGGCCTTGCAATTTACAAATTTACCTTTTTTCTTTCTTTTTTTTGTTTTGTTTTGGTTTTTTTGTCTGTTTGTGGGGGTTTTTGTAGGTGTTTTGGTTCAGTGTTTTTAGTCCTTTTTATTGTTTTGTTTGGGGTTTTTTGTTTGGTTTTTTGTTTGTATGGGGGCTTTTTGTTTGTTTTGTGTGTTTTGTGTGGCTTTTTGTTTTTGTTTCATTCTGGCTTTTTTGGGGGGTGGTTCCACTTTTTCACCCAGTTTGTCCTGCTCCAGAACTAGTGTGAAAGTGGGCAAGAAATCAGGGGGGAATATGGATGGGGCATCTGACCTAAAATTGCTCACTAGTAGTAGATTGAAAAGCAGCAGCACTGTCCTCTGAGGTGGCTGCACATCAGTCTGCTGATGAAAGGTGCTGAATGATTGCCTTTGTATCACCTGTTGTTTTCCTCTATCCTTCACTTTCTAAACTGTCTCTGTGTCGACCCATGATTTTTCAGGTTTTGCTTTACTTCTCTCTTCCATCCTGCTTAAGAGGAGAGAGTGAGAGACACTGTGTGGCTGTTTAGATACTGGATGGCATCAACTCATCATGTCAGTTAGGATAATTGTCAACATTGTTACTGATAACATTAGCCTTTGAAATTTTTTGTTGTTGTTGCGGATTTGGTCACAGAAATATGTAACTGATTGGAATTTTTTATTTAGTATAATTCTTACTATGCTATAATATCTGCAATTTATAGTAATCAATTTTTTTTTAGAAAAATCAAGCTCATTAGTGTCTTGATTGTAAGAGAAGTACAAGCTAGTAATTTTTGAGGATTACATAAGCAAGAAGGTTACAACCAAACACCATCATTAATTTTGGATGCCTTATGTTTCAACCCTGTTTTTATTTTCCTGTTTGTTATAAAAATTCCTTTTGTTATTTTATTAATCTGAATATTACTAGATGCTGACTTAACTATTTGCTTAGGAAATTGAGTTTTATAAGTTAAAGATCAGTTCTTCCATTCAGTTTGCACTCCACTTGCCTTATTTTGAGATACAGCAAAATTTGTTGATCAACTGAACAAAATATGGGGAATCAGTTTAATTAAAGGTGATGGACATAGCAATATCAAGGTTTGAGAAAACTGAAAATGCGTATTTTTCTGTCAGTATTAGCAAACTAGATGGTAGCGAGGTTAGGGGATTTTTGTTACTGTTATTTTGTTTTGTAATTGGCTGCAGATTTTTCATTTCTTTAGGATCTCTTACATGAGCAGAAACATTTTCTATAAAACGGTTTTTCTGTGAAATTAATGCATTTCTTCAGTAATTAGATATGCCAAGTATAAAAAAGAACAGAAGAAAAGGAAAAAAAATCCACAAAGAAACATTATGCTAGAATGCATCTGTTCTGTGTCAGAAACAAGACCTGGCAGGGTAAATCCTAAACAAAGCAGAGCAGGGCTCATATATACATTGTCTCCTGTGCAGAGTCTGAGCTCATGTATTCAGCCCGTGCATAGAAATGAAGCAACACAGCTGGAGCCACTGCCTGGAAATAGCCTGTTATCAGAAACCTGGCATAAGTGATGGAATGTCACAAGCAAGGAGCATGTGTTTTTCATTTTAATGACAATGACTTGTGTAGTAAGAACATCTGGTGCCTGAGAATACGGGTTTGCATATGTGTCAGTCAATGCTTTGGGTTTTTTTGCTCATTCAGGTAATTTAGTACACTATTAATATGGACTAGATTTCACTAGGGAGGATTTTTAAAGGATTTCAGAAGTCAGAAAAGGATCTCCTACAAATTTCATTCTCAGTGTTGAAATTATAGTTATAGAAACACAGAATATCCTTAGTTGGAAGGGACTCAGTAGAATCATCAAAGTCCTGGCCTTGCACAGGACTGACCCAAGAGTCACACCATGTACCTGAGATCATTTTCCAAAGACTTCTTGAACTGTCAGGCTGGTGCTGTGACTACTTCCCTGGGGAGCCTGTTCCAGTGCCCAGCCAGCCTCCGAGTGAAAAACCTTTTCCTAATATCTAACTTAACCTTATCTGACTCAGCTGCATGTTGTTTCCTTGAGTCCTGCCACATGTCAGGAGAGAGGAGACCAGTGTCTGTCTCGCCCCTTCCCCTCATGAGGACGTTGGAGGCTGCAAAGAGGTCTTCCTTCAGTATCCTCCAGGCAAACAAGGTAAGTGACCTCCGCTGTTCTTCCTATGGCTTCCCCTCTAGGCTACACTGTTTCATATGCTTACAATCAGTCCCCAGCTGCAATTAAGGTTGGGTAAACTGACAATACCTTTCCAGATTTTAAAAGGATGTCAAGGTGTCGTAGGGTGACTATGGCGCCTTTA
Source organism: Mixornis gularis (assembly GCA_003546035.1). Lineage (NCBI taxonomy): Eukaryota > Metazoa > Chordata > Aves > Passeriformes > Timaliidae > Mixornis > Mixornis gularis. The sequence goes on along the minus strand of QVAJ01000483.1, from coordinate 132,413 downwards.
TCCCCAGTCGTCTGTTCTGTGTGTGCTATGTGTTCTGTACCTTTAAGACTGGTTCTGAGAGTGAGCAGGGAAAGAAGCAGTGCAGTTTGTTTGAAAAACAGTATTCACTCCTCTGCATCTTCTCTCCGTCCTTGGGTGTTCGTTGGATGCACGGACAGCGGCGAGAGAGAGATTTTTTTTTTTCCTTTTAGTTAGTCTAGCTAGCTGAGGCAAAAAAGCTTCCTGGACTTTTTTTTTTCCTTTTTTCCCTTTTTCTTGGGACTGTTTAAATCTGCTCTGGACTGAAAAACCCAGAGGAGCACCAGGAGCTGCACCTGTGGCCCACCGGGCCTGGACCTGGGCATTTTCCAGCACCAAAGGGACTGGGACTGATAAGAGACTGAGAGAGCTGAGCCAACTCACGGCAAGGACTTCTCTCAGTTTTGCCATCTCTCTTTGGACCAGCAAGAAGTTTTATTGTTTCATATTATTCATTCCTTATGCTTGTGGGCGGTTTGTTTGTTAAATAAATAGTTTTTTCCACTTTTCTCCAAGGAAGTTCTTTTCCCGGACCGACTGGGGGGAGGGGCCATTTAGGTTTGCTCTCCAGAGGAACCCCATTTGGAGGTTTCCTCCTAAATTTGCCCTAAACCAGGACACAAGGAAACATATTTCTTGGCTGTTGAAACTGCACTTTTAAAAGCTGTAGATTACTTATTTATTCCAGTGTTATACTCCGGTCCTTTACCTAACCAGTGAAAACTACTGTTTGGCTTGATTCTTGTCGAAGAGATTGGTCTGCTTGGCAAAGGAAGAACTCAAGGAGACATATAAAGAAAGCTAAATTTTGGTCTAAACCAAGAAAACCTCCCAGTAATTATTTGACTAAAGGGAACATTGCAATACTGTTACCTCTGACAAGTTTCATCAAACTTTAAGCAAGGAAACGAAGCAACTGTTTATATATATTGGTGACCACTAGTTTACATGATTGAACATTTATTCCTACCAATACCAATATTAAGAAGCAGAGGGGAGGAATGGCAGGTAGAAAAGCAACGCCCTTGTCAGAAATACAAGCTGCAGGTCTGGCCCTCCCAGAGCTGTTCCTGGAGACCTTTATCCCCATGGGCCCAGGGGGGACAACCATCACCCTGAGTCAGCAGGGGAGGCTTTTCATGTCCCCTTCAAGGCTGGCAGAGGTTTATTTATTTGCAATGTTTAGGTGAGGAAGCAGAGGCAGGGAAGTGGGAATCAAATGGGAGTTGGGAGAAATCAATGTGGGGAAGTAGAGGGACGAGGAGTCCTTGTTCGTCGGCCCAGAAGTTGGGCTAAGTGATCCTTGTGAATCCAAATCAGGATATTCTTTGATTCTATGATAAGAAGTATAAAAAGGACCAGTCTATTAGAAGCCTTTGGTTGTTTATTCTTAGTATTACATGTATACTTACATACTTCTAATTAACTAATTAAAGAGTAGGTTTAGGTTAGGTATTAGGAAGAAGTTGTTTGCTGTGAGGGTGGTGATGCACTGGTACAGGTTGCCCAGAGAAGCTGTGGCCACCCCACCTCTGGCAGCGTTCAAGGCCAGTTTGAATGGGGCTCTGACAACCTGGTCTAGTGAAAGGTGTCCCTGCTGATGGCAAGAGTCTTGGAATTAGATGATCTTTAAGGTCCCTTCCAACTCAAGCCATTCTATGATTTTATGGTAACATATTCTTAGTTTTCGTGTGACAACCAAACCTAAGATAATCTATCCAGTTGTATATGTTTAAACACCAAAATATTATTCTTCAATAACACTGTGTGCAGCAGAAAAAGAGAAAGGTAGTATTTCCTGAACTATATAAGCAGCTGTTCTTAGAAACACCATTAGTTTTATTTTCATCCGTTGATGCCTGAAATACAGATCAATATTTATAAAATTGTTGCCAGTTTGTGGAGGAGAGACTGTAAGTATTAAATTTGCTGTTAAAAGCCTTAATTCTTAAAAAAGTGCTGTACTCACCTTCTCTTTCCCAATTGTTTTCTAAATGTTAATTTTATTTACAGAAAAATACTGAAAAACCATCCACATAATTTATGTTTTAAATTTCATAAAAGCATCTGTTTCTCAAGAGACATCAGGGTAATGACTAGATACTGTTTTCTTGATGGAAGAAATGGATGTGGCTAAATGTATTGTATTGTATCACTCATTGAATAATTTAGCTTAAAAACTACTTTTGTTGATGTGACTAACCTCGTAACTTATGACTGCAATCTTTGTTAAGGAGTGGACAAATTAATTCTACACATCAAATGAGGGTTTTTTTCAGGTACTGCAGTGGCTTAAAACATTTTCTGTGCGGTCAAAATAAAAGATCCTGAATTACTGAATATTTATGTTTATGCGCTTATAAATTCAACCATAAATCAAGCCAGACAACAATAGATACTTGAAAAACAAAGCAAGAAAACAAACATAAAAATTATTTTATAGTTCATATGTATATTTTTCACATGCTCCTAGGAGGAAGGATAAAAGCAGTGCAGAAACAGAGGAGGTAAGATTAAAGAACTGGTCCTGTGATTTTCTACAGTTTAGTCTATATCCTGTCTAACTCTGTTTGAGAGTTCTACATGTATCACTGAAATCTGTTAATCATTAATTTTTGTCATTCTTAATATACACTACTAATCCCTGTTAAATTTTATTTAGATTTCCCTTGGAAATTCAAACTCTTCATGTCATTGTTTAATCCCAGTTGGCAACTAAACATCACAGAGGTGCTCATTCACTCCCCTTCAGCAGGACGAGGGGAAGAGAATTGGAAGGAAAAAGTGAGAAAACTTGTGGGTTGAGCTAAGAACAATTTGTTAATTGAAACAGGAGAAAATAAAATAGTAAAATTTACTAAAATTTAAGATATTGTAATGAAAAGGAAAATAAGAGACAAAGAGATAAAAAACGAGAACACAAGTGATGCCCAGCCAGTCTCCCAACCCACGATCCCCTTAGTTTACTGCAGACCATGACACTATATGGTGTGGAATATCCCTTTGGCTGGTTAGGGTCAGCTGTCCCATCTGTGCCATCTCACAACTTTTTGAGCACTCCCAGCCTCCTTGCTGCTGGGATCATGCAAGGAGTGGAAAGCACGGTGTAAGTGTTGCTCAGCAATAACAAAAACATCTTTGTGTTTTCAACACTGTTTTCAGCACACATCCAAAACTTAGCCCTGTAGTAGCTACTGTGACAAAAATTAATTCTACCCAGACAAAAAACTGAGCAACTTGTCTCCCCTTTTGTGTCAGTTTTGAAGGAAATTCAGAGATAGGAATTAATTCCTGAGATTCTTTGGGAAGCCTGTAGCTTCAAAAGAGAAAGCCTATTCAACAAGGACACACAGTTTGTTTCTCGCTCATATAAAAGAAGAGTTTAAGGATTTTCTCTTTTTTCCTCTTTAGCCTGGCAGGGGAAAGTGAATGAAGAGAATGGGAAAAAAACACTGAAGACATAAGATGAGGCTGCAAGCACATAGCTTAATTTCTGTCTCCACATACACTCCAATCTTTTACATGAAAAATGTCATTGTTCTTCATAGCAGGGAGTAGCAGGTGGGAGAATCAGTGGAATATATACAATGAGAAGAACCTTTCAAATTTCACCTCTTCTAGATCTTGTGAAGACAGTTGCAGTTGCCAGGCACTCAAAGACTTTTCCTCTCTGTTCTACTCTTTAAGAAGTATTTTAGGCAAGTTCACAGTAAGGAAGTAGGATGTCTTTCTGCTCTGCTTATGTTACTGTGTCTGTCATCAAATTCGTCTTTAACTTTAGATTTATGTTTAGGGTAAGCTCTTGGGCTCTTGACAATATCAATTTTAATAATTTCCCCTTTTTAATGACTAACAGTAAATAGCCAATCTAGATGTTAGATTAATGTAGGGAATTTCACATTAACTTACATCAATTCAAACTTTTTGAAAACTGCTGTGGCAGCTAGCATAGCAGGTAACTTTGGGAATGCTCTGTTTAGATTAATCTCATATTTATTTGATTGCTTGGGGTTTTTGTAGACACTGAGTGCATTATACTAATACTGCTTCCTTCTATATGACCAGCCAAGCCATGTATCAGAGTTGTAATGGAGAAAATTTTACGGTATATGCACAGATATAAGTAGGGAATTATTTGATTTATTTTGGTGATAACAAACTATATATACTATAACAAGGAAATGGAATCGCTGTGCTTAAAACCAGTGGAGAGGGAATAAAGTGTCATTTCCTACAGCAAACTCTATTACTAAAGGACAGAAAATAAATATTATCTTGCAAATCAATTCAGAAACAAGTAATCTGAAAGGATTCAAAGTTGAAAGCCTAACACAGTAAGTGCTTGAAGTTTACTTCCTAGTTTAATGCTCACAAGATGATGCAGACAATGGAATTCATAAAATTCTAAAAGTCAAAATATGTTATCAATAACATTTATCTTGTAGAGCAATGGCTAATGCGTTAATTGCTGAGTGCAGGTCATGTTTAGATGTATCAGTCGGAAACAGAAAATGGAGCTGCTCATAAAACTAAGAAACATCTCAAAGTCTAGCAATAATACACTGTCTTTCCTGCTCAATTTTAGAAGGACAAGAAAAATGACTGATTAGAATTTCAGAAACAAAAGTAAGACAGCAGAAACCACATTTTTAGAAAAGAGACCAGAAATGATTGCAATCTACTAATTGTACATAAATTTACACTAAAAAAAAACCCCAATCATACTCTCTCAGTGCCAGATAAGGTGATGTTTTAAAATTAGAGAAAACAAGCTGTGGGTAAAGAGATGACAAGGTTAAGAGCTTTTTCAGAAAAAAACCCAAACAACAGCTTTCTTTTCTTTCTGCAAATGGTTGATGAATAAGAGTGGGTTTGAATACTGAACATAGCTTAAGAATAACCGAAAAACAACTAATAAACTATGAAAAAGAGAAACCGAACATCCAAGTATTCCTTCAGGGGTGTGATAAATAGTCTAGCAAGCAATATATGCAAGATTCAGCTTTTCCATGAGGTCCTGTTTCTTTATTCAGAGAATAAGCAACCCAAATAGAATGAATTTTTCTTGATTGGAACTGCATTTTCTATGCATTCATATTAAATTTTCACAACTAACAAATAAAAGCCCTTTCATTGTTGCTATGATTCTCTTTTTTCATTTTTGTTTTATTGGTTTTTAATGAAAGAGATTATTGCAAAGGACGAGGCTCTTGAGTTTTGGGGAGGCCGAGGAGGGGCTAGGGACCTGGTAGTATTAGAGCTCTTTATATTAGATATTGTTTTTCTCTTCAGTGTATCAAAAGACATTTTGTAATAGTGGTACTGCCTAATTATGAAGAAATTTAATTAAATTCTGTATTCAGATACTTAGATGACACATCTTTTGTACGAAATATCTTTTCTATGTCTACAACCAAAATTTTACATCTATTGTTTTAAATACAAAACTGAAAAGAACAGCCCCAAGAGACTGCATCTCCATCAGAAAGTATATACACGTCTATAATTTTTTTGGCTTAATATCTGTCTCTGTAGTCTGAAATCCTTATTATTTATTCTGCTGGTTCCTCCACCCGCATACTATTGTTAACAATTTAACTAATTTAATAATAAGATTAGTTAGAGAAAGCTTTATAGTAACATAATTGCATCAAGGCAATAGTATTAGTTTTCTTTGTTTGATTGATATTTGGCATGATCACCATATTCTTTCTTGATGAATTTTATTTGGAAATTACTGTTGAAAAGAAAAACTAGCATGTTGATGTTCTATTTTTTCTTTTTTTTTTTTTACTTTTTTCTGCTTTTTACTTCCTATGAGTAATTCATTCTGTTTCTACTTCTGTTCCTAGGAAATTAGTGCCAGTAAGCTGCCCATCATAGGTCTCTAAATGTCATTCCATAGAATGATTTTATGGTATTCACTTAAATGTCTGGTTTTATACTTGATCTCCTACCCTCTCAGTGTAGGTTAAGTGCAATTGTTTTTCCAAAGGTTTATTGATGACAGTGGAATTGAACCAGACTCCAGTGGCCTGAATCACAATTACAGTGAAGGTAAATATAAATTTCAGTCATAAAATTCATGTACAGTTGCAAATTTAACTGTTTCACCTCTGATTAGTTATATATTTGACTTTGTAATTTTTTTGTAGTCAGGTCTTTAAAAATACCGTGGGACACTAAGCTAAGAAAACCAGTAGGTATAGCAAGTGAGAGATTAAATCTTCTATTGAAGCCTCCATTCTTAGTATAAATGAGCTCAAAAAATTTCCAAAAGTTTGGGAGAGATATATATGACATGTTTGCAAACAACTCTGTTGGGTTTGAAACACTGATCCCATATGAGTTATTACCTCTACTTGACACTTTATCATCTGTACACAATAGCCAGATTTATAGCATGGACTCCTAGAAAATCTGTCTGAAGATTTAGCAATAAAGTTCTCTTTGTAGAAATGGTGATATCCCCCTTCGCCATCTCTCTTCTATCTATCAAATATTTACTCTAAGCTTTACCTTATCAACGAGAATCAATCTAATTTGACAGCTCAAAACTTTAAAAATAACCTCCCAAACATACTGGAAGGTCCGTTTGGCTATTAATGTACAAATACTGAGGAAATTGAAGCCAAATCTCTGGTACGAACCCAAAAATGTATGTGCTCTTGCATGATTATGAAATTTTGTCCCACAAAATTTCTTGCTCAGTTTGGCAATAAAAGAAAAACTGGAGACTGCTGTGAATCATGATATTCACTGGTTGAGTGTAATAAGGGCATGTGGAAGCAATGTATCTGCTCCTTTAACTTTACCTGGCCAAAGGATAAACAGACCAGAACATACAAATCTGACCAACACAATGATATGGAAGGTAGTGATAAGAACAAATTTGGTAAGTGGCACAAATTGATAAGGATATGCTATGTACGAGAATGTTTTTATGGTTTTGATTATTTGATTATTTTTATGTTTTGCAAAATATTATCACTGGAGGAAACAACAACAGCAAAACCCAACAAAATCAAAACAAAAAAACATCAAAACAAGACAAAAAACAAACAAACAAAAAACCTTCCAACCCGCTGAACAGAACTCAGCAAATCAAAATAAACTGAAAAAATTCCCACCAACAAAAAAAATTATGCAAGATTAGAGAGCACAATTACTAGTATCTCATACCTTACCTCTGTAACCAGAAATGGGAACCTAAATCTACCCATTTTTATGGCTTCAGAATGTTGTTATTTTTGGTAATCCTGTATCTTTAACAAGTACATTGAAAAATATTCTTCCACTTGCCAATTTTTTATCTTCCAGTAAGGAACTTTTCTGGGATGGCAAAGCTGTGGATTGTAATTAAGAGTGAGAACTCCCTTCTCCTACTTAATGAATGACGGGTCTGATCATTAAGCTACTTTGCAAGGAGCGTGTACAGCCCTCATTGTTACAGTCTGAGCATTTGTATCTAAATTCGTCTTGAACCTAGGAGCTACAAATGCTCAATGCCAAATTATATTAGGCAGAAAATGAGTCCCCAGAGAATTACACTGGAAGAGACAGGAGTGCAGCTGACAATTGAGCATTTACAGAAACACAGCTGTTAGACCCCTAAAAAGGTGTTTTAGTTGGTGGTTTTGTTTATTTGACAGTTTTTCCTTTTGGTATAATGTCTATTTCCTGTAAAAACTAGATTGAGCTTTTATAAATTACTTTCTTGAGCTCAGGCTTCTGTGTCTACGTATTTACTTGTTCATGAGATAAAAATGTTATAGAATAACCAATTCTTTCTACATTTTTCTCACAAGAGGGTGAATTCTTGAAATTAGGTGATGTGAACAATGCTGAAATGTCATGCAGGATGTATCTCAGGGAAAGTGCATAGATTCACATTGGTTATTTTCCCTAAAATGATGAGTTTTTTCATCCCTTTGCAAGTCATTTGTAGAGAACAACTGCAACATCCACGTTGCTCATGGCTGATAAAGCTCCAGGTCCAACCCCGCCTCGTCTGAATGCCCTCAGTACAGGAAAAGTAAACACACAAATTCAAGACGTGTGAGCATTCAAATTATACATTATGATTTTTACAATCAAAATTTTAATTTACAACATGGGATGTTATCTATTTTTCATATATTTAAGAAGTGATTTTGAGGTGATAGAAATTTTACTGTCTTTTTCCCCTAAGTGCTAGGCTTAGTGGGATACTAAACCCAAAGCTAGTAAGCTCAACTAGAAGTTATAAGAACTATGTTAAAAAAGGTCTTCACAATTTTCTGACCCTTCCTCTTTTATCTTTCCATTAAGGCAAATACAGAATCCTTGAAAGAATCAGGTTATGGTCTATTTTTTTTTTCTTTGTGCTCTTTCAGGAACGTTCTCTTATTCCTAAAACATGTTTATTGTAGAAAGAATTCTGTCTCGCAGTCTTGAGCTCTCTTAGATATGAGCGTTGCTGTGGAAGGAAATAAGTTTACTAAAGTTATTATTTTAAATGTCATTCTAGAATCTAACTACATCCCAGAAACAGCTCAAGGCCTGGTAAATCATTCAAAGCCCATGTTATTGACATCTGCAGTCCCTGTCAGAGTTCCTTCCTTTGTGATTCTCGGCCATGCGGTTATTTTAATAGATGGTCTTTCCAGAGAGAAAAACAAAAAGTTAATTAGGAACATATTGAAATCTAGTTGAGGTCAGTATCTGAGAGTATCTATGAGGTCAGTATCTACAAAAATGGTAGAATTAGTTTACTAGGACAATCTAGAAAGTATGGAATTTATCACTGTGACTGAATGAGAAAAAAAAAGCTGGATTCATTGGTTCAATTCTCTCTCCTGAATAATATTCTGATTTGCAGCAACCAGTAACAGTACTTATATTTCTGTATTTCAATTTCTACAACTATCGTTCAGAAGGACCCTATCTCTTTTATATATATACTATTTACAGTGGCTGCATGAAACTGTTTTCTGGATCAAGCAAGAATACTTACCATCTCTCCACCCCTCTCTGCAACTCCAAACCAGATACTGTTTCTCCAGGTTTGCAAGGTTTTGGCATTTAACTTGATTATATTTCTTTCTCGAGTGTGACATTATATTGTTTTTGCATTTTAAAACCCCTAGAATTTTAAACCCAGATTAGTCAGTCATATAATTATGAGGGTAAAAAAAAAAAGGAAACTTCATGAGCAACAGTTACATCAATCACTTCTGAAGTGCCTGAAAAACTGCTTTGAGACATTATCCAACAGTAAGTACATCAAGTACTGGTGTGCTGATTAGCAGTCAAAGCTCTGCTACTAGGTCAGGAGAGGAGTAGATGAGAAAGGCACTAAGGAAAATCCCCAGGCTCAGTTTCCAGCTAGCACACGAGATCAGGTATAAAATCGTTAAAGTTCACCCATACAACTGGATATCATTCTTTGTTTTATTTCTAGGTTAACCTCTGTGTGTTCATAATGTAGATTTTATTTTCTCTTTTTCTCCAGATTTCAGTTACATTCCAGCTGGGACCAAAAAATTAACACCTACCACTGTAGCATCTGACTGAAGTTACAACTACATGTTGGATTCTGGAGATCTTCATCCAGAGTTATAAATATCAAACATAAAATTTGAATATATTTGGATCAACTCTCTTGTTTTGATTTTCAAAGCTTACTGATCAAAAATTACTCTGCTGGCTTACCATATATTTAGGAAGAGAAGTTTCTTTTTGTCAACAAAACTGAACTTTCTGTGTTATTCTGGTCTGCATAATATGATGGAGTGTTGCCCTATAGCTGAATAGAAACAGATGTATATGGAGAAAATAACAAAAACAGACACAGATGGTGTATCACATGTATAACTTCTTAATTTATCCCTCATTGTGTGATACAATTATCCCGACAAGTAGGCTGTATTCATCCCCTTTTCACAGATTCTGCCAGTTCCTGCAGGGACACTTTTCTGGATTGTGCTATAAACTGCCAGGGCAGCACAAAAAGATTACTCAGTCTCTCATTGCACCCTCTCTGTCCATTTCTCCTTTTGTTTGTTTGTTTACTTATATCTTTTTGAGTAATTGAGAGTGCAGTGAACGGACTGTTTCAGTTAATTTTTTCATGGAAAGAGTGATGTGGTTTTCTTTATACACAAAAGCACCAAAACCAAACCCAACAAATCTCATGCCATTTCCTATATAATATTTGCAACGATAGGATCCTGTTTTCTGAAGGATAATATGTTATTGTAACTTTGTGCTCAGAATTCATATTTATCTCATGAAATTTGTATAAACTCAATCTTAACAATGTTGGGTTAACTCTGAAATTTGCATAGTGAATATTAAATTAGGACTTTGGTTTGAATCCCAGGATCTTTTCCCATCAATTTGTTAAAAGTGATTGATTTCCTGCCATAGCCTTAAAAATATCTTTAAGCTTATGGAAATTGTGAGTATAGAAATATTATTCATGTAAATACAGAAATAAAAGGTATTCATGAGTGTAGTCATTCAACTTCAATGGGAGGTGGCTATAATAAAATAAAGATGTGCCACCAAAAGAATTATTGGAAAGGGAGATACAGTGAAACAAGTTACATTTGTTGTTTTATCTGTGATTTGCGTCTGATCTTCTCTTATTTTCCTTTTTCTCTTTTTCTTTTTCTTATTTTCTTTCTCTTTTTCTCTTTTTTCTTTTATTCTTCTTCCTCTTCTTTTTTTCTTTCCTTTTAGCAAGGATTAAAAATATAAGATTCTAGACTAATCCTGATTCTATTAACAGTACAGAGCTATACTCTTGTCTACATTACTTTAGGTCAGCTTTGCATAAATATGTGGCTTTATGATACTTTTTGCCTGCTAAAGATAGACCTGACACATAGATCAGGAAGAAAAAATTGAACCCATTTTTGGCAAGCAGACAAAAAGCAACACTGGAACATGTTTTCTGAGAAGGTGGTAGATGCCTCATCCCTGGAAATATTCAAGGCCAGGTTGGACTGGCCTCTGAGCAGCCCACTTTATCTGAAGATGTCCCTGCTCATACAGCAGTGTGGTTAGACTAGAGGGACTTTAAAGGTCCCTTCCATTCCAAACCATTCTCTGATTCCAAACCATTCTCTGATTCCACGACTTCAACAAATGTGTAAATATGTTGTTCTTATTTAGTATTCTTAACAAGCAAAATGATCTGTTTCTATTTAACAATTGTCTTAAATTTTGCATATAGTTTCTTTAACACCAAACTGTGTCATTAGGCATATTTTTAAACTGAAAATACCCCATTGAGAGGAGGCTGATATATGGTCATATTTGTAGCAGTGTAGAACAAAAAGTCTCTATATCTTGGATGAAATCTGGAGAAATCTATGAAAATGTCTTATTACAGTCAAAAGTAAAATATAGGAAGAAAAACTATAATGAAAATATTCATCAGAAAACAATTTAATCTATATTAACTGTGACCCCTTTTTTCCCCCATGGTCAAGGCTCTGTATACAGGCAGGAATATCTCCCATAGTAAATGAAAGGAAAACACCAACATGTATTCATACCTGGTTTTGAGTTCTCTCTACCTCCGTTATGCCACAGTTTTCTACTCTGATGCTTTCTGCTTTGCTGAAGCTCTCCCACAAGGTCCTAGGCAAGGTTCTGGCCAGATCATTTTCCTCTAAGTGTGCCAAAGACAGTAACAAAACTCCATGAGGAATCCTTAACTGTTCTTAAGCCACCTTTTCCAGCAACCCTCATTTCCCTCTATCCTGAGGTAAAATAGGCCACAAAGCACACATAAATGAAGTAAGCACACACGTATTTGCATGAGGTGCTTCACTCACTGTACTATACAAAATATTCTGACTTTATTTTTTTTTTGTATGGAGAAGACCAGGACCATGTTTCTTTTTGGACTACAAAAAGCTAATTAATAAAATGGACTGCATTTACTAAAAAATTGCAGATTTCTTAATCTAATTAGGATGTCTATTGTGACTATTAAGATGTCAAATAGCAGAAATGTAATGAACCTTTTTCTTTCTTTTTTGGTTTTTTTTTTTTTTTTGCCTAAAAGTTCCAGATTTTTTCATTATTAATAATTTTTAAAATTATTTGGATTCCTTTATTTTCATTCCCTTTTTTAGGGTAAAATAAAAAAGACAAATATGTTATGCCATTTGCTGTTTTCATTCCGAAGAAAGCAATGCAGAAAAGATGTCTTTTGTGTCAGTATTGAGAAGCATGCAACAGAGCTGTTCTGATTTCTAGTGGTGACAAAACCAGACATAAAACTGTTAGCTCCCTATGACTTATCACAAATCTTTTCAGATAGTAATATTCGTGTTTCATACTTATTAAATAACAAGTGAACGCACTATGATGTGAGAAAATATATTAGCTGCTCTGATTTTAAGAAATGTTGGGACAAAATTTGCTCAGCTATCTAACTTAAACTAGTGAATCAAAATTCCACAGCTGTATCTCAGTGTCTCTGTCAGTAACTGAGGTCCTTTTTCTGATGGCAATAGTACTACAGAGTTTTTCACAGGTGTAAAATCCTAGAGCTGGAAAGCAAAATGACTGATGAGGTATTTGATATCATGGTTTGAATACTGGAGTCTAGATTAATGCTGAGCAGTTTTCAAGCTGCATTCACGTGTCCTGATGCATATGTTGCATATCAGAATCAATGCTAAGAAAATACAGCTGTGCTACAATGAATTTCTGTCCTGAGAAACTGGAGAACTACAATTCAAGGTCTTGCATACCACATTTTCTTTCATGATTAAAACTGTACAAACCTATGGATCAGAATAGTAGGATCTATGGCAGCTATTTCTTACAATAGCAGCAATGTTTTTTTTCTAAACCTTTTCTAGGTCATGTTTTCTGTATGTTACTTCTCTGTTCTCTGAATGAGGGAATTACTTCAACAAGGGATAAGAAATGCTCAGATTTTCTGTTTCTGTTCCTGCAATTCTTCAAATCTGTTTTCATTGAAATAGAGAGATTTTCTTTTCTAGCATTAACTAGATTATGTCTCAATATCTGACTTTAAAACATTGCCATTATTTAATTTTGATTCACTTTATTGAAGCAGCACTTTTTTTGATCTGCCCTTGAATTAAGCACAGTACTAGAATATATACTTTTGTTTCTAGTACCATGGAATGTTATCCTTTAGTTTAAACAATTTTCTTTTTCTGAAGTACTGTTCTCACAATATATGAATTTCAATGCAATAGAGCATTACTTATCTTCTTCTAGAATATCATGATATGATGGATGCACCAAAAAACCTCCTATATCATTAATGTCTTTGCTTCAGGTACCTTTCTATATGCTTTGAATTAATATATTTCAGTCTAAGAAGACATTTCATCAAACTTTGCTTAATAGGAAACACTGGATTTTCTCTGCATTGAAGCAAACTTTGTTCTGCTTATCAATAGAAGATTTTTTTTTTGTATTGATTAATTCAATTACTGCCTTTATAAAAATTTGAAAGAAATTCTGCTTATATGTATGTAAATTCAGAGAACTATATTCAAAAGCATTTTTTATACAATATGCACCATATTAAAATTTTGTCCTTTTTCCTAAATGGTATCAACTAAATTTAGTTAAGTTCTTCTAGGTTTCACTAGCTATTTCTTTAATAAATTGAAAATATATATGCTGCTTCTACCACAAAGAATAATACTTAGAAATAATTAACTACAACAGTAATGCTACTTCTTCCACTACTCCTACTCTTCCTAGTTATATGTAAACCCCATAACAGATTGCACCATTTTATTCAGGATTTACGGTTAAGACATGTTACCAATCCAATTAGAAACATAATTATGTAAATAGTATATTCAGGATTACCAGGTATATGAGAAAATACCAAAACCAACCTATAAAAAGGTTGTGTGGGATAAATAATGAATTATGTTTCATGTTTATGTAATCTGGATCTGTCTGCATCTGGAGATCATATAAATTATCATCAAAAGCCATATAGAATTGTGTAATAGATTTTCTGCTCATCAAATGGGAAAAATGTAAAGAAAATGTATAGAGTGAGATAATTTGAAGATCAGTCAAAATTAGCTGAGGCATATTAGTTTATCATAAGGAGATTAGATAACAAAGAGGTAAAAACATACGGTTATACTGTAAAGTATGAAAGTCTATCTTTTTTATTCTGGTAATGAAGTTCCAGTGACATTTTGCAAGGAAGGAGTAAATATGGTGTGCAGTTCTTGTGGCTTAACATTAGGGAAACTTTCTACAGATTTGTAAAATTCATAAATGTTCAAGGAAAGAAGAACCTACTAAATAAGTCGAAAAGTTTAGCATAGAAACAAAATCTTAGGAGACATTATTTTTTTCATCTCTATAAATATGCAAAGAATTAAGAACAGTCAGCACTGACACAAGAAGAAATAGGTACGAGTAAATCGGGCTGTGAGAGGTCAGTTGGAAAACCCAGAGAATTTACAATATATTCTTCCACAGTAAGAAATCAGGAAAATTCAAGTGTCTGTAACATAGGAGACATTAAATGTATACTGGCATTAGTAATAAGGTCAGCAGAGCAGGTTAAAAAGCTGATTCCCTTCAGATATGCTTTTTCTGAAACTAGTATTTCTTTCCATTTTTCAGGCTTAGTTACTTAATACATAAATTACTACTTTACTTGGCTTAAGCCAAGTTGTTATTTTAACTAAGTAATTTATTGACCTACTTTTAATGGTAATAAAACGTGGTTAAATAGAGTAAATAATTTAATTTCGAATGAAGCAAAATGTGTGTGCCTTTAAAATCTACAGACATAGCTGTCAGACACCTAGATTGACTTATTCATGTAAAAATTGTATCCCTCATATGTGTAAAAGTTTCAGTAGCAAAATCTTCAGCGGCTTTTTTTTTTTTTTAAATTCATTAGTGGCAAAGAGTTAAAAAAGAAGTGGTTGATGAAAGAATAAAAAGAATAAATAATGTATGCCAAATTAAAAAAAAAATGGCATACATTACATTGTATGCCAAATACAGTGCAGTTCATACTTAAGTCCTTTTCACTCAACAGACTGTTCTCATATGTGAATAAAAATTATTGTGCTAAGAGTTTTTTCCATCTGTCTTTCATATCCAAATAAAGATGCAAATAATGGTACATTTTTTTCCTGTTATTGTTTGGGGTATTTTCCTGAGATTTGAAATAGTGACTTGTTTTCAGGGCAGTGAGAATGAGCATTACAAGATGATCTGGTCACTCACATATCGCTTGGCTCTATGCATTAAAAAAAATAAAATCTGAACAACTGCCTGCATCATAAAACACATGTATTCTGCAGATACTTTTGTGCATGTATATATGTATATGGGCTGCACTGTCTCATTACCTCAGAAAATAACGCACCAGCTAGCAATATGTGTCTGTCCTCTAGATTAATGAGCCTCCAACTCACATGCCATGTGTATCCTCTGGTCTGCACAAGCAAGATTGTCACTAGCAGGACCATGATTATTATACTTCCCCTTTGTTCAGCACATCTTTGCGTTGCTCAAGAAGAAAAGCTTTTTTACATGCTGGAACAAGTCAAATGGAGGTCATCAGGAGAGTCATGGTAGGAGCAAATTCTACAATCAGAAGCTGACGTATCAGCCCTCAGCATTGCCTCTGGAGTCTTTGTTACTGTCTACAATTACCTCATCAGACGACACAGAGTCCAGATTTTCCAGGTTTTATCTGAAACTGTCAAATGGTCTGAGGAACTGACAGATAATCTACTGTTTTGTGTTACACTCAGATTGGGAAAGAAAGATAACATAATCTAATTGGTTCTCATCTGCTTTCAACTGTGATTTGTTCCCAATTTTTTTTCTTTGGTAAAGAAATTGGTCATGTTTATCTGTGCAGATAATTCATTATCTGCAGTATCAGAACAGCTCCCATCAATCATTCCTTTACATTCTGCAATTCCCTGGTCAAAATATTAAGAAATACTTTTCAAATTTATGAGTCATTAATCTGAAGTGACCCCTTTGGTTTTAATAAGGTTAAATGAAAGGTACCAATGCCAAGTCTAGAACATTGAACTTGATGTTTCAAATATACAGACACGCAAAGCAAAATTTGTCAATGTATTTGCTGTCAAATTTTCTGTTAGACAGAAGCCTTTTCTGAAACCCTGATGTGTGTTTATCCAAGGTGGCCTTGGGCCCATACTTAATATTGTAACTAAAAATCACCAAATCTTTTAACGTCTCAGATACTGGTAGGAGTTTTTGTAAAGAAAAAATTATTATCTAAACTGCTAGTTTCTTAATTGTCACATTAAATTTTCTTTGTTTATAAATAAAACTTATAGGTGTATGGATTAATTGCATTCAATACGCTATAGTTCTAGTTATGTCATTGGTGTTACTCTGAAAACATCTATAAATTTCAAAACAGGACTCAGAGTGACGATCCACTGCATTTTATGTAAAATTGCACTTGTCTCTGGGATGTTGCTTTTTTATCAATTGCAGTGTTCTTAAATATTAATATGAATATATTAACTTCAGCATAAAAAGGAGTAATGTAAGCCAGAAATTAAAATAGTTTAAAAAAAAAACCAAAACCTGTAATCTAAGAAGAATGATATTTGCAACTCAGTTAAGCAAAGGAAGTTTTCAGATTGACAGAATATTTTGAATTAGAAAGGAGTTGGTTTGTTTCAGTTTTTTTTTTTTTGTTTGTTTGTTTGGTTTTTTTTAATTAACAATATTTAATTTTATTTTAGGAAGTTGCTTAGGGTTGTCATATTAGTGGTCTTATATAATTTAACTGCATAAAACCATTGCCATTATTCACTGTATATGTCTTTTCCATATCTCAGAATGCCATTCAGCTGTATTCACTTGGAAAATTGTTTCATTTTCTAATTCTTGGAAATGACATATGCTTCATATATATATATATATTTAATTGTTGTTGTAACATTGTGGACAGAAAAATGGGAAAATAAGTGCTGAAGAAGAATTAAAAGGATATTGCTCTAAAGAAACTGTAAATCTGCCAATAGTAATAAATAAATAGCTCCAGAATACTGAAAGTTAAAGGGAATTTATCCGGTTTTTTGAGGTGTATGCTGTGTATAAAAAAAATGCATGACCAAATTCTATCTGTAAAATAAAGCTACCATATATTTTTCCAGACCTCTTTTGATCACTCAGCTGGGATCTCATTAATCTAGTGGTTTTACCTTTAGCTATAGCTGACCAGCCTTCTCAAAAATAAAGAAGAGAAAAGAGGAAAAACACTCACTAGAAGAATGGTATTTTGATACAATTATGTGTATACAAAGTTCCTAGGACATTTTGACTGATATCTTGACTTTGCCTTTACTCACATACTCCAGAAACTTATGTATGTTCTCTTAGGACTGGGGATGGTGTTTGTTAGAAAGACATAGAGCTTTCTTTATATCCTCTAAGAGTTCCTTTAACTCAGGAAAACTCTCCACCAAAGTTATGCTTTGTCTGCACATCACCAAAAGAGCACTTTTACAGTGACCTCCTGGTTAAGTAAAAAAGTATAATAGCTTGTGTAAAGTAGTGGTTTCATGTACTGCATTCAACTGCAGAAATAGCAGAATTATTCCCCCACCCTCCAAAAAAAATTCAGTGGTGCTTTAATAGTTTTTGACCTTTCAGGAAAAGATACAATCTACTTCCCTGCTGGATGCTAGACTCAGTGACACAGAAGATACCCGCCAGGCTTCACAGTTTCTTAAGATTCAATATAGCAAATGAAAGATACTGTGAAGAATAAAGCATCCTTAAGATAGATATTAAATATAGGTCTATTGAACCAAAATAACACTTGCAAAATCCTGGTAGACTTTGTCAAAAATCAACATTATATTACTTCTGTTTCATACCCTATATAGATTAAGAAAGCTCTTAATTATTTAACTTTCTGCATACAAGAAGCCCTTTGTAACAGAATTTGGTAGTCCAGAGGCAAGAAATCAGATTGTGATCCTTGTTATCAGAATGTAAATATGAAATAATGGAAATATGTCTTTAAAACTGAAAACATTAAAATTACAGTTAGAGATGTCCTCTTAATTTGGAGTTCTCTGCTTTAATTTACCTAATTAAATCTTCCAGTTATCTCTGTAAATAGATAATTCTTTGTCTTTAATTTAATTAGAGCTTTTCTACAAAAAGATGCTACTGTTTTGGAGGCCACTGGATCGATCATAGTTAACTGATAGAGCTGCACACTTGTTCCCCTTCCCATGGAACAGTAAAAATGGAAGGAGAGTCTTGGCTTGGAAGCAAAAAATCTTGTGAATCAGGTCAGGTCTTTCAGGTCTGACCCTTCCCAATCTCTTGACCACCCTAGCCTGTCCTCTGGGGATGTGCAGAGTAGGGAGAAAGAGAAAGTCTGAGTGATGTGGAAACACTGGTGATGACACCTCTGGAATACTGCACTGAGATTTTGAGTCCCTCAGTCAAGAAGGATTTTGAGATATGAAAGAGATACATCATAAGGTTACACAAATTATCAAGTGTCTAGATTGCACGTTCTACATGAGACAGGGAGAGGGAGCTGGGCTTGCTTAGTGTACTGAAGAGGAGGTTAAGGGTCATTTCATAACAGTCTAATATTACCTGAGGGGAAGTTACAATCATGAAAATGGCCAGATGACGCAGCGAAAACAAATGGCCACAACCTGTGGCTTGAGAGGCTCCTATGAGGCATTAGGAAATGATTGTAACTGAAAGGGTAGTGCCATACTTACATGGGTTGCCATGAACAGTCTTGGGCTCTGCACCCCTGGACATCTGTGAGACTCAGCCAAAGTCACAGCCAACCTGATCTCATGCTGGCAAACAGATCTACTTCAAACAAAACATTAACAAAATAGCCTTTAGAAATATCTTTAAAAAACTTTTTTTTTTTAATAATTCCATGACTATCTGTTTCTCAGGTTTATATTATAAACATCAAGAATTGTTCATTGCTGCTGACAGCAGCCTGGAACCCATTTGCCTAAAACTTACTTTGAAAAGAAATGACCAGTTTCTAAAGAGTAAGGTGTCTAAACAAACATATATTTAAAACTTTCAAACTACAAGCTTGAATGTATGTCAGCACAGTGAAGAGCTGGAAATTTTATCTACCATTTCAGTTCCAGAATGTTCCAATATGTTGAAGATATGCTGTCAGGATAGTAAAGGATCACCAATGCAGTCTAAACAGTCTGTGTTATCTCTTGTGTCAATACAAAAGTAATTTCAGTTCCTGGGACTCCTAAAACAGGATCTTTCAGGAGCACAAATGGAGTAAAAAATAATTTTAAAAATTTACAAATATAAAAAAGAAGATTGTTCAATGTCAGGTTTGTCACTGTCACATCAGTTTAAAGCTGATTTATTTTATTTCATTAACAGGAAGATCATATGAGACAGTAATTATTTTTCTGGGTGGCTTTGAATTGAATCAATTTAAACTAGAACTTGAGTTGAAATAAACAAAAACATATGAGCAATTTGTTGAATCCCAATCTTTTGTTTATTTAAACAGGCTTATGATCCTTAATCAAAACTTTCTTCAAATTAAGGTAACAAATCTTTTCAAGAATGTGTAAACAGTTTGTTTATAAGACATTTTTAAACAGCACTGAGGATCTAAGGTAAGAAATCAAATAGGCCACTACTACAACATGTTTCTCACTTTAAGGATTTATTAGGCTGTATCTTGCTATGGAAAACTGTGAGGTTTATGGAAAAAAAAAAAGAAAAAAGACCTGAAATGTTTTCCAAATGGTGGGAAAAAAAATACAAAATGCTTCAAGCACTTTCCGATTCACTTTTGATTAATTTGGATGGGTCAAATGTAGCCCTAAGAACCAGAAGTCTTCTAGCTATATGAACATTTATTCTTCAGCAATGAGGTCTTCTGTACCCCAGGTGGATGCAGATGGCTGACATGGACAGGGAGGCATGGTGCAGTAGAACTGAGCCACATGCTTATTATCGCAGAGACCTGAAAGATGTAGTCCTACTGCCACTGTTTTCTATTTACTAGCTAAGATCAATTATCTGTTTGCATACAGAAAGCTAAATTACTATGAAAGTCATACTGGCTCCCTACAAAGAAGGAAGAGACCTCTGAGTCAAGTACTCTTGAACACTTTAAAGGGTGTAAGATGCATGATTGTCCATTTTCAGGCTGCTGTAATTGCAATGCTTATGCCCAGCTCTGAGATCTGAACCTGATTTCTAATGGCTCATCTTTTGCTCTCAGTCTGGTGACATGCACGTAATCATAAAGCAGCACAAACTGTGAGATGCCAAATCTAAAAAACTGATTCAGTTACCTCTTTCTAGAATTAGAGCATTTGATTGTCAAAGAAGAGGATTTAAAAAAAAAAAAAAAATCTGTGAATTTAGACTAGCACAGCTGCTGCTGTTGTTAATGAGGAAAAGAACATGAAATGCAAAAGAGGATGGTGAGTTAGTTTCACTGACAGGGCATTCAAGCTGATTTCCAGTTGTTCTGCCCTGAATAAATGTACTGATACTGCAGTAAAGGCTTCACAATTATTTCCATGTCTCATACTTGGCTTTGTCACCCATACATATCAGCTGGAATGTTGGAAATAAAACTAATTAAAATCCCGCCCCTTTTCACAGTAAGAAAAGATTTCAAACAACCGTCACAGTCTTAGGCCAAAATAATTATAAAATGCAAATCTGTATCAGATATATTGGTATCTTGTAGTGATTAATGTTTATAGCCAATAGAAACTTAATTTCAAAATCATAGTTTCCTCTATATTAGTTGTACTTCTCAAAAATAATATCTTTCATGTGGAAGTTCTAGCTTTCAAACTTTTCAAGCCTTGCAACCCTGACATTATCATGCTTTCTACAGACTTCTGCTCCTATTGTAGTAACACAGAGATGAAAAGGACTTCATGGATTACTGAGTCTGGTCCCCTGCTGTGTATATAATCCTGAACCCACTGAAATCAGTGGGAGTTTTAGCTTTTACTTCAATGGTAGCATGATTAGGCCTAGAGTATCTTAAAAATGTTCAAATTAAAGTCGGGGGTTTTTTGCACATTTTTCTAATGACTTTTTAAAGATCATATTAAGAGGTCTTAAATTCCACATGTAATTGGTTCAGTGAAGTTGCACTTTGTTTCTAAATTCCTTATTCTCTGAAGAAAATCTGAAAATAACACTAAAGAATTTATTCTTGTTCATGTCTACTCATGAAAGGTCACAGCACACTGAGCTTAGATGTCTCAAGCAAAGGAAAGACTAGAGGCAAAGGGCCACAACCTTTAAGCTGATTTAACTCTTCATAACCATAATGATCCAGAGAATTGCAGTAACAACAGTTACAGACGATATTCACAGGGGATATAAATGCTTACTCTCCCTGAAGATCTGTATTTATCCTGTTCTCTTTTCTTAATTGGGTTCAAGACAAAAGATTAGTCCACTGGATTAATCTTCCAGATCTGCATTTTCACAGAGTGAAGAGGATATATCTCAGGTACTATCTCACATTTTCAAGCTGTATCAGGAAAGAAAGATAGCAAGGTGAAGTCAAAACATGTGTTAGCTTACAAAACGTGCTGAAACAGTTAGTATTTCCCAGTTTATTTAAAAATAAAATTTATTTGAGCCAACACCATTTATCTAAAGCTACTTATCTGGTCAGAGGCAGTGAAGTTTCCTTTGTATGATCAACAGAGAGAAGTGAAATACCTTGGGAATGCAAATCAACATAAGCACCTATATTAGATTTCAAGGATTCATCCTATGAGAGAAAAAAA
>QVAJ01000483.1:96464-110504 GCA_003546035.1 Mixornis gularis | reverse complement strand
AAAAAAAAACAAAAACAAAAAAAAAAAACACACCACAACTATCAGATTTTATTGATAATTTTTGGATTTTTTTAAAGAACTGATGAAATATATTAGCTTGTAGGGTTACTTCAACTATGATTTTAAATTATCCCAGTACATTTAAGACAACAACACCTTTAAAGATTTTATGAAAAGCTAAGTAAAAATTCCCAACAAATGTGTGTCATTATTCTGCAAAGCAGAAAAAAAAAAGAATGTAGAAATGTAGCTAGTTGAGATGTCTTTAATACAGAACAGCTGTAGATTAATAGCCACTACTGGTCTCTTAACCAGCATGAAAACTGATTTACTGCAGTTTGTAAATAAGCAGTGGAGGAGTGAAACTAGCAGCTTTAAGTTAGAAGCAGACTTCAGAGAAAGGCTACCAGAATTTAATGGATAAAAGGTTTTTCACTAATACATATTCACATACCTCTCACCTCAGTAAAAAATAGTGCCTGAATTATATGAGGTTCAGAAAATTAAATGCAATGAGATTTTCTGCGTTACTGTGTTCATGTAAAACAATTGTGAGGTTTTACATCAAAACAGATAATGCATTTGCCATTATAATCATATGTTCCAATAGAGACTCCTCAGATTTCTAATTATATTTTCCAGCTTGTTCCTAGCAAAAAAAAAAAAAAATCTTTAAAATCAAGCATTGATGTATTTTTTTCTGTTGAGAATACATAAATTCATAATATATTCCCTTATTCTATGAATTTTGCCTCTTTTCTAGGCATGTCCACTGATTCCAGGGTTTGTGTCTTAAAGTGAAGCACATTTGGACACAGGGTTTCCTGATCCTGGGTTTTGCCATAGTTTTCTTTTGTTGCTATAAATACTATAAAAAGTTGATAGTGATACAGTCACTCTGGGATGAACCCATGAACAAAACAATAAGAATTTAGATACAAGTTTATCTTCTAAACTGGATGATTTCATAGTACTGTCTAGTAAGTTGTGAAGAGGGCTACTCCAGGAGCATACAGTACAAAAGAGAAGAAAAAAAAATGCAAACAAACATGAAGTTTAAACAGTTACTAAACCACAAAATCTCATATATTCTCGTATCACATTACAAGTAGCTTGTAATTTTGTCATTTACATGACAGGTCCTTAAAATAATTTTTAAAACAAAAAATAAAGATACATTTTTCTATATCATAAAGGTTATTTTCAATGATGAGTATATAATATACTTTGAAAAAAAATAAATATATCACAATCCAAATATAGATGGAACTAATGCAAATGTTTTCTGACTACTGTAGCTGGATGAAACTTGCTGCATTAATCTTTTTTCTGTTCACAGGTTTAGAAGCAGGTTTACTTCTAATGAATAACACGTAACAAAATCCACAATTCAAATTTATACTTGCTAATACCTATGGGTACTCATATAAAGCAATCAATTTTTTGTATTTTGAGTCTCATTTAAACATCTGCTGTATAGATGAATATGAGAACAAGATAAAAATCATAAACTACTTATCTGAAGTTCCAGTGAATAACACATCTATGCCTATATCATTTTGAGGAAAATATTCTGTTGTTTCTTTTCCACAATAATGCAATCCTGGAGGCAAAGATAAAACAAACAAGACTGAAAATAAAATTGCAAATCTCTATATCACGGTAAGAAAACAAAACTGAATAGAACCAGGAACTTACATTAATTAAAGAAAATATGAAAGATAGCAGTTTATGAAAGCTGTTCTTTTGCGCTGGGATTTGACTACCACACAACATATTTATCTGAGTTCCTAGCTGCTATTGTCCTTCGTATTTGACATTGAAAGAATTTTTAAGAGTGTTCCTGAACTACAACACTCCATTGTAAATTGGAAGCAGATTGTATTGAACATGTTTTATTTAAATCTGTGGTTTTGTCTTTCCTAATCACATTTTCATTCATAACCTTTTTATGAAGATATTGTAGCTGATGGCAATAATTTTACACTTTTAGACTCCTAAATTTTTAACATTTTTGGCTATTGTTTTTTAGTTCATGTTTTCTCCTATAGTTGTTTTAGACAAGTGGATACTGGTCTAAGTTGTATTTTATCTTGTTCAAAGGCATAGAACACTACACTCTACACAGACAATGAGCCATCCTGAAAATGGATCATACTGAAAGATAATGAAATTCAGGCAGCAGGGACATGAAAAAAGCCCTGGATGGGTGTTGCAATCCACACCTCCCAGTGGATACACAAGTTCTCCACAAACCCCTTCAGGAGACTGAGACCTGACAATAAAAGGGATTATCAAAGCTAGAACTATCTTCAAGCTTCTTTAGCCAATTAGTCTTAAACCCTTCAAGATTAATTATCTGTATGTCTTCTAGACACCTCTTAAAATGTAAGCAAATTAGCCTTTTTTTCTTTAAATACAGACCTCATTTCCACCAGCTTCCTTTAATTATTCCTCTCTCTGCACCTGCATTATAGCCTGCAACAAATTATTAGTTAGAGCACTTACTCAATATGATGCCGGAATTAAGCACTCTTCCTATGAGAAAGAAATATATTTGTATACTTACATATTTTTATTTATTTATTTATTAGTGCTGCATGAAATACTTTTCAGAAAATAGGACAAGGCAGGTTTTATAAATCTCAACCTATACTACAATATAGATTGTTAAATTAGGCATGAGAAATTAAAGTCAAATTTCACCAGCAGCTTCTTAATGTTAGAATTAGGAAATTTGCTCAGACCTGGTCTGTTCCATATTTCTAAATGTTCATTGGGAATTTTGTAGTTCACAACTTCTAGCTACTACCCATAGAGGTTTGTAGCTGAAACCCTGCCTCAGCTTCTGTTTCTGTATTTCTGTTTTCTTTCCTATAGTATATTAATTTTGGGAACATGTTGTATAGTCATCTTATTTTCCTTACTATTAAAAATATTTAAACATACAACAGTGTATGTTTCTGAAAGCTGCTAGAGCAGATTGTGGATTGATTAAGGAAAAGGGGGAATTATATTTCAAAAAACATATAAAATTGACCCATTGCTTTACATTTGTTTTCTCTCAGAAAGTGGTTTCAAATTATGTAAAGCAGCTCAAAGGAAAATCTTTAATAAGATAACAAATTCATTCAGGTATATTTAATTCTTTCCGATAAAGTCTCAGAGTAATTCAATAGAAATTTTCCTGGTCTAATTACAGAGTTTTCATTATTGGCACAAATCCATATGCTCATTTTGAAATGTTACACCTTTATTTGAGCAAATTAGAACAAAATCTAAAGCACTTAAATATATGTAAATCCAAAGTCAAAAGTGGATTAAGTACCACTTACAACTCCCAAGAAAAATTACAATTTTACTATGCTGTAGGAAGATTTCACTTTGTATAGATCAACATTTGTATTTTTCAAATTGTTGGAAAAGGAACTAGTTGGTTCCTCTAACCATCATTAGTGACTGTCATTTCTTTTCCTGTCTAATCGTGACTGACCATTTGCAATTACATGTTGATTCAATTCTTTCACACGAATCTTTCTCTCTTTTTTTTCTTTTAAGTAGTAGGTTCTCTAAGTTTTGCCACTCTAATTTGAGCACTATCAGAAGATTGCTTTATGTCTTCCATTTTTTTTAATAGAAAATATCTTATGTTGATATTTTAATGTTGTCCTATGTTTTCTTCAGACCTTTTCATTTTTCCTTTACAGAATCACAAAACCATTCAGATTGCAAAAGAACCTTAACATTTTCAACTCCAAGAGTTAACCCAGCACCGCCAAGTCCACCACTAAACCACATCCCCCACATATCTTTTTAATGCCTCCAGGAATGGTGACTCAATCACTTCCTTCAGCAGCCTGTTCCGAATCTTCACATTTTTCCAGTGAAAACTTATTTCCTGATATCCAGTCTAAACCTTCCTTGACACAACTTGAGCCCATTCTCTCTTGGCTCTATATCTTTTCCTATCTGGGAGAAGGGAGTGACCCCCACACTGCTACAGCCTCCTGTCTGGTAGTTGTAGAGCAAAAAGATCCCCCATGAGCCTACTTTTCTCCAGGCTAAACAGCTCCCCCAGCCACTCCTCACAAAACTTGTGCTCTTATCCTTTTACCAACTTTGCTGCACTTTTTTATATATAGATATATTTGAGCAGCAAAATTTTTGCAGATATGTTTTAAAGGCAGCTGTTGGATGACATGATAAATAAATAAAATTAATTATTTTGATAGATAGTTGCTAAGATGAAAATTTGTTTCTTAGCTCCCTGAATTTTATTTCTTTCAGAGCTCACATGGATCACCAAGAATTACAGTTATCACATCTGTGGTGTCTGTATTATCTTTAACCTACCAGTAGTTTGCACCAACATATGTAAATTGCAGAGCATTGTGTGATACAGACATATACTGAAAATTTCAGGAAGGGAACTACAGCAACCAGTACTTGTGCTAAAATTAAGACATTATCACTTCATTCAGACCATTTACCATTTACTTGATTTGAGCTCTTAATATGGGGATATGCTGAAAATCTTCCCAGACCAGAAAGCATTCCTGACGCGACATCTAGATTACTTTAGAAAGAATTGTGTTAATGGAGCCATCTTCTTTTTATGTATTTATAAATACATACTCAGATTCGTTGCACTTCTATAGAAGATCCAAACTTATTTTTCTGGCATGAAAAATGTTTTAATCATCAACCTGTAGGTAGGGTTAAATTTAAAATAATGTTAGTTGTTTCCAGAGTACTCAGACTTTTCCTCTATGGAGCTACTTCAGGGACCTCAGTGTAGTTCTAAACTGATAAATGGAAAAGAACTAAGATCTCAATGTCTTCTCATTTTCTGCACTTATCAATTGTTAGGTCACTGCTGACAACTGGTCGTCTCTGAGACAAACTTAAAAGGATTGCTAGCCTTTGAACAGTGTGGATGTGAGGTATTCGGTGTCATTTGGCTTCAGGTCCTTTTTCATTTGCTAGCACTAAGCCAGCTCAAGTACAAACAAATTATGCAATGCAGACATGCTATTGCACAGAATCTGAATGAAGATTTCCACACTTAGGGAATACATTACTGCATATTACGATAGGAATCATATTCCCTTTCCACTTGGAGTTTTCATTTGCAACAGAGCTCCTAACAAAACAAGTCATATACAATTTCTGGATTTTTAGAGGTAGAAAGCATAAGCCATAAACCAGAAAAATTAGTTACCTTGGGTTACCTATCGCACCCTGGGCAGCAATCCCTGTGCTGGGGGTGGGGGAGGGAAAAAAAAAAATAAAAGCCCTGCAATAATTAAACTGAGATTTCAATTATCTGAGATTTTACTACCTTATTTACAAACCACGAACCACTGAGGTGTAGATCCACAAAAGGACACAGGAAATTTTGTAGATGCTGAGTTAAAAGATCACAATACAAAGAAATACCTGATTTTTAGGAGGCCTGTTATTTGACATTGTCCTAAATTACTTACCTAGGCTACTCTTGCATTCATGCTGAGGGAGGATTAAGTGCCCAAGTACGAGAGTCAAAATTAGCAGTTGAGTGTGAGTCACATACAATAGATTACAGGGCAAATCATAAGCTCCTCTCTCTTCAAGCCTTAATTATGTAACTGTAGGAATGCACTTATCTTCAATCAGGATCCCCGACAGAGTTTGTATAGTCTTTAGCTGCTAAGGCTTAATGGTAAAAATGAAAGGTCTCTGACTATACAGAAGCTGAACAAAAAAAGGTATTTGCCATTTAACATCTTGTCTTTATTTCAAATGCAGCTGCCTACAGGGACAATTAATCAAGATTTAAGTGCCTTATTTCTTTGCAGACCAAGTTCTTATTGTGTGATATCTAAAAAACAATGAAGAAAATAAAATGTAGGAATGCACCATAAAATCTAACAGTCTTGAGCATTACTGTTCTAATTGTAAAATAATGCTCCATGAGATGGAACAGGGTCATTTCTCTGACACACATTTCAACTCCACAGGACTGCAGTTCTTCAGATGAAATAAAAGCTGGTCAGTTTCCCCTTCTGATTCCATTAAGTGTTTCTGACAAAAAAGATATATATATCTATGTATCTATGTGCAATAAATATTAAGACCCCCCCCAACATAAAGTCTTGTGCTACTAGGCTGAAAACCATGGTAAGATTTGCAATAGAGCATCTTGAAAAATTCTAAGGTGAATTAGAGAGGGAAGTATGGATGACATACCTAACCTTACATCTTGCAAAACACAAAAAAAAATCCCTTTCAGAGTAAAGAAATCCAATTTTTTTTCTAGTTAGAATATTTTTTCATAAACAATCAGATACTAAGTTTTTAAAGTGATCAAGTAAACATATCCAAGGTTTATTTTTTCCTCCCATGCACTTCATGTTAATCTTGGAATAAGTCATATTATAAAAATAAATGACCACTGAAAAAGCTTCAGTATTATATCCATACGAGTTATATACTACAGCAAAAATTACTGTTGATAAACTTGCCAGTGAAAATTACAATGCTATTTTTAAAACCACTAATTTGTTCCTCTTCAGAATATAGGCATTTGCACAAATGGAATACAGTGTAACAATGTGATCTAATGACATCAGTACCTCTCCTGTCTTTTTCTTTGCCTTATCCTTTTTTTTAGTATGAAGATTTTTTAAAATTTATAACCTATAGAAAACCCACAGAAATGTGGAAGAAATGCATTTAATTTGTTACTGAAATGCTTTCACAAGATCTGAAGTACGAAGAAGTTTCTCTGATTTGTAGAGGGAAATATTCACTCTTTAGTTAAAGAATTAATCCTTCTTCACTGCCACACGTAATAGGGCCCTTCTCTCCTGGAGATGGTTGAACACCTGTCTGCCCATGGAAAGCAATGAAGTAATTCCTTATTTTGTTTTGTTTGTGTGCATGGTTTTTTGCTTTCCCTACTAAATTCTTCGTATGTCACTCCTTATCTCAACCCACAGGTTTTCTAGCTTTTAACCTTCCAATTCTCTCCCTTATTCCACAGGTGGGGGAGTGAGTGAGTGGCTTCATTATGCTTGGTTGATGGCTTGGGGTTAAACCATGACAGTCACTTTTTATCTATCATGTAGTATGGAATCACAGAATGGCTCAGATTGGAAGGAACCACAGTGGGCCATATGATTCAATCTCTCTACTCAAGCAGGGTCATCCTAGGTCACATTGCACAAGATTGCACTCAGAATGTTCTTGAATAACTCCAGCGACGGGGAATCCACAATATCTCTGGACAATCTGCTCCAGTGCGTGGTCACCTGAACAGTAAAGAAATTCTTCCTCATGTTTAGGTGGAAATTCCTGTACATTAGTTTCTACCCATTGCCTTTTGTCATATTGCTTGGTATCATTGAGAAGAGCCTGGAAACCTCCTCTTGGCACCCTCCCTTCAGATACTGATACACATTGATGAGGTACCCTCTCAGCCATCTCTTTTTGAGTGTGAACAGACCCAGCTCCTTCAGCCTTTCCTCCTAAGAGAGATGTTCTAGCCCCTAATAATCAGCATAGTCTTCCACCAGACCTGCTACAGGAGTTGCATGTCTCTTTTGTACCGAGGAGCCCAGAAATGGATGCAGCACTCCAGATGTGGCCTCAGTAGGGCTGAGCAGTGTGGCAGGATCACCTCCCTTATCCTGCTGGCAGTGCTCTTCCTAATGTACCCCAGGACATCATTGTCCTTCTTGGCCGTAACGACACACTCCTGGCTCGTGGACATCTTGTTGTCCACCAGCACCCCTAGGCCCTTTTCAGCAGAGCTGTTTTCCAGCAAGTCGGGCCCCAGCCTGTGCTGGTGTATAGGGTTATTCTTCCCCAGGTGCAGGACCCTGCATTTGCCTTTGTTGAATTTCAGATGGTTCTCCTCTGCCCATCTCTGTTTCCTGTTGAGGTCCCTCTGAAGGGCTGCACAGCCCTCTGGGGTATTGACCACTCATCACAGGCTTGTGTCATCAGAGAACTTGCTGAGGAGGCCCCGTCCCTTCATCCAAGTCACTGATGGATAAATTAAACAATATTGGACCCAGTAGGGAACCCTGGGGGACACCACTAGTGACAAGCCTTCAGCTAGACCCTGTGTTACTACTGATTGCCGCCCTCTGGCATCTGCTGTTTAGCCAATTCTAAATCCATTGCACTGTCCACTCATCCAATCCATGCTTCCTGAGCTTGCATATGAGTGTGTTTGTCGTGGTGTGTTTTTGGGTTTACCAGTTTTCTGTATGCAGGTGTTCTTGTTTAATACTGTTTTATATAAGTTACGATGGTTTGTCCCATGTAATCCCATGTTAAACCCTTCTTGGTTTCCCCCTTGGTTTCCTTGGTTTTCTTACGGGTCCTGTCCATCACCTTACAGCCTCACTCTGATGTCTGGAAGATTCTAGTGAAGACGTCGAGTGATTGGCAGAGTCTCCAGTTCTCCGATTCTCCCCTCCCTTTATATATTGATTTGTTCTATTGACTGTCTTTTATGTTCTTCACCTTTTGGATTGGTTCCAAGCTGTCCCCTCCCCATTTCCCCACCCCCATACTTAAGGTGCTGTACAGAGAGAAGAAGCCGCTTTTGTGGGCTCTCTCTGGGTGTGTACAAGCCCCGCATGGGCTTCATAAACCCCAGCTGAACTTCTCACAAGAGTCCTCCCTTGTTCTTCACCACCGTCCACGCTTCTGCCAAAGGCAAGAACCCACAAGATCGGGAACGTATCCCAGACCTTCACTGCAGGCTCGGTGCCAGGGCTAGCCTGGAAACACCGGACCACCACAGGTGTTGTCAGAGACAGTGTCAAAAAAACCCAACCCCACAACAATAACAAAATCAAAAAACTGCATTCAACAAACACCTTCAGAGTGAAAATGGAATGACAGTGCTTCAAAATGAAGCAATGCAAAGCAGTGGGGATAATAAAACATTGCCTAAACTCTGCCATCAAAGCTGCAGATTGTGTGGGCTGTAAGAAAAAAGGCAGACTAAAACTGCAAATATTAAAGCATTTGACATGCAGTACGTAAAGGCTTCTGTTTTGATCTTCATAAAAACACAAGCTCAATATCTCACTGAGGCAGTCTTTTTCATGCAAACCTGTAGTATCTGCAGGAATATTTAACTCTGTGCATGAAACAGTTTTGTCACACCTGCTACTTCTCCAGGCCTTGAAAAAGTAGAGTTAGGCCAAATAGCAAAGACAATAACTAACACTAGGCAGACATTTCTTTGATTTTATCAGCCTGAACCCAGAAAAAAAACCTGGGCATGATATTTTCTCACAAAGAGTAAATGAATTTTTAAAGATAAATATCCTTAATACCATAAATAATTTTTTAAAAAACAATAACTAATTTGTTTAAATTTTAGTAAGATAGTTAATAGTTTTCTCTCTCTCGCTTTGAGTAGTATCTTTGAAATGAAAGTATCTCAAGGTATGTAGAAAGGAGATGGCGAAATGTAAGGACAGCACAGAAAAGGCATGTCTTTCTATCAGAAGTACGCATTCTTAGTAGTTATTTCTTTGCTCTTGTGTTTCATTAAGATTATTTTACAGCAGAGGAAATGAAGTCTTGTACTTTGTTAATAATCCATAATGAAAGGAACAGGTGGAAAGTATTTTCTTGCTCCTTTTCCCATTAAAGCTAAGTATAGTGCTTCAGGCTAGCAAACTTTTTCATTTTAATGGATTTTCTTTCCCTGCAAACAAATGGAATATCTCATTTGCTCAGACAGATCTATGATGATGCACATACAGCTCTATGTATCTATCGTGTAGGTGTTTACAACTGAATATAGCAGCTAATGCCAACAAACCAAATGCCAGGTTGTTTTGTGGAATTGACTCAGGGAAAAAACATCAGCACATAGGAACACCCCACAACATTGCCCCTGTGTTTCATCCACTACTTTGCATTTTTCCCATATTTCTGGTTACATTCTCTACCCTTAAAAACTGGTTAAACAGGAAATTTTTGGCTGGAATAATATGAGTACATCATTCTTTCATAAAGCTCAGAGCCTGCATCTGGATGATCTGAGTCATATTATTTGATTGGTATTATTTATACAAGTGGTTAGTGATTTTAGTGGTTTCAAGAGTTTTAGAAAGAGAGGGAAGGGGTGGGGGGAGATAGTGGTCCATTCCTTCATATGGACATGGGTGATTTTATTAGGTTGTACCATAATGATACAATACATTTAGGCTTTCTTTTGCATGATACTAACATTAGCATAAGGCTATTGCTTCAGCTTTAGTGAAGCTAGATCTGGATTTCTCACTCCATGGTATTTTTATCTCATCTACTTTTATTTATGATATGAGTATCAGCCTTGCTGTTGCCATAGGCAAAAAGCATTAGAAACAAAAAGGAGCAACAAAGCACATACACATGCAGACTCATCTGTAGGGTTCCAGCAAGAGCTTATCTGTATTCAGGCACTTCAGCCAAACTGCTTGTCTGCCAGGCTTGGCTTCCAGTTTTGGTGTTACTAGCTCATAACACCACCCTAAATACATTAAAATACTGTTGTAGACTTACATATTTGATTTGTCACTCAGCCATGTGAGTTGTGCAATTGAAGTGCATGTGTTGCCTCTGGATATGTCTGTTGTATCAATACATCCAAAGTTTTTTCATTACCCATTTTAGACCCTAATATATATGAAACCAACTCTACTTACGTAGATAATAGCACACATTCTAGTCAGCATTGTTTAAATTAGGTGCAGAAACCTTGAAGAATAAAAGTTTTAAAAAGCTTAGAAAGAAGATCCTTGGATCATGTTAACTGCCCATTTATAGTCTTATTATTCTTATCTAAGAATGTTACATTTGAGAAAATAAATTAATATCAGTAAAAAGAAAATGAAACAGACATTAAAACACAAATATCAAATAAAGTTCAAATTTAAAGGCATTTTTAACAGGTTTGTTTGGGAGGGTTTTTTTGATACAGAAAATTCATTTGAACTACAATATTAAATCACCAGGTTCTTTATGTAATCTTATTTGAAAGTTTACAGTATTCAAAAGAGGAACCTAAGATGATGATATTCTCAAAACCCAACAGTTTTTTTTCAAAATTAAAATATAAATATAAAAATTTTGAAATCAAACTGCTCAAATCCTCATGTGAAAACCTTTACATACATAGATTATGAGGTTAGCTGTTCTACAGTTCAGTCATTACGCAACTGATCTCAACAGTTTATTAGATGAGGTTATTGGGAAAACTATTTGTCTGTGAGTATTTTGGATGCCTTACTTTTAAATCCCACACTCTCAAATCCATTTAGGACATTCATTAATGCCTGTAGACACTGTCAATGATGAAGTCTGGTGCAGAAAGTGGAACAGCTACCATAATTTAAAGTAAAATTTTTCTTATGCCACAAAACACATATATTTCTTACTCATCCCCGGAGTTTGCCATATCCATTGTAAACAGATGTAACCAAGCTTTTCTACTTCTTCTCAGGTACACTTCTGAGCTTTTATAAATAGAAAATATTTTTGGAAACATATTTTTGGAAACTTGCCAGCATAGATTATGTAGCAGAGTAGTTGAGGGGAGGTTCACAGCCAGACATGAGAAGCAGGACACAATGATTACATGGATGATTATGATTACATGTTTGTTATTGCTGATACAGTATCTAAATATTGCTAATGCAGTATCTAAATAATAACTCTGTCATCTATTACAGCAAAAATAGTATCATCAGGTCTTGGGCCCTCCTGTTGTGTCCCAAGCTTCAGTGAGACCCTTTTGCTTTCTGGGGGACACTCCCAAGAAAGACATTGAACTTCTTCATTTGCCTATTGCTATGCCTCACAGACACATAGACACAGGTATGGACAAGACAACACCAGTTCTCAACACTAAGATAATGATGTCCTGTTGTGCACAGGACATACCCTCTTCCCCAGCGTCTTGGTCTGCTTGTTCTTCAAGAGATAAAAATGATGACATTTGGTGGGGAATGATTTGTAAAATCTGAAAAGATGTTGCAGTTTCTGATATAGTATCTGATTGTTCAATCAGTTCACTTACATATGCAAGGTTGATAATGATCATGATTTCTACATATGAGAATTATTAAAAATTGTAATTATTTACTATACCCTTATGTTTACACTTGTTCACTCAGACCACAGCAGTTACAATTGCACTGGATATTTCACCTGGCAAGTAGGCATCTAATCCCTACTATTCTAGACAATTATTTAGTTGTGTTCTGTCCCATAAAGATTAACAGAGAGCAAGATCTATGAACCAAACTCACAGTTTAACAAATAATGATAAAGTATTAAATAAGCTCTATTTTTGATCATCATTGTAATAGATCAAAGAGGTAAACACATTGTTTTCAACAGTCATTCTTATCAAAGATTAACAAGTAACTCTTGAAAGACACCCTCAGATTCATTTTTAATATAATCTTTGAGGAAAGCTACAACAGTAGCTGTCCTTTTTTCTGTGTCATCTGAAAATCAGTTCATCTAATTTAAATAGTACAGAGAAAACAGAAATGTCTCAAAGGGCACTTTGTCTGGGGATAAACTGATGTCTTTTAAGATTTTGTAAGGATGATGCCATGAGAAGAAAAGCCAACAAAATTCAATCCAAACTTAGAAATGACACTGTCATTAACAAACATTCCTAGTCACAGAAACATGTCAATGTCTTTTTACAGAAGAAGAAAACAAATGAAAAGAAAACTCCAGTGGAAGCTTATAAAAAAAAGTAATTGTATGTTTAAATGAGATTTCTGTTTGTTTATTTAGTTTTCTAGAATTAGCATGACTAACTGTGGGATGGATGGGATGGAGGCAATAATTTTGGTCATATTTTTAAGCCCCAGGCAGTTTAATTTTAAATGTCTGCTATATTCTTGTTCACACTTGCAGGGCTGTTTGGCATCATAATCACATGGAATCAAGTTCTCTGGAGACATATAAAACTATAGCTATAACTCTTCTTAAGTCCAGTGGGGTTTTTTGTTTGAGTTTGAAGAATTTTTTTCTATTTGCTTATTTTGGTAATGCAAACATTTAGGATAGAAGAATAATCAAACAAGAATAAAAATGAGCAGATTGGATTTTTTTTTTTATGATTTACTTTCTGTTTATTTTGGAGGCCTTTCTGGACTAATAAGCTTAAAACTCCTTATTTTAACTTGTAAATTGGAAGAAATATATTTGTTTTTCAATTCTATTGCATTAGTTCATATTTTGTTGTTGGAGAATAGAATATGTGCTAAATTTTTGAAAGTATATTGTAAACAAAGAGTAAAATAATGATACTTTTCCACAGAATCTGGAGGATTCTGGAGGACTGCACTTAACATGTACTTTTATGGGGGGAGGGGGCAGCCTCTTCTCCCAGGCAACTAGTGATACAACAGGCGAAATAATATTAAGCTGCATCAGGGTAGGTTCAGGTTAAATATATTAGGAAAAATTTCTGCACTGAAAGAGAAGCTAAGCAGTGAAACAGGTTCCCCAGGGAAGTGGTAGAGTTACCATCCCTGGAAGCGCTATAAAAATGAGTGGATGTGGCACTTCACAGTATGATTTAGTGGGCATGGTGGCAGGTCAGAGGTTGGATTTGTAGATCCTGGAGGTCTTTTCCAACTGTAATGATTATATAATCTACTGAATGCTATGTCTGCAATTGTGAATGGAAAAATGCTCACACACTATTATTAGTAACAAATTTTCTCAGTCTAGACATAGTCATGTACCATTTAAGTATTGCTAGAACTCAGCAACAATAGACGTAATAATTATTGAGCACCTTGAAGTCAGGATACTAAAGTCCAGAGTATTTCTGGCTCTGAGAAATGTAGCAATGCACAAATTTGAGGAACTTGCTCTAGGTGTTGTTAGCACATTATGTTGTTGATAAAGTACATTATAAACAGGCTGAATGATAACCTGGTATATTCCAAAACACTCCTGAGAAAAAGTAAAAAAGTGTTTGGGTTTATTTTTCTTTTTTTGTTTGTTTTTTTTTTT
>QVAJ01000483.1:19918-96458 GCA_003546035.1 Mixornis gularis | reverse complement strand
TAAATTTGTGATGGAAGCTTGTGTAATTCACCACACTTACAAAACTATGAATTCTCTAGAATACAGGCAGTAAGACTGCATTGCTGGAGGACTGCTGCAGGCATACGTTCTGAAAGATGTGAAGGGCAGAGTCATCTTGCCACCTGCCTTACAGCCTTTTATGATGCATCCAAAAATCAGTGGTTAAATTTCAAATAAAAATGTATGTAGATTACTTACACAACTATCTTAAAATACAATTCAATATCTGAATTATCAATTTTTTATTGGGTGAAAGTGTTAAAACCTTGGCACCGTGCCTGACTTGCTTGTCTTTAGATACTATTTTCCATTGCAGTTTTGAATAGTTCAATAGAAAAAAGTAAAACTGATTGTTAAATAATTTACAGGAGACTGAATAATCTTTAAAAAACAATTTTACCACATGCAACCTGAATGATGAGGCACATTATTTGTTCGAATGCAGCCTATTAAATTACATTCCTCAAAATTAAACCTGTTTGTAAGCTGGGAGCCTAAATGACCTTACATAAAGGAAAAATGGTAACTTTATTGTAGATTTTTTGTTTGTTTGTTTGTTTGTTTTCCAGTTGAATAGCCACTATGATCTTCTCATCAGTTTCATATCATGGACCACAATATCCCAGTGTCAAAACAGGCAGCTCACCAGGGCCTCTCCTGACTGGTGACTGAAATCTTTTCACATATCTCTCACCTCATCCAGGGATAGGGATCTTTAGGTAGACACCTTGAAAGTTTTCAGGAAGATAGAACAATTCTTGCTATGGATATTTGCACTGGTAATGAATATCACTCTTTTTATTTATATCTGCCAGACTCTCTTTTCAAATTTCAGGGAGTTCAGGGTCACAAAATATTTATTTGCATAATATTAATTCTTTAATAGCCTACCTACATGCTTCTTTTACATATTTCCTCTCCTTTTTTGTTTAAGCTGAACATGGATGCTGTCAAGCCTTTGGAAATGTTTCTCCTTGAGACACAGACAAAATAAATTGAAAAAATTAATATCTGGGTTTTGTTCCTGTCTGACTTCCTATTTATTTCTCAATAACAGAATAGTTAAATATTCAATTTTCTGCATGTATTCCTTCACCTCCATCTCTCATCACCTTATTAAGCAGAAATTAAATACCTATTTGGAGACACTTAATTTAAAAAGCTGTCCTTTTACTTGTTCTAATTGAGTTCCCAGATGCCAAGTGCAGTTCATAGTCAAAGTCTGTACTTTGGCAGGATGCTGCACAATAAGTTTCTTTTTATTTCCATATAAAAATTATTTTCTATTAAAATTCACAATTCTCATATTCAACAAATTTATTTTCATGGCAAGAGACAGGAATTTCAGCTTGTTCAGGGATCTGCATGGCAATATCTAATGGGAGAAAGCAAAGAGACCCAAGATAATTGATTGATCTTCAAGGAAATCCTTCTCAATATTAAGGAAAAAAACGGAAAAAAAAAAAGGCCGGGGGGGGGGTTGTGTGTGCGGAAATTCCCCTCTGTTGAGGAGGAAGTCAAGGGAATATCTCACTGGGAAAAAATGATGTGCAGAGACTGAACAGATATGTTCAGCCTGTCTGAGCTTTGTAGCAGAGAAAATCTGCTCAAGTCATACTACAGATGTGGTTTACTGCTGTATTTACAGTCATAGTTCAGAATGAATGCAAGAAATTCTGACTCCACATCCATACGTACACCTTTGCACAGTTGTGTGAGTATTTAACCACCCCTTCCAGCCAGCCAGGTAACCACTATCACATTGCCCCACACAGGTTCCCCTGTGTGCACACCCTTCCTCTGGGCACTGTGGGTGTGCCAGCTCAAAGTACAATTCCAAACTCCCTGCCATGATAGGCATGCCATGCCATGATATCATCATAGTAGGTCTGCCCACACAACAGCAAGTAGTTGTCACAGGCTGTGTCCTCTGCACCCCAAGGTGCAGCTCATGGTGTGCAGACCCCCTGTGCTGGCTGCTTCCACCACCATCTCTGCTCACTGTCACAAATATTCATGTTTCTTTTATTTTCATTTCCTGTTGACTGTTTTTTGTTGTCCCAACAATCTTGTGGTCATTCCCTACTCACTGCCTGCTTAGTGCACCCGATTAACAATTGTTTTTTCTGGGAACCACTGTTTCCAGCATTTAACTCACATAACTCTGTTCACACTTTTGTTTCTACAACAGGTGCTGTTTGCTGGAGCATTTCTTTATCATCTTCAAGAGAAAGGCAAACCTTAAACCTGTCTTCAGTAAGGCATGGTGAGGGATTTAAAGAACTACAGGCTAGAGTACTACACCTCAGTCCCAAGGATAACTTGACGTAATTTTTCCTGAAAATCACTTCTATGCACATGAAGGGCAGGAAGATGATTAGAAACATCTAAAATGGATTATCTTTTTCCTTTTAATGTTAAAATATTTATCTCAACAAGCATAGAGCCATAATTATAACTAAGAAAAAGTGACAAAAATATTTTGTGCTGCAGAATGGATTTGTTTAAAGCAGCTTTCAAACTGTACCTTGTATGTCTGGCTCTACAGAGGAAACAAGATTTGCTGAAAGAAATAGCATAAGTTTCATTGATGTGAAGGCTTATAGCCACTGATATGATATTTCTCAATTTGTAACAGACTAAGGTAAAAGAATGATTTTCAGGCAAGTTAGTCATACCTCACTTAGAACTTGGGCGTAGTCAGTTTATCTATTCATCTATTTTTCAGGAAGAAGGAATTAATATTAATCACACCAGATATGTAGCAATTAAACCATGATCATATAACCATGTAAAGGTGAATAAATTTTGATTGGTTTTTTTTAGACAGCTGATAGATATTTTTTTTCCATATTGAATCATCTGCATAATTGAAGGATCTAATTGCAGGTTCTGTCGTCAAAAACTTTCGGGTATTCCTATTTCTTTCCTCCATGCCTCATGCCTTCTATGTAAAGTAGGGTGATGATTCCAATCTCGAATCTCACATTTTATTAATTAACTAGAACAAGAGAATTTGATATACAGAATAAATGAAATCTTAAATTACACTGGTCTAAATCCCTAGATGAGTGCCACCTTATTCAGAAATACTTTTTCCTCTTCATGATATTTTGTAAGCAGACAGCAAGCAGAGTTTCTGTGCTGTGCCAAGTAGACTGGTCTTACAGGTATATGAGTTTTTTGAAGACAATTGAGTGTCATTGTGGGTCTTTGAACACAATGTTGTATGTACACCACATCTCTGATTTTTCTCAGAAACACTTACATGTATCATCAGTGTTAATGTTGACTTCTGTCATTGGACAGATTCATTTTGTGTTTTTGTAGCAGGGTATAATGCAAGATGATTGGTATTAAAATACATTCTATACTTTTGTCTCTGAAAATACAGTACAAAATCAACTTCTTCATGTTCACTACATTTTGCATGTTGTTTCATGTTACATTTTAATGTGACTCAGAAAACCCTGCTTCATGAAAAAATATCTGTACCATTGAAGTCAATGGGAGCAGTGAAGAAAATTAGACTAGAAATCTGAGCATTAGATTTTTAGTTCTGCAACTTTGCAACACTTCTTCTGAGGTGTCTGTTTTTTCAAACTTTTGGGGTTTTTTGACAACTATGAAGACTGACTGCAGGTTTGCATATAATCTGTATTGATAATATATATTCTATAGTGGCTTGATCTAATGTAGTAATTCCACAGTGACTGTCAGGGTGTTTATTTACCATGCAGTGCAACACTGTTTTCACAAAAGCTAAGCTAGCTCTGAATAAGGTCTTCTACCAGGCAGCAAGAAGTCTTCTTGCTTGCTTCTACAAGGTAGGGTAAGTTAAAAAACAATGTTAGTTGTGCATGTGGAAACCATGTACTTTGTCAACACATCACTGTACCCAGAGTGATGAGCCTTGACTTCTCAGTTTAGATCCTGTTTCCTTTTTTTTGTGTGGCTTACATTGAATATGTAATGACAGTAAAAAAGCTGAGGAATAAGAGCTTCTCACAGCACAGCACATTCTGAGGTTACATTACATGATGTCTTTCCAATCTCAACAGATGATCAGTGCATGGAACAGAAGTATTGAACTAAACAGGACTCTTAACATAATTTTCTATTGGAAATTAAGTAGGAGAGGGCATAGAACAACTCCAGATTGTTGCACCATCTGGTGCATTGTCTGCAACATCAAAGTAGACCAGTCTCTAGTCTGTCAGTTAGTCGTCATTTGATTTTGAACTGTTATTTTTTGTGTTACAAAATAACAAAAAGAATGAGGCTGTTATGTAAATAATATTATTTCTCCATTAGAAAGTGTTCTAACTTCACTGTATTTTAAACAAAGGCTCCAACACCATGACCAGTCTCACTGTTTGCACCTTGAAGCTGAGACAAACATACCAAAACTAATGCATGGCATGTTCTCATTGACAACAATCAGAGTCAGGCCTTGGAAATCCATTTATAAAGCAACTTTTTTTAAAATATATTTCATTATATATATCCGCTTTCAATGTTGGGGACTTTTTTCGGTAAAAACTTTTTGCAGAAAAAAAATGCACATTTTGGTGAACTCCCCAAAGATTAGGTTTTCATATAAAATATACTTTCTTTTCATTTTATTGAAAGTATATTAAATATATGTACATGAAAAGGAGCTCAGCTGTTTTCTGAAGTTAAAAAAAATTGCTTCTAATATCACCACTTTTCATGTTACTCAATCAGTATATTGTCTTTGTATTTCCTCCAAGACTTATTAGCTTGCAATTTCTATTTAAATTTAATTTTATTGTATTTATTTCTAATTCCTTTTCCTCTTGTTCTTATTTATATGACACATGCCTCATTCTTTCAGTCTCCACAAGTTGTCCAAATATCACTAATGTGAAGTTGATTCAATGTACAACACTGAAAAACTTCAAGTCCTCCGATCCACAATGGGAGGACATCAAATTTTCACAGAAAAAGAAATCTTTTTTTTTTTTAAACTAAAGTACCTGTTATAATTTTTAATTTACTACACTTCAGCACTTCTTTTCTAATTAAAAGCTTGTGAACAGTTTTTGAAGTTGTATTTTGGATGAAAAGATATTTCATGAACAGAACATTATGGGATGGCATCAAAAATAGAGCATTTTAGTTTACTCCATACAAGCAGGACATTGTAGAGAAACTTCTGACTTCAGTGAAGCACTGTGTGACTGTGAAAGAGCTTGAACGTTCAGAACACTGTTGAATTCATGATGAAATATTCCGCCTACCGTAACTATCAGAGAATTCCACAATGCAAGTGAGACGCTTGGCTTACAGAGCATTTATCACGTGCAACACTGCAGATCCAGAT
This sequence comes from Mixornis gularis, assembly GCA_003546035.1. Classification (NCBI taxonomy): domain Eukaryota; kingdom Metazoa; phylum Chordata; class Aves; order Passeriformes; family Timaliidae; genus Mixornis; species Mixornis gularis. The sequence continues at coordinate 91,090 of QVAJ01000483.1, read as the reverse complement.
CTGAACCCTGATTCTCCAGTTTGAAATGTTTAATCCTGCAAGAGGACCAACTGCCCCAGCGTGAAAAACTGTGAGATGCCAACTGTAAAACTCAATATAATCTTCATATATGGCTACTTATTTGGAATGATCTCAATTTTGAAAATATTAAATGTGTGAATATATGGTCACTTATGTAGATACTAGCTGTACAATGCAACAATATTGCAAACTTTAGATAGGGAAGTTTGTTTTGTAATCTTTAGCAGAGCAGTATTATTTTGTTGTTGTTGTTGGTTGTGAGGAGGCATGGCTTTCATTTTTCTGTGCTTTATAAAAAAGTATAAGCCTCAAAGCATCAAGAACTATATACTAAATTCTGATATGCTTTGAAATTAATAGTATATTAATGTGTTCAAATAGTCTCATTTACTGAATTTAAATAAGTAATTTATTGCAGTTCTTCTCAATTTTAAAGCACACCGCTTTAATTAAATTATGTGTTGTTTCCCCTTTTTCAACTTTGGTTACAGCAATAGAATCAAAAATGTGTGCTGTGTTTCTATTTTGAAAGATACGAAGATCAAATATGGAAGAAAATTATTATCTAAGTGATCAGTGGTATTTGCTATTCAAATAATGAGTTTATGCAATCAATTTGTTGTCAAGTGCACTACACAGTATTCGTCTAAGCCTGCACTTCCCAGCTCATTAAATGAGCTAGATGAGAAGCAAGCATTCTTTTCTTCCTCCAGTATGCACTACAGGCTATGAGCTGTAAACTGGGTGATAAAGTGGCAAACCTTCAGGATTGCCCTGGAGAGCACATGGGCACGACAGCACTGCTGCTACTTCTGCCCGCTGTCCAAAACATATCTGCAGTAAAAGCATTACACTTCCAGAAATATTTAAGAAGGTGATCTGTACTTTCTGAGAGAAGCTTGAAAAAAATAACTTTGAATTGTCGCTATCATTCAAGACTCGGATAGGTTAATATAATTTTTTATTGCAAGTTCCCAGAACCTTTGTATTTATGGTTTCATTCACTGCTAAGCTCTAAAGGGATACAGAAAATACTTATGTGAAAAAATATTTTTACTAGAAAGCTTTCTCTGTATCTTAAGTGCCTCTAGAATTTCATGAAATGTTACAACCTATTAAGTGCTTATCAGATGAAGTCATTGATTTTCATGTAATCTTTTTACCTAATATCAATTTACAAGCATAGAAACCATCCTAGCTTCAAAATATTTCTATTTAAGAACAAAATTCAAATAAAATTAAATTAAATGGACATTATCATAAATAAGTGTTTAAACATTTTAAATAATAAATAATTTCAAATATTTCTATTACTTTTCCATAGAATACACATTTTGCTGTCACATTTTTCCAATGATCAGAACTAATAACCATATGATGGTGTTCTAATCAAAACTAGAACTTAATAAAAATAACTCTTTTGGTAACTGTGGTGGTTTCATGTTTGCTAATTTCTTTTTCCCAAAAGGAAAGTTTTTTTAATAAAATAGATAAATTCAAGCTCATTGGTTGCATAAATTTTAGTGTGTTTTTTAAAAAATACTTCTTTTAAAGGACTTGCATTAGTCTTTCAAACTATTTTTCATTCATTTTGGCACACGTTTACCTTTCAGGATGTGATCTTTTACATCTTCATGTGCTAATTTTTGATGAGAAAAATTGCAACTAATCACCCGAAAAATTCAGATAAAATGAGACATTTTACAGAGTGGATGTTTTTCTTCTTTTCTTGCTCAGAAAGAGAGGCACTAAAAAAGTGAATTATGGTCTTCAGTGATCTTTGACCTTCAAGTGAAGACTCCATCTCTGCCTCAGTAATTTAAAGACAATAACTTGATAGTCACAAACCACAAGTGAGGTACAGAGTTCTTAAGATGTATGATATTGTAATTGCTAAGTTTCACCTCCTAAGTGTAAAGATTTAGAAAAAAAAGTAATTAAATTTTCCTTAAAAATAAATTACATGGAAAATGTGATCTATAAAAACAAGCATAATTCACCAAAAAAAGATGCGTGTCATATACAAAAAACATTATAAATTCAATTATTGCATTCTATTTTTATATTATGATTACAAGAGGATTTAGGGAGCTACCTGAATTTTTTTTGCACTTACAGGAGCTGCACAGCTGAACTTGTTTTTCACATGCATGGGGAAACCTTTGGCAGCAGGGTTAGTGAGTGTTCCACAACATGAAACAGATACTTGACTGGGTCAACAAAGAAAATGTGCTTCCATTGGAAAGGTTCTGTGCCCAGGCTAATTAACCCTGTTCTTCTACAATTACCTGTACAGGATAATTAGAGCTTCTGAGTTACCTCATTTATTGCTAGCCTAGATATCAGTGCTCCCCATGATTCACAGTTCAGAAAAAGAAATGTTTATTAGTGTAACTATGCTTTAAAATGTGTGGTGGTTTAGATAATTAAAGGACTTCCAGTATCTGTACCTTTGAAAGTCAGCTCTTAAATCAAAAAGAAGACAATACAATTGTCCAGAAAATATTTTAATGACTTTTTATAGATCTCACAACAGAATGTTTTAACGTATAACTTGTTGAATATACTTACATTGTATTTTAAAATGTCTGAATCTCCTAAGCTTACCTTAAAGTGTTCAATGCATTTAATTGGAAGCTATAAATGTATTATAATTGCTATACTTCAGCTTAAGGGCAATTTTGAACACAGTCATTACAGAAGCACTGCCATAGGTTGGGTAAGCATTCAAGACCAGAAAACAGCTCAAAAATAGAGTTACATTCAGCCTGTGTATTTTGAATGCTATATCTCAGCATTGAGAAAAGGCTATAAAGAAGATTCCAGGCACCCAGGAACCCCAGAAAAAAAATGCCTTGCAAAGCAGTGAAAGGATGACAGCAGTTGCTTTGTTTTCTTTGATCTGTGTAGTCATGAAACGAATATGTTTTTCGCTTCCAAAATATTATGTGAAGAAAAGAGTTATTAAATAACTCCCTGACTTGAGCAAGAAATGCTCTCTCCTCTCCTTTGTACTCCTTCCTCACCACAGCAGGTTCATCATAGAATATCTTTTCCTCTTCTATAAGCACTTGAGATCTGACAGGACAACAGAAAAAAATACAAAGGAAATTATAATATTCATAAAAGAAAAACAACTACCTAGTCCTGACAAGTAGAAATTCAGCACTTAGTAAAAAAAAAACCCAAAACAGTCACTCTGACTGGTAAAAGCAGGTAACCTTGAGGACTCTAAACAGGCTAAAATGTCATAGTGCAGCCAGCATACTCAGACACTTTGGAATAATGTAACTCACATCTTGCCCACAGCTGTGAGACGTTCAGCTCAAGAATGCAGCTGCACTGTCTCCTAGTGAGCCACTGTCCAAAAGCTCACTAAAAGAATGACAAAATTAAGTAACTCATAATTCTCTAGAGGCTCGTATGCTTCACAAGCATATTCTATACACCATATAGAATTATGGTACCATTCTATACTCTTTCTTATGTTTCTTGGTCATCTTACTTCTTAACCTGTTTCCAAAAATGCAAATAAAATGTCACCAAGTGCTCCAAGTGCTCCTCAATGTTCATACTGTTCTTTCTACAAATGGAAGGTAAAAAAAAAGAAATCTTTCTAGATGAGTTGAAAAGACTACATTGACTACATTAATATAATCAGTAATTCCACTCTTTTGATTTTCATCCTCCTTATTTAGATGCCTGAAGAAAACAGTCTGACTTTTTTTTCTTTTTTTCTTTTTTAATTAAGGAAAAAAAAAGTAAATGATGGGGGAAAAGCAGAGTACAGCTATAGTTGGTTATAGATGAAAAGAGATGTGAAGAAGGGGTGTGATTTTCAATGTTATGGAGAAAGAAGTGTCTTAGAGCCAAAGAAAAAACAGAAGACACTGGAGTAAGCAGCATTTTCCCTTTTGAACTTTAATATCAGTTACATCAAAGTGGTAACTGTTTCATTTGCATGTTCTTAAAATTACTTTGCCTAAATTGTGTGCCAACATGCACTCTTAAGTTTTAATTATAACAAATGTGAATGCATCTCTGTAATTAAGATGCATTCTAAGTTTATGCATACAGAACTATAATATTCAAATTAAATTTTAAAGGGATTTTAGCTTACTGCATAAATCCAGATTAAACAATAAATTGGCTTAATCTACTTAGCAAGTATATTTTTCTCTTTAACCTGCATTGGGAAACCCACAGTTTTTACATCTTCAAAGAATATCATAATCTTAGTTTGGTTTCCTACCAAGTCTACCAACTAACTTACTCTAAATGCTGAGGTGATGATTATGCAAAGAAATTTTGCATCCAGAAAACATTTGGGCCAAATGGAGAGTGTATAGTGATGTTTGAGATTTAGAATAAACAATGAAAATTGCCTAAGTTTTATTGCAGGTAAACCGGTTTCTATTCTGTGATGATTACTTCGAGAAACAACAGAAAAACCTAATGATTGACATGATTGTGACTGCAGATATTTCACCTTTATTTCTCAATTGACTCTGACTTGACTTCCCAGAATGAATGACTATGCCATCTAGGGCCAGACTATTGAGGAATTAAGCAATTTACACCATGGAATGTGATGCATCTCATCTCTGTTCTTTTTGCTCACTTCATGTTCACTCCTTCCCTTAGGAGATTGATTACTTTTATAATTTCTCTCTGTCTTCTTTCCCCTTAACATCATCTCTATGACACTGGTACTAATGGCCTTCTACATCACAGGCAGTCTACTTGACATGTGCTGTCCTGGAAGAATTGACCTGAACCTGGACAGGTAAAAAACCCGGAGAAATTTTTCACAACTTATATTCCCAAAAGTGTCACTTTGCCCAATATAAAATATTACCTTTACTGTACAAACAATGCATTACCTCACTCATGACATTATTCTGGGTTTTGAGTATTACATTTTAAGGTACCTAATTCTTCCCACTTACAATATTCAGATTTTAAATTCCCCATCCAGATCTGAGACTTTTACCCACCAAAATTAAACAGAAGTTTTTTACAATGGTCAGAAATACTTTCAAGCCTGGAAGGTTTTGATAATCTCTTTCTAAATTTAAGAGTTAAAGGTAAAAAGACAGAATGTTATCTTACATAAAATGCAAATGTTGTTTAGTGTACAGAACAAAAATACAAAGGAATGGAGTTTCATCTATTCAAAACTCAGGAAAAGAAATGTTGCAGGGATTTACAGAGGGATTATTTGAAAATAACAGCTGGAGTCTGAGAAAGCTTAGAAAATAATACGAAAACTTTTGTGGTCAACTACTATAAGTTTATCTATTAAATGCTGCATTTTAAAAAATGTAAAGACAATCCACAAATGTCAATTACTTATACATGTATTATAAATTCTGCTTATGAAAATAAAAATTGCAATATTTCTAGAAGACTATAAAAACAACCAAAAAACATCGTCTCATCCATATTGAAAATATTTGCATGTTTACATAATATTTAGTTCCTGGTGCTGTATTTTTTATTATATCTATTATGGGGAGTAACTTCCATTTTTGTATCAGAGGGGGAAAACAGATGATATAAATACTGAAGATCAAAGTACAGCATCAGAAAAACATGCCAAAATCAAATCAACAGAAATGCATGTAAGTACTTGAAGGCAGATTGTTTCTCTGATGAATTGGAACTCACAGACAAGAAAAAGCCTTCATGAGATAGTTAAGCATCAACCAAATGCTCTACTTTTCTCAAGTCTGGTGTCGAACAATGCTACAGTTATGAATAGCCTGCTGGAGGCCACGCTTCTGGCAGGCTTCTCCCATTTCTTTGAGCCTTCCACCCCACGACACAAATGGCTTTTGCTGTCCCCACCCTGAGTCTACAGGGCTGTTGTGTCTGCCTGCTTGGTGGGGACCCTGAGCCAGTGACAGCCACAGGAGTGTGGGAAAAGTTTCAATGGTCTCCAACCAGCCAAGGCCACTCCAAACCTCCAAGAGAGATGTGGAGACCTGCCCCGCCCCTGCTACCACAGGTGTTTAGCCCTTGCCATATTTGGTGATTGGAATTTTCTGATAAACTGCAGAACTACATTGTGAAATAGTTATGCATCTCTGAACAATTTTGCCTGTAAATAAATGTGGGATTTTTTTCACAAACCATGATTCTTAGATGCTCTGTACCTCCCATGAGAAATGGGCTACATTGAGGTTTGTTTCTTATCCTCTGAAATCTGACACTGGTGATGTCAGAAAGAAATCTGTCACTTCCAAAGGCATAACACTGTTACACAGTGTTATTTCTACTCATAGAAAAGAATAAAATTAATGTCCTGACATCTGATTTTATAAAGGCTCAGTTTCGTGTGAGGTTATGGTGCTTTTCTGTCCCCCTTATCTCTTCTAATAATTAGGGTCCCTTGCTTTGAAAATGCAGAGGGAAAAAAAAAAAACAACCCGGGCAAGAGAGCTGCAAGGATAGAGAAATTGATGCCATGGCTTGTGAAATGAATTCTTCTTTCAACACCTCTTCAGGAAGAACTGCTCACATACAATATGAGCCAAAAAGCCCACAGAGATTGTGATGCTAGATCAAAAAATTTACTTGCTTCAGAACCTTAGCTGAATACTACTATTTTTATCTGGTGCTGACATGCTAGAAATGGGGAGGGAGAGGGGGGAAGTGTTCTTCAGATTCAGCCATTATGTTTATGAAAAAGAATATTTTTTTCTTTCCTTGGATTAGGTATCTGATATTGGCAATTTCTAAGAGATGCATATCCTAAGTAAACTCTCACTGTGAAGTAACCTGTTGTGACTGATATCTTTATTTTCATTATCATCTGATAAACATATGACCAGTCTGATCAAATAAGAGCTCACTCTAGAAATGGCCAGAGGAACATTTTTTGTTCATGTGTTGTAAAAGGACTCAAGATTCACTATGTCCATTCCAAAAGCTTCCTTTTATTTTTATGGTAAAACACTTTGACCTAAATTCTTGAAGACACTAAGGGCAATGACATTATTTACCAGTGCAGTGCCTAATGTGCAGGTTAATGACCTAGGCCTCGGTTAAGGACTTAAATTCTCCAAGCAATATAAAGGAAACATATGAAATAAATAAAGGAATAAATAGATAAAATCTCAGCAGAATGGTGAAACAAAGAGTACAGCAAAGAAGAAAGAGAAAGCTGTAACCATTACAAATGGAGATCACAACTAGCAATTTGATTTTCACATGCATTAACACTGCATGATTTTTGATACTTCATTTGGTCACTTCTTTTAGGAATAGAATTGGTGACACAGGCAATACAAATTTCTCTGAAGATTTAAGTAAAGCAAGATGTCCATCCAAACATAACACACAAAGGATCTTACATGCTTTTTCAGTTCTTGACGTGAAATACTGGTGGAATTTTCAACACAAGTGAGAAGTTTGCTTGTGAAACTCCAACGCTAAGAGTTAGGGGAAGAAGCATGACACAGGCTGCAATCCTAGACATTAAAGTCAATTCATATATCTAAATTTTAGTTTCAGAAGACCACTCTGTTTCCCTGTGTTCTAAGAGAGGGCTTTCAGTTTTCACAGATTTCTAGTGAGTTCAGCTAGTCAACTGAACTACCTGCTTAAATAAGTGAGAAAACATTATTTTCAAGAGGTGCCATCACTCAAGTTATAAAGATATAAAATAAATCTCTACATTTATGAGTTATACAGGATTTTATTCCAATATAATTTATGGAAGTATTTCCACTTCAGTATTGTATTCCAAGCATAGGAGGCCTTAACCAGACCTAACATAACAAGAGATATACTGGAGGCAATTGAAATAATTTCATGGGCTTCTACCTACAATTCTTACACATAGTAAATAAGAGCTCTGAAAAGAAGGCTTAGGCAGTAGACAATTATGAAGCAGGTCACCCACTCAGTAGGACAGTGTTGTCCCTTTCTTTCCCTCTCAATCTGATCTTTATATCCCATAACTCTGTTCAAGGGCAGTCCTAATAGGTGTGTCTAGTCATAATGACTGCATCCAGCTCAAAGTAAGTTCAGGAGAGGCAGATATAAGTGCAGCACCCATGGGCTAATTTGGGCCTTGCACCCATCTAATCATAGTGCTGTTTGAGATCTGACTCAAACCAAGTTCAGAACAAACTAATATTTGTAGTCAGCATGCAGATATGACAACAAACTCATTGTCTTACTCCATACATACTGAACAGCCAAGGGTCCATTGAGGTCTCCTGCACAGCAGGATATTTCCTTGAGAAGCTAGGCATCCCAAAGTTACTCCTTCAGGCTGAGAAGATCCTTATCATGTCAGATATTCAGTAAGTGAATTTGGAATAAGTACACTGACACTTTGAAATTTGGGTAAGTGATTATAAGGGATTGATTGTGCACACATTATCCTTCAGACATAAAGCATTGGACAAGTCTGGTACTAAATGTGGATCCAGATGCACCTAACCTCACCTCTGAGAAGGAGTTTAGAATATAAGGGGTGCTTTTGTGAATCTCACGGCTCAACAAGCTACCTCACAGTTTTGTCTGACCCTGTCCTCTATGCAGTAAATAACCTAGTGTACCTGGTCATTATCATCTATCAGACTTTTTTAAATTGCTAGTTTATATCAATAAACATATTGCAACTTCTCTGGAGTGGGTCACTTCATGGACAGCACTGCTACTTTTGTAACAATTATTTTGTAAGATGGAGGGAAAAAAAAAAAAAAAAGAGTGCTAGTTGCTCTTCCAATGAAAAAACTGGTATGCCAAACTTCAGAATTAGAAGATGACTGGAAAAGAAACTTTAATCTTCTGTGTATCCCTCCCTTGATGTATCAGAATACATAAATTCTCTCAGTACCTTTGTAATGGTATTGTACAAGTAATGAGTAATTGCTATTTCAAGCTGTAGCCTCTGCTTTTCTGAGCATGCCTGCAAGAAATTATCTATACTCTAGAGATGTGACCTCCTGATTTAATTCTAGCTCAGCCTTTCTGAAGCTGAATCTTGTCCAAGAGTTCCAAGGTGTTCATGAGTAGATCAGTTTCATTTCTTAGATGACTTCATACACAGGATTATGAAGGAATGTAAAAGATAAGGAATGTAATAGGTAAGTGATAGGTTTAAGAATATCAATGATGTTTACATTAGGCATTTAGATGCCAAAAGAAGCAAGGAGAAGGAACACATAATTTTTAAAAGTATCATGCATTTTAGATAAGAACAGATTGCATTTCACACTGGACAAATTTGTGACCCTCTAGTTTTTGAATTATTTACTTAAGATATAATTATTGTAGCAAGCTACGTATACTCAAAACATCACTTGTCTTAATTAATCTACTCCCATTCAACCTGTCATCTGTACTGTAGCCTCCACCAGTTCCATCTGTGTGGAAGCATCAGACGTCTCAGGAGCTTTCTCTGCAGAAGCACTGGTTTAACTCTCAGGTGAGAGCCTACATTTACAGAAGCAATCTCCCTTTCAATAAATTACTTTATATATTCCGTAGAAAATTTGCTATTGTTTATAGAAATTGACACAGCTTGAGACTAAAATAGGCATGACAAAAAATATTTTAAAGAAATTTTCTGTCCTATACTTCAATTACAGACTTTCCTCCTCCTGCTGACAAGATACGTCACAAAGACCATAAAAATCTCCATTGTGAGATAGATCTTCAGAGTTCCTGGCAGGTCACACAGCCTCCACTGACATGAAAACATAAAGCTGTGGCTGCAGCAAAAGATGTTAAGTGCTGTCCCTCAAAGGGGGGACATAGCCACCAAATTATTTACAGAATTACTGTCTCTTGTGTTGCTTTCAGAATCACTGAATCTTTTCTACATAAACTACCGTGTTTACTTTTCCCAGAATATGATATGAAGTTGAAGACAGACAGCCTCAGAGGCTACCTTATTTCCTACTCAGCCCTGGATTTGTGCATTGGTCAGATCTATTCAGGGTTAAATTATTCTTCATCTTCATTTCATCAATCCCTGAAAGTAGCCTGATAGACATTACTGGATTTTATTTACACTGAAAGTAGCTAGGAGGCAACATGTTATGTATGAAATTCTTAATTTTTTGCCTCTTTTGAAATGCACTGAAAGGCATATTTAATTGCTAAAGAAGTCTGATACTTGAACACCACAAAGCACATATGGTAAATAGTACACAGCAGAAAGTATGCTCGATTTGTGATGCTGATTAAATTGATATAGAAAGCCTGAAGGGATCCCTTCCAGCCTGTGAGATGTACCTGACATCATGCTGTGGGTGTTTTACTTCATTTGCTGTGATGTTTAGTTTTCAAATGACAGTAAGAAGAAATATTGGACTGAGGGTACACACAAAAGAATAAATTCAGTCATTTTAAAGGAAGATGCACTGCATCTAGCATTTCCAGCCAAGATCAATGTTCAGTCTAAGAATGCTTAGTTAGTAGAATTCAACTTCCTGGTCTTTCTAGATTATTTGAGGCTTGATCATGGTATTCTACCAAGACATATTTGACAAGTCACACTTGGAGAATTGGGTATTGGAGGGATTATAAAACTATTTAAAGTGTGAAGAAACAGAACAGAAGAAAACAGAATTGTGCAGGAAGAACAGTTTATTAGATTCTTCTCTCTGACATATTCTCAATCAATAAATACATCATCAAAGTAAGACATCAACTAAACCAATCTGTTTGACATGATCACACTTTTTTAAGTTGATCCCTTATTGGGTTGCTTCCATATTGGCTGGCATTCATCTGATAGTTAAAACCAATGCTTCTACAGAGAAAGCCCCCCAGATGTCTAATGCTTTTGTACAGATGGAACTGGTAAGGAAAGAGATTTCAGTATAGATGGCATGTTGCACCCAGTGCCCAGACCCTTCTCGTGGAGACAAGGTAAGCATCTGCAAAAGATATGCACAGGTTTGACGATCTGTTGATGAAAACCAAGGCACACTGTCAGTGAAGGAAGAGTTGGATTGTGAAATATTACAGGAATTTGTTCCTGAGAAAAGTGTTGCCCCTAGTAATATCCACCCAAGGGTGTTAACAGAGCTGGCTGATGTCATTGCAAGGCTGCTTTTCCTAATATTTGAGAGTTTGTGAAAATCCTTGAGAGAAGTTGTGGAGATCACGAGACTTCCTAGAAGAGTGGATTGACCGCTGGCTTGGTAGTCAGTTGACTGCTGGCTTAGACCATCAACAAGGTTAATATCAGCCCTATCTACAGGAAAGGCTTAAAGGAGAGTTCCGGAAATTGTAGGCTCATCAGTCTTGCTTCAGTTCCTGTGAAAGTGATGGAACAAATCCTCCTGGGAACTATCACATGTCAAACGAAGCACATGACTGGGAAAACCAGCACGGACTCACCAACAGCAAATCGTTCTTGACAAAGTTGACCACCTTTTATGAGAAAATAACCCACTCTGCTCTTATAGGGCAACTGGTGAACCTTGCCTACTGTATCTTCTCCAAGGCTTTTGATACTCTTTCCCAGAGATTTCTCCTAGAGAAATGGATATATTTGAGTTTAGATAAGTGGTCTGTGGGGTGAGTGGGAACATGGCTGACAGGCAGCACCCTGAGGTGCTGAGGCAGCACCCTGAGGCAAACCACTCCTATTCAAACTGGCAGCCTGTCATATGTGGGGTCCCCCAGAGACTAAAATTGGACCTTACACTATCTAATATATTCATAAGTGACCTGGATGATGGGATCATGTGTATCCTGATGTAGTTTGCTGATGATGCCAAACTGAGTGGGGAAGTGGGCACTTTGGAAGGGAAAGCCGCCCTGCAGGGAGACCTGAATAGACCTCAAAAGTGGTCTAACAAGAGCCTTGTGAAGTTCAACAAGTGAAAGGCCTCACACCCAAGAAAACAATCCAAAACTGTAGCACGGGCTGGGATCTACCCAGTTGTGGAGCAGCTCTGTAGAAAGGGATCTGGAGGGTTCCAATGGGCATCAAGCTCAATATAAGCAAACAGTGTGCAGCTGCTGTGGCAAAGAAAGTCAACAGGGTGCTGAGATGCAACAACAACAACAGCATCACCAGCAGAGATAAAAAATCCATTATTCCCCTCAGTGCTTGTCAGGTCATGTGTGAAATACCGTGCTAAGTTTTGTTCCCTACCATTAAACAGATGAGGACAGGCTGAGAGTCCACAGAAGGGTCACAAAGATGATCAAACAACAGAGAAACCTTCAATATGAGGAAAAGCTCAAAGAACTGGGTTTGTTCAGCCTTGAGAAAAGAAGACTTACGGGAATTCTGTATCATCATGAACTACTATTTACAGGATGGCTACAAAAAAAAATGGAGACTTCTTTTTCACTGGAAAAGAGGTGGGGTAATGGGTATAAGTAACTTCTGGTGAGATTTTGATTGGACATAAACAAACAATTTTTTTACAAAGAGAAAAATCATCCATTGGGATAATCTCCCCAGGAAAGTGGTGGATTCTCCAAGAATGAGATTTTTTTAAGATTCGCCTGGACAGATTGTTGCCCTCTTGTCTAGACCATGTTTTTGCCAGGAAAATTTGGACCAGATGGTGCATGAGGTTGTTTCCAATCTGGTATTCTATTATTCTATGATAGAAATATTGGGGTGCATTTCTGATGGCATTGGATATTATGCTTAAAGTATTGATCTCTAGATCCCTACTGACTGCATTTGGAGCTTATATACCTAGCTGGTATGAGTATGCCTACATTCACTCTTCAGAATTCAGTGTCTACAGCTTAAAATCACACACTTCTTGAACTTTAATGCAGTTGCCTGAAGACATCTGAGATTCTATCAGCCATTTAAGACATTGAAACAGATGGCTGTCAGATATGATGTGACCAGTGGGAAAGCCAGACACTACTGCAGCAGCAGTTAGAGGCCAGGTGACCCTGAAAAGCATCTCAAATTTCCTTAAATAGCTAAGTTTAATCAGCAATGAAAAAAAGGCACAGTGCATTTGTTTGTGAATGACAAACAGTGGGAACAGTTGGGAAACTGATGGATATTGCATAATAGTTCTAATTATAAGCATACAGATGAGTAAAGCCTACCTACATAACCTTTTCAGTCTCATTATTTACAGACAGCCTAGACTTAGAGGAACTTTGTAATATTTTTTTTAGTAAGAGCTCTTCTCTCTCTGACTTCACACAACCATTATACTCTTGCAGTACTGACCTCAAAGAAACCATCTTTCAGTTTGTATCTGTGAGTTATATTCTCACGAGAAGAAAGATGATGAACTCTTATTCCTAAATGCATACATGATGCGCATGTTAAGTAGAGAAATATTCTGCCAAACTCTACTGTGTTACAGAGTGAACCCAACAGCTCTTTAAATGACAGAAATTACAACTGGGGGGTCAATACCACATCACAAGACTGCCTGTTGCAATATTCAATTCTGATTAATCCAGGATATCTTATTACTGAATATCTGCATTGCTGTAATTTATTTTCTTCTTTAATCTTTACTATTTCAGAACTTTAAGCAAAAGAGCTTATTTAAGGCAACTTGGCAGGTAATTTTTCACAATTTGCTTCACTAAAATCATATGATGTCTTGAGCTGGAAGAGACATATAGGGATCATTGAGTCCAATTCCATGCTCTTTGCAAGACTACCTAAAAATAGACCATATAACTAATATATTTAGATGGTCCTTGAACTCTGACACTCTTCTTACCATGACCACTTTCTTAGGGAGCCTGTTCCAGTGCCCCACCACCATCTCAAGAAAGAGCATTTTTCCTAATGTCCAGTCTGAACTACCCTGACACAGCTCACCAGAGAGGATATCAACTCTCTACTCCACTGCCTGTCTTTGGGAAGTTTTAGGCTGTGGCGAGGTCATTCCTCAGCCTTCTCTTCACCAAGCTAAACAAACCAAGGGACTTCAGTTGTTGCTTACATGTCTTGCCCTCAAGACCTTTCACCATCTTGGCTGCCTTCCTCTGGACACACTGTGAGGCAATGTCCTTCTTATTTCGAGACACCCAAAGCTGCACACAGTACTCAATGTCAGGCCATATCAGCACAGAGGAGAGCAGCACAACCACTTCTGTTGACCAGCTGCTGATGCTGTGCTTCATGCATACCAGGACACGGTTCACCCTTTGGGTTGCCAGGGCACAGAGTTGGCTTGTATTAAACTTGCCATCAACCCAATTGCACAGATGTTTTTCCGTGAAGCTCCTCTCAAACTCATCATCCCCCAATTTGTATATACAACCAGGATTACCCCATCCTAGGTGGAGAATCATGCAAGTGTGGGTTGGAAGGTCATCTAGTCCAATCCTACTGCAATGAGCTGAATCTGGTACTTGCACTTGTTCATATGATTGGTGAATGCACAGCTCTTAGGCCTACCCTGATTTCTCTAAGGCCTCTGTGCCCTTGAAGGAATATATCACCCCTTCTTAGTTTAAGCAAGTTTACTTCCTGTACTTTTGATTCCTACATCTTGATAAATTATAAAAAATATTAAAGAGTACTGGCCTAAGACAATAACCAATAACCAATAACCAATAACCAATAACCAATAACCAATAACCAATAACCAATAACCAATAACCAACAACCTCTTCATCCATGAGTCCTCCTTTGTTCATAAACAACAAATCTGGAAATATTCCTTTGCCAGTTGTCTTCCTTAATCAGGCTCCATGAAGTTATTTTTGACAGGCTTCAGGAGTCTCCTGAACTTGTTTGTGTCTGCTGTATGATATCACTAGGTGGTATCTGGGAGGTTAAAATCACCCATAAGAACAAGGCATCTGATCTAGAGATATTCCTTAATTCCTTGACAAAATATTCAGAGCCAATTCAACAACAACAACAAAAAGATGTGTTTGAGATATTATTTGCAAAACTGCATTTATAAGTAACATTACTGTGTTAATATTTCACAGATATTACAGAGTACAAAAAAAAAATTGTAGTTCAGACTTTATAAGTAGATTTTGATATGAAAATAACTGTGAGTCTCCCTTTCCTAGAAAAGTTAGATTTAGTTAATATATAAATTTTATTGACATCTCTGATCAAACTTTATATTCAAATAGTAATAGCACCATGCTAAATTGGACCAATTATTTACTTAATTCACACTTACTGTGATCTCCATCACTGATTTTTTATTATTTATTCACTTTATTCACTGACTCTTCCCCACTGGAATTTTCCCTGGTTTCTATTCAAAGGTGGCTTTTAAACTTTCTTTGGGTGGGGGTGGTTTAAAACTTTTCCTAGCCTGTTCTTAACAGTGATAAACAAGTAAGGCAAAAGTTGGTAACAGGTGAGATAAAAAATGGACCATCAGAAAAGACAGCAACTACCAACTACAGTGACAGTCATCTTAATCCTTTTTTATATGAGGTTTGATAACTTTAAAATAACTTATTTTTCATTTATTTAACTTCAGAAATTCAGGAGGGTCTCATTTTGCAATTTTGTCCAAAGATCTCTGCACCAGACCTATTTTGGCTCAAAAAGATCAGTATTTGATCATTAACTATTTGCAAAACTACATCTTGCTTGGTCTGCAACTTTTTGTGGTTTTAATAATTCTGTACAATACAAATACAAAATAGTTAACACAACTTTGGGCAAGCGGCGTATCCGAAGACAAAGCAAGAGATAATAGAAAAACAAAGCAAGGCAAAGAATCCTTCATTTGTAAATCCCTGCTAGTAGTGGGAAAATGGAAAACATGTCTCACACTGTGTATGTATATATATATATATATATATATATATATACATACACACATATATATATGTGTATAAAATCACAAATCTCTGTAACTCTCTAAAGAAGTTTGTATCTGTACAGCTGTTCTTTTGCTGATTTTGGAAAAATACTTTCAGTTTTACATTTCTACTTATGACCACTGCATAACCTTATGAATTAATTATGTCATAGCATTGAAAATAGTATATAAAACATTTTTTACTTCTCTTTCCTCATCTTATTAATTTATTTTTCAAATGTTTTCATTATTTCTGATGAAGCCATTATCAACATGACTTATTAATTGAAAACTTAAATTAAAAAGGTGTTCCATATTTTGTCTTCATGTTTATGTATTCACTTAAAATATTTCTAATGAGGTCAACAAAATGTAGTCTCCAGACACTCTAAGCTGCCACTTTCTGGATTCTCAGTCATAATTGCCAGGTAATTTGCATTTGACCTGTACCTCCAAGTCAGAATGTTAATGCGTTTTGCAAGGTGAATTCAAACCTGTCGTTAATTAGGGTGCCCAATAGGAAGAGTTATATTTTATCTGGAGTATAACCTCAGCATTTCTGAATAATGGAATTAATGTGCAGGATCATAAAATATGCATTGGTAAGCACTTCTTCCGTTATAGAATAATGATGAATTGATATTTGAAAAATTGAAGAATTTCTGTTGCATCATCAAGTATTGTTTTTTTTCTTTTACCTTGGAAAGAAAGAGACATACATATATATAAATGTGACTACACATATGGCTACATATTACAGACATGTCAGGAAAAAAAAAAAAAAAAAAAAAGCAGATGGACTGAAATTCCGTTGTCTCAGAATGATAACTTTTATTTTCCATACTTCATCCTTCATGTATATACAAAAATCTCAGTACCTGGAATTGTCACAGAGAGTAGTAAAAATTGGTCACCCAAAAATTTGAAAATAAGTTGAATGACATTTTTCATATCTAAGGGATTTAATTTATTTATTCTGAAGTATGTTACTATGTATCCATTGCATCGCTTGACAACAAATTTACAAAAATATTGAGACCATAAATCATCGTAACTAATCAAGTGCTTACAACAGATGGACCTACAATTTGAGAGTAATCCAGTAACTGGGTAATCCATTTCTTCAAGATGTTGCTATCTGTCTAGCCTTTCACTCAGGGTCTTCCTTCCAGTGATTATCATGTCCCTGCAGGATTTATGTACAGCTGAGTCTCCACTTAAATAAGTACTTCTTTTACTCTGCACCCTGACCCAACACAGAACTGAACTGGTGATTTTCCCTTATTTTAAAGAATTTATCTTGCTAATATTTGTAAAGTAATTTTCATACTGCAGAGTAAAAAATGGTTTTAGTTGGCATAAATTATTTCTGGGAAAAGATGGTGTTTTTTCCAGAAATTTTCATTGAAATAGATTTGTGTATTTTGAGCATATTGCTATATTTTTAGGATTTAAAGGAAACAGCTAAAGAAGCAAATTAATTAACAAATACCAACATAAAGTTCCTCTTGCTTGGCAGCCCTGTAAAGCTCAATTTTTTTCAATGTACATATAGATTTTTTAATCGTCTGACTGACCAAAAATGGCTTTGCTGGGCCACTGCCCATGCAACAACACTAAAAGGAGAAAGTGATCCTTTAAACTACCAGTGGGAGACATAAAATTTGGGACACAAAAATGGGAGATAGAGTTGTAGACCTACAATGTGAAGCAAGGGATTGTCCCAGTATAAAGGGGAACAGTTTGGGGTTTTTATAGAGATCTATCATATCACTGAATTATGACTCTTTTTTTTTCCTTTTCCTTTTTCCCCTCTGGGTTCCTTCCTTTGAAGTGTCTCTGATCAATCTGTCCCTTGTAGAAACATCCTTGTACTTCCCGGGATCTGTGTAAAGTTGAGGAACTGTATTCAGGAGCAATCATTAAAATTTAGGAACCAATAAAGCCCTCTCCTCTGACAGCAACAGATTATCCCCATGCAGCCACTGCAGCCGTGGAGTTGGGTTAAGATACAGTTAACCTTAAAAGGTTTAAATTCTTTGGGAATATGTTTGAGCATTTTTGTCTTCCAACATTTGTAAGGATTTCCAATATTTCCTGTTATCCTAAATTTGACTGTCTCTAAAATAAATGAAATCCATTTTAATTTACAGAGATTTATTTTAAAAACAAAATATATAATAAAACCCTTTAAAAGGTTTAATATAAATAGATCCAATGTTTTTGGGGTATGGCCTTTAGTAACACTACAAAGACCTTGAATAACATCAAAAAGAAGAAACAGCTGACAATTACACTTCTCCTTTTTGACAACATTCTAATCTCAACTAATTTGTGAAGTATCACTACTCTGCAAATGCCTCCCTTCCAAAGTCTCTTGACTTTGACCTTAATGCTTCATATGTTGGATCAAAGACTCATTGTATTAACAAATCCCTTGAGGAAAGATCAGCTTCTAAAAATATCTATTTTTAGGTCGACATTTTATTAAATGAGTTTGCATCAAATACTGGCATTTCATAAAGATAGAATTTGGTATTTGTAGTAGCTAATTCTCAGAGATATTTTTGTTTTCACTTTCATGTTATTTTATATAGATGGGAAAAAAGGAAATAACTTCCCTTAGATTATTTTGTTTGTTTTTCTAAACTGCTGAATTAGATTGCTGAATTAAAGGATGAATTCCAGCTGTTTCAAATACCTTCTTTTTTATCATGAGTTCTTTACATAAATAATTTTCAGATCCCTTTTTAGATTGTATGTGGAATTAATTCATTAACTGAAAAAAAACAAATTCAGAATTCTAAAGTGGAAAAAGCAGGGGAGCTGGACCAGGAGCCAAAAGTCTTAAATGAGGAACAAATTATTGGTTTTCTAGTCTGGGAGACTTTCAGGTTCAATTTATATTATATAATCCTGTATAGGTCTGAATATTAAAAGCATGTTAGGTCTCCACATAACTGGCTCAGCACGAGTCACTGATTTTTAATCGTATGCATATCTAAGCTACTTATCTGCCCAAGGAATGATTGCTTCTAAATGAAGTTGAGGTTGTCACGGTTGATTTCACTGAACTCAAAGGTAAAATTTAACCAGCTATCTATCAAAGATTGTATATTGAAAAAAGGTTATTTAATATAGAGGGGGACTATGCCATTAATTTCTATACAGTACAGTCAACATATGCATGTGATGTTGTGTGGTTTTGTCCCTCAAAGTCTAATCTCCCACATCAATATACAACTTTTTTTTTTTTTTTTTTAAATTAGCAGTTTGAGCCAGAAATAGTAATCAAATTATTATGGTAACTGAAGCAGCGAAAATGCTGAAAGGAACAGATCATTTTTCCATCTGTTCATCAGGATATGAATACAAGTAAGAACATCATATCACACGGGTATTTCACAGCTCTAATTTATTAATTGGAAATGTAAACAAAACTGCCATTCTAAAGGATTTTGGTGTGTGTAATCTATTGGTCGTCAATCTTAAACTGAAGTAACTAAATACATTTCTATGAATAAAAAAATAGCAGATTTCCATGAAAATTTCCTTTAGAAATATGTATGCAAAGTATGTAAGAACAAAGTAAATATCTAGGAGCTGATTATTACTGTCTCCCTGGTACTATATGAAACATTAAAGGTTGAACTACTACTGTGCTCACTGCCTTTGTGACCCTCTGATGTACTAAAATCTCAGATGTAGAAGAGAGGTCATGTGTATGATATTCAGGAGTGTAAATCTGGTTGCAGAGCATTAAACTTCTCTTATTCTCAGCTAGTGGACTTAGAGAACTGCTAGAACATTCACAACATCAGTTCACAGATATACTGAGCAAAGAATTAAAATGATACATTAGTTTCTTGACCCACATAATATTTCAATGAACAGAAGTTGAGCAGAAAAGAGAAATTGGTCTTGCTTATAAAATAAATTTGCAACACTATGCATTGTATATTAATAGGTTTTTTCCTTCAGATCTTGGAGTTAATATAATTAGCCACAGCTACCAATAATCATCTGTGGATAGAAAGCTTTAATTTGTTTAGATGCAGCACTTCTAAAGCATTTCCTCAAAGGCTGCAGCAGAGTAACTTGTCTGCTTGGGATTACTAATTCTGTCCTTTACCACAACAGAGAGGATAAATTTCAGCTGAAGGAGATTGCAACCAATGTTTTTATCCATGTCATGCCTTTAAGAAATTGAGGAAAATTTTTCATGCCAGAAGTCTCAAGGCTTGTTTTTCACATCATATATTCAGTGTTATTTGGCTGAATATAACTATGTTTTGTTGGATTTGAAGGGAGCTAAAGTAACTAGTTTAAGGACCTGCTGTCTAGTACAGACTAAAACAAATGGCCTCCAAATGTTGAAAAACTATCACAGCTGTATTGTCCCTAGTCAACCAAGGTTTAGTTAATGTAAAAAATAGAAATGTCTATTACAGCTAGATAGCCAATGCAGAGAAACAGATACTCTCAGGAAAGTATTTATCAAACATTTATCAAAACTTATCAAAAGAAAAGTACTGTAGGATTAAAAATGTTCCCAATTGGAGGTACCTATTTCTCACCATTGGCAATGAAAAGACCGAACAGTGGGTAGCTTATCTGGATCTCTAGTGTCTGGATGTCTAAACTAGAGCAGATAATTAATCCTTGCTCAGAGATGCCAGAAATTCTTTGAGGTTTCTAGTGTAATACTATAAGATGTTGAAACTTCTTTTCTGCATTTGCTTCCTTCCTGCTCTAGTCACATGAAAAATTTGTACTTTTCTGCTACAAACATTTTAAAAAGCCTCAGCCTAGAAAAGAACTGATATTATTATTAAATTTGATATCTAGGGAGAATTATATAAATTTATAAGGCAACAATTGTAATTTTTAAAAAAGGCAACCAGAAATAACAAATACAAAATATTATTGTGGTCTCAAATTCATTTCCAGAGCTTGTCATGAATGCTAAAACCTTAGGTTGGTTCAAACAGGCATTGAATCACCTGGAAAGGGGAGATTTTCTTAACCCTTAGTGTGAAGAGATTTCTTCAACCATTTGATGTTTGATCTGTCTGTCCGCACCCCAGGAAAGCCCAGACCCTTGTGCCTGACAGTCTGTCAGTGTCCTGTTATGGGGACACTTCACTGAACAGTCCCAGTTGATTGGGGGATGGCTAAAGTGATTTATTCAGGGACACACAGCAGCAGCATAAGGGAAACCCTTCAGTGGGTCTCCCCACTGTATTTGAATATATCACCGAGGGTTGTAATCGATAGTATTTGATTGCAAAAACATACTCAAAGCAATACACAGACAAGCTCTAATCCCCAATAAAAGTTCTCTTTGGTCCTTACCCAAAAGGTGTCCCTATGGGGGAAAAGACAGGTCCAGGTGATTGACTGATCCCAGCACTTTCAATGGAGGTTTTAATTTTTCCCCATTCTCAACTTACTTTTATACTATTTCTTTATGTTTAGGTGAGAGCTTGAGTCATCCTAGTCACACATACCTTTGTTACTCATTGGTGTAAAATTCTCTCACTTCATTTTTAAAGATACAGTTAAAAAAACGCTGTGGGCATGCCCAGTGATGTGTGGTCATACCTTGGAGGTGGATAACTTTGGGATAAAGTGCATTAATATTACAGTCAGGTTATAGTGAACCAAGTTCATCTCAAGGGAGCAATCCTACCACAGTTGCTAGCTCAGCAGTAGGAAATATTTTCTTGCCTGGTTAACAGGTGTCATGCAGTTTATCTCGTGCAAAGTACCTTTGACTTCCTCTCTTTGCAGGGGTTTCAAGAGAGCCTGGCCAAGGTATCTCCACTCTGCTCCAGCATTTGTTCCATCCCCCTTGGCAGGCACTTACATTGTGTGTGTAAAGAATAATCATGGAATAGGCTTTGAGCATGGCAACCATGTTCCATTCAGGGAGCAGCAACTGCATTTCTCTCTACAGCTCCTGTACCACTGTAACTTCTGTTAGGGAATGTCAATTTTACCCCCCGCCATTTTTACACACAGGCATTAAACAAATTCCTGAAAGAAGATTTCATTAAACAAAAAGATGGGAGATCAGCTCCAGTTCAACTAAGTCTTAAAATGTGTGTTTCTTAATTTATCAGAAATACATATCATCTGCAGCATGAGTATGCTAAGAACACCTCTTACTCTTATGAGCTTCAGCTATAATAGGCTGCTCACTGAGCTACATACTTGTATTGCATCAATGGCAATCATAATTAAGAGAATGGAATAACCTCTAGGAAATTTTGATATTTAGGATTGTGGTGGGTTGCACTTGACTAGCTGCCAGAGCCCCACAAAGCTGGTTTTTCCCTACCCTTCTTCAGTAAGATGGTAGGGGAAATGAGGTGGAAAAATTCATTTGTCAAGATAAAGAAATGGTGTTTACTTACCAATTGTCATCACAGTCAAACAAGACTTGACTTAAGGAGAAGTAATTTAATTTAGTGCCACTTAAAAAGGAAGAAGGATGCTAAGGAAAAAAAAAAGTGCCAAAACTCAAAACCCATTTTGCTTTTCATCTGCCCTTTTCACTCAGTGTCACTGCTTCATTTCCTACACTTCTTACCCCTACTGTGTGGCACAGGGTGATGGGGACTGGGGCTGTCAGACAGTTAATAGTATTTCTTCTGTGATGCTCCTTCATTCTCACACTGTTCTCTGTTCCAGTGTGGGGCCCGTCCCAAGGGTTATAGTCGTTTTGAGTTCTTCTCTAGCATGGAGCCCTTTCCCCCTCCTCCTGCTCCTTCTCTGACATTGGTGATTCACAGGGTTTTGCAGTTTACTCTCTCACAACCACAGGACACTGATTATTACCTTTATTTGTGTTTGGAGGGTCAACAGTGTCCTGAGGATGTCCATTGGAGCTGATTGGAACAAGATGTGTCCAATTTGGGGCAGCTCTGCCATCTCCTTTCAGAGCCCATCCCTGCAGCTCACTCACTCCTAAAACCTTGGCACCCACACACTCAATAAACAGCTTTATAAAAGACAATAAGAAACCTTGTTTCAATTAAAGAGAGCATGCTGGGATTATTTTATTGGCATAACTAGCATTACAACACTAGTATTCATCTTTTAAAGTATTACTTTTTTGGGCTCTGTACCTGAAAAATTCAGTGATCAATCTGGCAGCCACAGAGGATCTCTCTAGATATATGTCTAATGTCTTCAACAGGCAATCAGTTGCCTACATGCTGTAGGTGTAATAGAAATGTTTATTGTGTGATGGGTAGAAATTGGTGAGAGAAGCAGAGACTGAAACCAATTTAGCAAATGCACTGTACTTGAAGTCTGGCTGGCTGTCATTCAAGTCATTGATTCTTCAGAAGAAAACTTAAATCAATATGGCTAATGGAGGAAGGACAATAACCTAAAGCAGAGCTTTCACATTTCTAATCTCTCCTGCATAGAAATGGTGCAAGTTTGAGCTATGCAGGCAAAAATTCTTTTCTTAAGGAAGCAATATCTTGATAATGTTCAGGACTGGTGTCATTTGAGGTTACATTACTTTTATCAATCTCTATATTATGTAATCTGCCAGTGCATTATAACCAAGGTAAAGAAGACACATTTATTTGTCCTCTGATTTTTGTTTTCCATTTTACTCTGGAAGAAAAGGGGCAGCATAGAGCATAGGAATGATCACCTCCAATGCCAGATATCTAAAAATAATTGGTACCTCTTTTAAGCAAGACATCCGCTGGTTAGACTTGATAACCTTAAAGGTTTTTTCTAACCTAAATGATTCTATGATTCTGTGATCTAGGTTCCTTCAACAGCTAGTGGAAGGGAAAAATGTTTTTTGAATTCTTCCTGTTAGAAAAGTCTGGCAGTCTAAAATATGTAGCATGGATAGCTTTCACAGTGTCTCTTCACCCCTTTATATGTAGACTCAGGTTCCAGAGAGACTACTGGAGTGTAAATGCACTGTGAAGTTTGACAGCCTATTTAAAAAGTGGTACAAAAATCTTGTCCTCTATATTTATCTAATTATTTTCTTTTAAACAAAATTTCAAGAACAACTAATGTTTCTTTAAAGTGTAGTAATTTTCTCCCTGTTCAATTCTAGTTTCTTTTTTTTTCTTTCTCTCAATTCAACGAGGCTTAAGCAGTACTCATTAAAATTTGCTTTATATTTTTTCATGTAATATTCTTTATCAGTGATGTATCAGTTCTTATAATCTTGCTGGATTTCAGTAAAGCATTCAATACTGTCTTTCACAGAATCCTGGACAAAATGTCTAGCCCACAGCTGGATAAACACATCATGTGATGGGTGAGCAAGTCGATTATGGGTTGGGCAGAAGGAGTTTTAGTGAATGGGGTGACCTTGGATTGGTGACCTGTCACTAGTAGGGTTCTGCAGGGCTCCATCTTTTGGCCCTGTATTCTTTAATATCTTCATAAATGAATTGGATGCAGCACTGGAAGGGATACTAAGTAAGCTTGCACAGGATAAGAGTTGGGAGAAGCTGTTTAGTCCCTGGAAGGGAGGGAGGTCCTGCAGAGAGACCTTGACAAATTAGAGGGCTGGACAATCGCCAATTGTATGAAGTTCAACAACTTCTGCCAGATTCTGCACGTGGGATGGGTTAATCCTGGATGAACACACTGGGGAATGAGATGCTGAAAAGCAGTGTCATGGAAAGGGATTTGGGATTTGGGGTTGGCAGCATATTGGAGAGTTCACAGTGAGCTCTGGCAGCCAGGAGGGCCAACTGTGTCCTGGGGTGCTTCAGGCACAGCATTGCCAGCTGAGCAAAGGACGGGATCATCTCACTCCACTCTGCACTGAGGTGGGCCCACCTTGGGTCCTGTGTGCAGTTTTGGAATATAAGAAAGATATTAGTCTATCAGAGAACATTCAAAGGAAGGCTCCAGAGATGGTGAAGGGCCTGGAGGGGAAGCTGTATGAGAAGCAGCTGAGGTCACTTGGTCTGTTCAGCCTGGAGAAGAGGAGACTGAAGGGTGACCTCCTTGCAGTCACAACTTCCTCACGAGGGGAAGAGGAGGGGCAGACACTGATCTCTTCTCTGGAGTGACCAGTGACAGGACCTGAGGGAAGGGCCTGAAGCTGTGTCAGGAGAGGATATTAGAAAAATGGGTATTTGTTGGATATTAGAAAAATGTTCTTCACTAGAGGGTGGTCAGGCACTGGAACAGGCTCCCCAAGGCAATGGTCACAAGTACCAGACTGGCAGAGCTCAAACAGAATTTGAACAACACCCTCAGAAACATGGTGTGATTCTTCTGATAGTCCTGTGTGGGGTCAGTGGCTAGTTTTGATCCTTGTGGAAACTTCTAACTCAAGATGTTGTATGATTCTCTGGTTCTATGACTTTCATATTTCAGGTGGAAGCTCATTCATCTGAGCAAGTTGTCATATTATGAGAAGAGTCATTCAGACATTTATAGATTTATGTGAACTTGCTCGGGTAAGTAAAAGCATCAAAAGACTGCAATATTAAAACAAAGTTACTCCTCAGGCAATAATTTTGCCAGATAAATGGTGCCTCGGGGCTAGTTTATACAGATTACTTATATTGTGCTACTGTGCACTTTCAGGCTTGTTTGTAGGGATATGACAAAGTAGGTTCATGAGGAGATTTGGATGCTGCAAGAGTATTTTGAATTTTACAAAATTTGAGCCCAAAATTTTAACTGTGAAAGAGAGAAATTTTATCTCCATTCAGCATCTTTTCTCTTTGCATTCCAAAACTTCTCTGGAACTCTCATTTATCCATATGAAGAGAAATTTATTCAGTCTCACAAGTTATTCTTCACAGAGCAAATATAGATTTCTCTCTAGGAGACATTCTAAGAGACATTTAGGCTGAAGTTGTGGGGTGAAAAATAAACCGAGTTTGTATATATACACACACTCTTCTTTAGTCTGGGTAGGGGCAGTCTGTTTTCCTGCTTTCTGGGACAGGCCTTCCATGAAAGGTTTTGTCTGTGTTCCTGAAAAAATGGAACTTTAATAGAAATTTCGTATGATTTTTTCTTGCTTGATATATTAAGTAGTTATTAAACTAATCAAAGATAGTGCTATTAATTGATTTCTTTTATTACTTTCAGCAGAGCAAGAAATTACAATGCAAATACCTATATATTGACCTTTGTTTTTACTGTTCCTGGATATCAGTTGTAGTTGCTTGTGCTACAACTGTGTCAGGACAAGATATTATAACAAATGAACTTTTAGACTTGGCAAGTTGTTTGCTTTTAATTGTCTTCATTATTCCTAAACTCTTTCTCTCTCTGTCTCTCTCTCTCTATATATATACACATATATTTTAGACTATGTAATCCCACTACTATAAGCTCAAGACAAAGTTAACCTACCCCAATATCTAACTCAGGCTCTATATATCAGACTCTAACAGTATTATATGATTGGAGAAAACGTAGGAAACCACAACAAATATACTGTAATTCTTTCCTCAGGATCCTCTTCTCATTCATTAATAGGCAGATTAGGACTTCTTAAAATAGATTTTGCATCTGAATGTTTTATTATACTAGCTTTTGTTGGTTCAGTCTTTCTTGAATATTTCTAGACATTTTCTACATACTTTTTTTGTCCCCAGCAATCAGTTGTACAATTTAAACACAAAGAAACGGAAAAAAATATTTGACAAAAGAACAGTTGGGGGAAGAAATATATTTTTCAAACAGTCTAAAGAACAAAAAGTCTGTGGTGACACTCTTAAGTGGTCAGGTATTTCTTAGAAATGTCACATAGCAAAACTACTGCATTGTTCAGAGAAAGAAAGCATACCTTGAGGCAGAAGGACTTGTTCAGAGAAAATTTTATTCTCTTTCATAAAGTATTTAAAATACACTTGAAGAACAATGTTGGTTAGTCACTAAAGGAAAAATGTAATTATTACTTAGGCATATGTGGTTAAATATTTAGACTTGATAATTCAGGATGAGGTTAGAGTTAAAAGTTTGATATAAACCAGAAATATTTAGAATACTGTTCATCACTTTTTGTTTGTACTCACTTTTTAATTATTATTGTTAACAGGTAGTATTGTCAGCAAAGGAAAAGTAATTTATTCTTTTGATACAGATTTGAAACAGAATCTTTAAAATATGATTATAGCAATTAATAAAGGCCTTAGACCCATCTTACATTAATTATCAATGGAGGCCTAATAAAACTACTGAGCCATTTCCTGGTTTTCATGAAATAAACAAGAGTCTTCAAAGACGGATGGGTCAGATGTATGAAACATAATTTTATTTTAAATGAAGCGGTGTTGCAAGGCACTTGGGATATGAAAAAAGTGTTCATAATGGACTAATATGAAGTAATTTTTTTGACATATGAAATGATATCACCTATTTCAACTGTGTGTGCATAATTAATATTAATGATCTGACATAGTCTCTGAATTTACCTGGTTTCAGCTACCATTTAACTTTTAAAAATGTATTAATAATGAATGTTCAATCTTTCCATGCTAAATTAGAAATGCACAGGTAAAACAACTCTAGTTCATGTCTACTGGAGTCAGGGATATTTTAATATTAAAAATTATTCACATGTCAGTAAGAAACAATTTTTAGACTGTGATAATATTGTGCCCAGCAAGCACCTTGAATTCATTATTCCAGAAATGTCTGGTAACTGCCAGTGATCTGTAGTTAGTTCAAGTAAACTTATTTCCTTTTCTTTTTCCTTTACCCTTCACCTTGCATAATCAGCTCAGTCTCTAAATATCACAAACCAGATTCTATTATTTAAGAACATTTTATAACTGTGAGTAGGAAAATGTTATGCCTTCCTTCTGTAAGTAATTTTTTTAAAGAAAACTCTTACACTCCTTCCCCATTCCCCAGAAACTTTGCAATATATTATGAATGTTGTCCTTAAAAACTGGGCTCATAGATATTTGAAATGTCAGTCTGTGAAGCATTTCGCACATTCAAAATGTGTAGAAATCTTATTTTTTTACAGATTTTTTGTCATTTTGTTAACTGAAGATATTTATTCAGATTCCTATCTATTACTTTGTGCAGTAAGTCATAAACCAAAATAAAGTATGAACTGAAAATATGCATAAAATTATTTTTTAAAAAATATTTTTTAACAAATAAGATGGGTAAGTATAATCTGAATATTTGTCAACTATATTTTGTATGAAAAGCCTAAATGAAGGATTTAACATAAAAATAGAATTTTCTCTAACGTTTTTTTCTTTAAAAAAATACAGAAACAACTTTTAGTCCCGCATGCAAATGCATCAAAATGCAAAGCCCTTATTTTTGCATTAAAGTTGATTCCTGTATCTCTTTGGCAACAAAGGCTTTTTCTCTGTTTCCTAAGCTGAATTATTTCTCTTTTCTGAATTCTTAAACTATTTCCTCACTCCTTGAGTCTGCTCATCATTTCCATTATTTTCTTAACTCCAAACCAGCTTCAACATTCATTAATTCAGTTTTCACTGCATCTCTCTCACATAGATTAGTAGTCTAGCAAAGACTGAAAGCATTTATTCTATTATTATGTCTGATATCCAGCAAGAAACCCTGATCAAGAGTCAAGCTGCAAGTATCCTAGACACAGTGAAAAAACCACACCAAAATTGCCATAGTGTCCCTACTCTAGAGATATTCAAGCTGTGTACTGTCAGTCATCACCTTCCTCCCAACCTAGGAGAAATAAAATTACTTTCCACCTCTAGTGAAAAAAATACAGCAAAAATCTTCTCCTTCATAGGAGCTATTGATTTATTCTAGTTGGATAATTGGTCCCAAGAGTCATGATCAGAAACTGAAACAATTCCTGTGTCTTATTAAGTGTGTTAATTTAGCAAGCTTGCAGTACAGTGTTAAAAAATTACCTGTCTTCTCATATAAGCTACTTCCCCACTCTTTACGTCAATGACTGATGACAATTAAAAAGCACCTAAACCAATCTTTATTCCTGTTTTATTTGTCTTTAAAGAAAAAAGAAGGTAGATGTCATATGCAGTCAGTATCAAAAATTCCTTTTATTTTAATCAGAAACTCTAATTTGCACCTGGAAAACTTACAGAAAATACTTGCATGAAAGATTTGAGTGTCCTTAAGGGAAAGAAAATGGCAAATAATTGCATCTTGAACATCTCTTATTTATTAGACCATTGTAAGCATAACAAACCCAAAAAGGGAGCCTGATGTGTCCTTTTGCATGTGAGTGCCTTAGCCAGAACTTCGTGAGTAATTTATAAGTATACACTAAACTTTCTTTTTCAGTTAAAATTATTACATCATTAAAAAGTTGCTGCACTGGAGAAAAAAAAAGGTTCCCCCTTCCTGATTATTTCAGGTCTCAGATACTTTTGGATTCTTGATTGCTCAGTGGCTGGGCACATCCATTTATCCAGAATAATACTTTCTCAGGAAATTCTGTTGCCCTGAGATATGGGGGATTCATCATCAAAACCTATAAACACCATCTTGATCTCAGGAAAATATTCTAGCTATTTATCTCCTATACAAGAAAGATCACTACCACTACAATCAAAATGCAGTCTGAAAACAATTAAGAGTGTCATGCAGAGGACAACTGGCATCCCACAAATTTCAGAACATAACAGACCTTGTATGAGAAAGAATTTAATATATTCTTAGACCACAGTTTTTCTAAGCATAGGTATTGAAGCAGGGTACAGACAGCTGGCTGAAAACTAAGGCAAGACTCCTGGAAACAGAACCAAGGGGTATTTAGATTCCTGAATCTGAATGTAAATTAACTTTACAGATCAATATTTGTTCGCACATCACAAAAAGAGGAAAAATATAAGTAACTTTGAAAGAATTCGTTTGAGATTCAGCCACAACTGAAAACACCAGCAATCAAGTGCTGCTGCATTTACCTATGCTGGAGATTGTGCAAATATTGTATTCACAGAAAATCAAGAATATTAACTGAAAAATTAAGCACAGATTACCTGAAGCTCACTTTCTGTTGCAATGTCTCTTTTACAGACTTCGATTGTGAAATGGCTTGTCATGATGATGTGACAAATTGACTAAAATTTTATGGCTTAGTATGAGCAAATTTTCAACTTCAGACCCTACACATAGTTTCCAAACACTGAGCATTTATTTTGTGATTTTTTACAAGGTAGTGACTTTAATGATTGAATTGGTTGAGCTATTCAAATTCCGTCAAGACATGGATACTGTAGTACTTCTGTAGTCACTACTTTGACTTCGTTATGAAAGAAAAAACCGACAAAATAAATGTTATTTTTCTTTTCATGTGTGTTATGATACTACTTTAGAAAAAAAAATTGAAACTGAGAAGAAATTACGTGTGAGACATTTGGAAAAAAAATCAGCCACAGTAGAGTCCTGCTGGCAGGTACACATACCTTTCTGTGAAAACTTTTAAGTTAAGAAAGTGGTATATTTTCGTAAGACACTTCCTGTACAAAGACAAATAAAATAGGAAAGGTTTCTTCCAACCGTAATGTTTAAGCTCCCTTTCTACAGAAATGAGATTGCTTGCTTTTTGTTATCTGCAAATCTTGTGCAAAGTGCAATTTTATAAAAGCAGTATCTTCATCTAATAAAACTCAGGATTGTATTTTTTTTTCATCAGTAAGTCTCAGCTCTGTAAGCCAATTAAACTGGAATGATTTACCAGGTCTATTTCTTGTCTAACACAGTAGAATGTATCCTACATGCCTTTAGTTCCTTTTGTTATTTTCTCCTTTGATTTGTCAATAAAACAGCAATCCTTCTTTCTCCTCCTGCTTATTTTCCAAAATATTTTTACATAATTTTATCCAGGATTGTTTGTCAGATTTATTTTGATGCCTGTTATTCACTTTTTGGTCTTTCTGAGTACATGGACATTGTATTTTTTAAGGTCAAGAAAGGTTTAGAAATAAATTTTATTTTAATGTTAACATTACAACATCTTATGTAAACCATATATGTTAGTTTTCCCTCGTTGAAAACGGGCAAATAAAGAACTGCTCCTTTATAACTATCAGCTACAGCAAAATCAATCCCTTAAATGAAAGGCAGTGAATTGATTAAAATATCAGAAGTTGGTACACAGAGCCTTACACTTCTAAACTGCAGTTAATATGGTCCTAAATGTATTTGAATCTCGATGCTTAAATTGTGTTGCTAGCAGTCACATATTTCATTACCACTGAAAATTTCAGATAAAACTAAGTTCTTTTTATGACTAGTGATAAGCCCTTAAATCCAGGCTCTCCTGCTGATCACGGTGGAAGGTTATTATTTTATCCTTCTTTATGATTAACCTCTTTGTCTTTAAAACTAAAGGTGTATCTTCAGAGACTGGAGGACAGCTGTGATAACAGAATTGAGGGGAAGAGTGTTTCGCTTTTGATTCTGCAATAGCTTGTGTGTAGTGTTCAAACGTGCGAGTTGCAGTATCTGATATTCCACCCTTGCAGGAGACTCTATTGCTTCTCAAAGGTCTCTTTGATACTGACAGTGAAACATTGTAGCAGTTCAGCTCAATAGCAGCCATGAAATAGTGGGGAACTGATGGTTCACTGATTGTTAACGTATGAATATCTCTAGAAGTAAACAACAGTTTATGTAATATCAGCTGTTAAACAATGAAGACCTAAACAATATTAATTAGACTAATAAATTTCACCTACCCCTAACTGAAAATGCTTTATGTTCAGTTAAAGAACTGTAATGATGATATATAATTTCCACATTATTTCACTGTTTTCTGTTAGCAGATTATTCACAGGAGTTGTGATAACAGTGCAAGATTAAACTATTTTAAAAGGAAATAAGCTGAAGTTTTGTCTGTCTATAAATGTTTGTGCCATCCTGTTATATCACCTGAAGCTACATTAAAAGTAAGAATGAGGCCAATAAAATGTGTAATCTTGACACAAATAGCCTACCTAGTTGAATTATATTTGTTAACTGTCAATAGTTCCTTATGTTTTTGTAAACTAAATAAACAAACAAAAGTTATAATAGCACTGTTGTTGAAAGGACTGTATAATATATCCCTGCTTAGTGGGTGTTCATAATATTTTGTTGACAATCAGCAGTGAAGAGTAAACCTTCATAACATCCACATCAATATCCTACCATTTGTTCTTCCCACGTCTGATCATTAAAGACAACAGAAAAGCAGCAAGGGTGCAGTGATTTGGTTTGGGGGTTTTGTAGCTGTTTTATTCAGCTTTCAGTCACAAATATCATAAGTCTGTGATCAAAAACTTATTAACTTTCTTGGTTAGTGATTAAAGTGCTCTTTCATGTGTCCATATTCCCTTATGCCTGTCTCTCCCATTGTATTTGCATACTACAGAAAAATTACTAAAAATCATACCTAAGTGCCTTAACTTTGGTAAATCTGACCTGGAAAACTACTGTGCAAGATCAAGTTTTCTCTCGCTATCTTTGTCTTGCTGCTTGAACAACTGATATTTCTTCCTTTCTCATGTGACTTTGTTGTCAACATTATTCCTTCTGAGAAAGCCCTCTATAAACACATATTCAAAGAGTAGCTCAGAGCTTTAGTGTCTATCAGAATCTTTTCTTCAGGCTCTCCCCATTCCCATTGGGGAGACCCAATGATGGGTTTTTTTCTGGAAGAAAGCTTTGTTCCTCTCATCACAGTTGACGTCCATTTTAACAGTTTTCTCTAGCAAACTGACTGGTTTTAGTATACACATTAAAAGCCTAGTGGAGGTCTTCTTTTATGTTTAAGAGCCCTCAAATTTCATACTTGTTAGACAGAGATGCAGAGGCCAACATTTTTCAACAAATGATGGCTTGCAGTGCAGAAATCCTTTATATCCTTCTAAACATAAGTGACTGAGAATGTCAAGATCCTATCCTTATAAAACTGAACTGTGCTTGCCCTGAACCTCTGAAAAATGTGATGTACATTTTCAAATACATTTTTAAGCTTACCAAGACACATTTTATTGGCATTTACAACAATTTTAAATTTGATAGTTGAAGTTTTATTAAACCAACAGCATTCATTGTATATGTAAATGTGAGTTTCAAGTCGACAAGTATTTCCCTTCTTATGTTTTGTTTTTTATATTTTTTATACATATTTTCAGAGGAATATTTTTGTTAAATAGTAACATGAAGTCATTCTGTTCTGTGTATACTCCACTGCTGATACTGCTTGTCTCCTTACACTATGTGAGACTTGCTAAAACCAATCTCAAAGTACCAGGGATAAAAAAAAATCAGGAAAGGATCAGAAAATAAATTCTTGACAAACTGTAACCCTAAAT
The DNA here is from genome assembly GCA_003546035.1 of Mixornis gularis. Taxonomy (NCBI): domain Eukaryota; kingdom Metazoa; phylum Chordata; class Aves; order Passeriformes; family Timaliidae; genus Mixornis; species Mixornis gularis. The sequence goes on along the minus strand of QVAJ01000483.1, from coordinate 58,011 downwards.
CCTGGGGTTTATTTTCTTCCAAAAGTTTCTGAAAAACAGTAGTATCAAAACAGAAAATGTGGTGTGAGAGGGAATAAAATTTACTTCTTTTGTTACACATACAGATAGTCACAGTGGGCTTTACCCAATCCAGCTTCAGCCATCTAAAGCATAAAATTTAAGTTATAAGATGTTATCAGGCTGATTTGACACAGGAAGTTATAGAAGATTTAACTTTCCATAGAATTAGATTAGTTACCCTTTGGAAGCATCCATCTATATTGATTAGGAAGAGAACCTGAACAAGCTGCCTTTACTCTAAAGTCTTCTCTTAGAGAGCTGTAATAACAGTAAATACTTATTCATGGAAAGAGCATAAGTAGTATAGCTGCTGTAAAATCCATGGAGCTATCTGCTTTTACAGCATCTGTAGAAAAGTCTTCTTCCTCCTATTTTTTTTACATCTTCAGGCTTGTAATAATAGTAAATTGAAGCAAAGTATACTCTATAAACCGTAATTGATAAGAAATAATGCAAAATCTGCTAGGAGATATGAATATATAAATATAACAATTAGAAAAACTTAGAACTATTTAGTAGCAAGTCTTTATATGCAAAACTTGCAAATTCCTTACAGGTAACACAGTTAAATTTTTTCTCATATTTCAAATGGATAGAATAGACTGAATAAAATAGAGAAAAATTGTACCATACCATTTGGTTTCTTTGGAGCTCCATCCAGCTGCCTCCTTCTTCCCAGTCTTATTTCTGTAAAAGCTATCTGAGATTATTTTCAATTATACAAAGATGTGGTATTTGAGATGTTAAAATTTTACTGGTATTTTTCAGAAGTAAAGTGTAATTTTTAATTTTTAAATTACTTTTTCTACTGGTTCTGACCAGGAAGGAGTTATCTTTCTTTACAGCAAACCATATGGTGCTGTGTTTTGGACCTTTGGAATGTTGCTAACACATCAATGCTTTGGTCATTGTAGTGTCATAATTCTTGTAGTGTCAAATTTTTCACTTTCCCTCCCTGCAACTCTGTTTCCCGAGTGAACAGACTGAGGGTGTGTTTTCATTTCAGCCAGGACAAAGATGATTTTCTCACAATTACCATGAGGGGAGAGGAGCCTGGAGGCGTGTAGATATGTATAGGGTGTTATTCTCTACCATGTCCCCTTCTCACCAGAAGAGGTGGGGGACAAGGAAATGGGCTGCTTGGACTTTGATTTCCAGCTGGTTTTAAACCACAACATGACAATCAAGAAGCTGGTAGAGGACACGGATGGGACAGTTGACACAAATGGCACAAAGCAACAGTCCACATCACAAGGTGTGATATTTAGCAATAAAAACTCTGTGTAAAGGAAGGTCCTTGTCTTCCAAAGGGGAATTACTTAGTGGCTGTCTGGGCATCACTTTGCTTGTGGGAAGTGCTGAGTGATTCATAGGGGGGTTTTTTTGTATTAATTGTTTGGGTTTTTTTGTTTTTTTTCCTCTTTCCTCCACTTAGTAATCTTGATCCATAAGCTTTTCTGCTTTTGCTCTTTCTATTCTCCCCACCACCTTACTGATGGTGAGGAGAGTGAGCAAGAAGTTGTGTGGCTGCTTAGTTGCTGACTGTGGTCAACTCACTTCTAAAATCAGTTTGTTCATTCAGTGGTTTATAGCTTAATTGAATCTTTGCTCTTTAGGAACTGAGTTCAAAGGCTGTCATCACTATCAAAAGAATGCACTGAAAATTGCTGCACCAAAATAATTGCAATTAAAAAAAATAAATAAATACACCAGAGTGAGAGAAGAAGTTAAAAAAAAAAAACCCATAGTATAATTTATTCTGACTAAAGTTTTGAGTCTGGAAACAGAATGAGTAATTTAACACTAACATTTTTTTTTCTTCTTAAGAAAAAAAAGATAAAATCAAGATATAAAGTCACTTTAAAACAGAGCAAAGAGTTTCTGTAACATTTCTAGCATTTCTTAAGGGTTCTGTCTTTTCTCCATGAAGAAAGTACTTTGTTGATAAACTCCACTAGTTTTTAGAATGTCTGCATTCAAGCCAGAGATCTCCTGAGGTCCCTTTCATCGAAGTCATTTTGTGATTCTATTATATAATTGAAATGGAAGATACCGATCAGTTTTTAACATAAAGAACTTTATTTATCACAATATTATAATGTATTTCCCTGACATTTATTCAAAGTTATATCTTTGAAATACATTTACTGAGACAACTCCCAGCTTTGAAATTTGGAACTAATTCTAAACTAGCTGAGAACAGGAAATGAGAGAAGTGGCAGATTTAAGGTGTTAAAGATTTTCTTAAGTGACTGGAAGTTTTTAAAATATTTGGGGGGTTTTCTTAACCGTAAGAGGCATGACTTGATGCAGTGTAAAGAATTAATAGTTATTTAGTTTCATGGTTACTATAAGCACATATATGTTAATTAGATCCTGACTGTGTTTCCATAATGTGCTTAATATTCTGGTTGCTCCTGCTGAATTCATATATATATATATATATATATATATCTGCAGTGTTGAGGTCAAATTGAAATAAAGGACCTCAGGACATAAACACGTAAAATGCTTGAAGTTAGCTGATCACATTTAGAACTAACAAAGTGATACAACTTCTAAATTAATCTATTAAATATAAAGCATCTGCTGAGCCATCCAGTAACAGATTTGCTTCCATTCATCTTTATCAAAGCAAGCTACTTTTGCTTGCAGACCCCAGAGAGCTACCCCCATTTTTCCAGCTGTGCTAACATTAGTGATTAACCCAGGATCCAGGTAACTCTTTACCTGGAGCCTTTTGTTTCTCCTCAGGATTCAGCTTTTTTCCAAAGTTATTTTTAATTCAAACAGCTGTTAATCACACAAAGAGCAGTGTCAAGCACAGAATAACAAGCTGTGCTTAGAGGCAGAAGCTCAGCCATAGCACCGGGCTAACTTGCCTTCAAGGCTTTCCAGTTGGAGCTGACAAGCACCTGGCTAGTGACAGGCTGGTCTGTAACACTGCATGAGCTCGCTTGTTTCTGTTTGCAAATTACCCTGTAAACATGGGTAAAGTAAAACAGAGCAAATTGTTGCTGCATCGTGCCTGTCAGATTTAGTCTCTCTGTGGATTCACTGTGCTGATAAATAAACTGAAGCTTTTAAGATTATCACAAAACAAATAAATGCTCAATCCTACAACACTTTTCCCCACCTCCTTCGAAATGGCAGCACCCTCAGATAGCAGAATTCCAAACCTACAAATTAGATTGGCTTTTGTAATTACTAGAACTTCAATAATAATGTTAGAAGCAAACGAATATAAAATAAATTCTATTTCCTTTTAGATGGATATGAAGATATATGGGAATGGATTTAAACTAAAAGGGAATAGGTTTAGATTAGATATTAGGGGGAAAAAAAAGTCTTTCCTGTGTAAGTGGTGAGGCACTGGAACAGGTTGCCTGAGAAGTTCTGTATGTCCCATTCCTGGAGGTGTTCAAGGTCAGGCTGGATGACGGTCTCAGCAACTTAGTCTAGTAAAAGGTGCCCTTTCCCATAGCAAGAGAGTTGGAATGAGATGATGCTTAAGGTCCCTTCCAACTCAAACCATTCTATGATTTGATGAATATAAGACCAAACCTCCCTGTTTGCAATCTCAGCTTTTCTGTGACATGTGGAAATGTTAAGTCCCATAAGTCACTCGTGATTCTGGTCCTGATTCAGTAAAGTTCCTAAAGATGCAAATTTTGTGCTTTACCCAAATTAGATACTTGTGTATTTTTTAATGTTTTCAAAGTGCTTTATAGAGCAGAAGTGCAGCTAACAGTTGTACATAAAAGAGTGCTCATGAGCAGCAGTGTTCATGATGTGGAACTCACAGTATACAGGTGGCAAAGCTATCCTTTCCTATCCTTATCCTATCCTACACCTTCCTGAAAGTTAATGTAGCTTGCATGGTTTCCTATTAATTTCCTGAATTCCTTTATCTTGTTTCTGAAAGATAGTCTTTGCTAATTGTTCTTCATCTAAATAGTCTAAGTATCAGCTAGTGCAATTGTTTACCACAGCTAGTAAAGATACGTATTTTGCCTCAAGTAAGTCATGTAGAAGAAAAGCTTAAATAATATTCACTTCTAAAGAGAAAAGTAACTTACTGCTGTTGCAGATAAAGACGCAGTCTTTAAAAAAGCAATATATACCTCTGAAAAGGAGAAGCAGATAATTTCTAGCATGAGCCTTGACATCTATTACAGTATTAAAATATATCTTCATCTAATTGATTCAAACTTCTATTTTAGAAAGACATTCATCACAACACCTTTCAGTAGTAAATATAGGTGTTTATGGGTGCTGTAAGCTTCAGATAGCTGACAGCCAAGTCATGAACCGATAGTGTTTTTTAATTCCTACATATTAATGAAACCACATAAATACTTGAAAACTAAACACTGAAGCTAATAAAGAGTAAATGAACACCAACATTTTGTATCTGTGATACATATGGTATTTATACAGATAGTAGTTACTGCAAAATAAATAATAAATATATAAAATATTGACAAAGAATAAGTCTCCCCTGGGAAGAGAGAGGGAAGTTAAACATAACTTATGTAAATGTTGCTTTTTCTCTCTCTGTTCTTGAAAGAAGGTGAGGCAACTAGATTGTGTTTTCCAGTTATTTAGAAAAGTTGTATTGGGGATTATCAGAAAGATCATGATTAAAAGATTTGCCAGACGCTTTTCTGTAACTCAAGGCGAAACAGAAAGTAGCATAGTACTTAGTTATACATTTTCTTTCTCTCTGTATGCCATTTTTTCACGGAACATTAGTTTTCCTCTCTTGGTTTTTATTTAGACTACCCACCTGGCAATGCAGGAATTCATGCTTTTAGCTGAGTGTGGCATTAACACTACACTAAACAAGTTCTGGTGGTTTTGCATCAGCATTTTTTCCACACAATCTAATGTTAATATTCCAAATGTTGTTGTGTTCTGCTCCATAATTCTTAATCTTCATATGTGCAGGTGTGTCCACGAGAAACAAGCACCTTGCCTCAGTCACTGACCTTTTCATTCTGCTTTTCATTCTGGCAACAGTGGGGTACATGAAACCTTGAGGTGTATGAGGACTTTTTTCAGAATTGTCTATTGTCCTCAATAGAAGATGAAAGTAATTTTACCTAGGTGAATTATTTTTAAATCTACCGTAAGGCTACTCAACTTTTTTTTTCCCAATGTTCACTGTTTCTTTCCTATCATTTAGCATATTTAGGTGACAATACTTTTGGACTGATTAGAACTCAGTACTTGTATTCCTTCTGTAACCAGTTGGTTTCATTTTGATATTCAAAGCAACAAATTATGTTAATTTCTTCAGTAACTTATCACACTCAAATTCATTTTACTGTTCCATGTTGTGAACAGCAGGAGCATGATCCCTCAGCTAGCAGAGGCCAGGAAACAATAGTGTTATCTGAGTGCAAATGGTAATTCCTTTTTTCTATTTTGTTTTATTTCATTTCATTTGATTTGGATTTGTGGCTAAAGGCAAACAACATTCTATTTTACTTACCAAGAAACCAGCAGATATATTGAAATAACCATTTTTGAAATGGTTATTTGGTGTCCTTTGTTTGCTGTAAACAAAACAGGACATTGACATTAAGGCTGTAATATAAGTTGATACTTATATTACATCTCCATCAGAAGCAGGCATATTATACTCGTGCAAACACCCAATGAACTAAGATCATGCCATTAAAATTGACAACACATGAATTCATAATGTCAAAATATTTTTTATTTTGTCTCTATTTAAGTGTCCCATCATTATGAACACATTTGCTATTCACTGTGTAATACTGCTCATTACTAATTCATTCAGAACAGTCATGGAAATTTCCACCAAAATCTCACCATAATTCCTGTTTATGAAAATATTTAAGCCCTATCCTTAGATAAGGCCGTCTGATGTTATCGGGGAGTTGGAGTTAAACAGTTTAGCTACAAAATGTCACTTCTGTTGTGATCTCTGAAAATATGTTATCACAGACACCAAAAACTTCAGACTATAACCATGAAATAATAAAAGTTTGACTTTTCTGCTGTCTCACAGAATTTTCATACTTTAACTCATAAAGAATATTTTAACCTTTGATTGTAATAATATAATTATTTTCTGATTTTATAGGAGATAAAATGAAACCAATATATTTACAATACAGGTAATGATTGTTTTCAAGTTTTTTTGTATTATGTTTATGTAATAATAACCTGAAAATGGTAAATTAAAAATGTATGGAGTTGCAGTGAAGCTTTTCTTTACCAGAGTTCCCAACTTTTGTTGTTGGCTATTCACTGAAACCTTGGATTGGATTTTTTTAGTATTTTATTAAGTAGGATCTTATTTTGTAAATAGCTATACTCTTCAGAACATCTGGCCTTAAACAGATCTAAAATGACATCATAGAATGTGAAACCAGATTAAAAACTTGAGCCTTTATAGGCTGTGATGCAACTAAGCACCATAGAGCTGCTGTCTTGCTGCCCTGCTGGGATGGGAAAGAAGATTGGAAAGGCAAAAGTGAGAAAACCCATGGGATGAGATAAAGAGACTTTAATCACTAAAACAAAAGCTGCACGTAAAAGCGAAGCAAAACAAAAAACTCATTCAGTAATTCCCATGGGCAGGCATCCCTAGGAGAGCAGGGCTCCATGTTTTATAATTGTTACTTGGAAAGAAAAATGAACATTCTGAACATTCCCCCCTTTTTCTTCACCCTGTTTTATAGACAGTATGACACCATACTGTTACAGGATACCCCTTTGGTGAGTTGGGGTCAGCTGTCCCAGCTCTGTACCCTCCTGAGTTTTGCTGAGCACCTGCTGCTCCCTGGCAAGGTGCTGTGAGAGGCGATAAAGACCTTGGCTCTGTAGAAGCACTGCTCAGCAACAATCAGTGCCTCTCCATTATCGACTCTGTTTTCAGCACAAATCCAAAACACAGCCCTAGAGCAGCTACTATGAGGAAAATTAACCCCTTTCCAGCCAAAAAACATCACAGTAAGTAATTTAATTTCTAAGGTGTAGAATAATGGGTTTTTATGCTAATTTATGGGACAAACTTAAATAATTTTGCACTGGTACAACTTATGTTTGCTATGCTATCACTGAAAATAACTTACACATTAGTGAAAGATGCATGTTCGAATGTCTTAAGAGATAAAAGATACTTGAACCTGTGAATTAAACATCTTGGGTGTCTTGGTTTGGGAAGACAGGTATCTGCCAGGGAAAGCTGGAGTTTCCCTTGGAACAGAGAATGTAACCCTCCCCCCACCCCCCACCATTATTATAATTTTGCAATTAAGGGTTTTCAGGCAAAGATTTGGGAATGGGAATAGGAATAACAGTTCTTTACTAGGAATATTAAGAACACAAAAGTAGTAGTACCAAAAAAAAAAAACCAAAACAAACAAGCAAACAGATAAAAATCCTAGAAACATTGACACAGTCAGAAATACAACCTGACACCCTGTTGGTCAGAGTGTTGGAAGCAGCCTAAAGTAAGTCTTCCTGGAGTAGCAGATGTGGTTCTATTACAGTAATCCTATAGAAAAGGTCCAGTGATGGATGGATCCAGTTTTCCTCTGTGAATCCAGTGGAAAACAGGATAGCTGGTGTTCCTGAGTCTCCGTTTTCATGTAGGTAGGAGTGGTTTGGCTCCCCCCACTGGGTGGAGCAACTCACAAAGGGATGATGTAATTTTATCAGTCATGTGGTGAGCATTAGTGGCCCAGTAACAGCAGATATCCCCCTGGAGGAAGGATGGGGTGTGGAAGAGATAAGGAACAATGCCCCACCTGGTTTTAACAGCTGGCTCAGTATCAGAAGGCACCTGCCCGCTCCTCCCTGGAGTTATGAGAAATGGGTTATACAAGAGAAAAAGAAAACATCTCCCCAGCTGGTTTCAACAGATGGAAAAATAGAATAAACATTTTTTGTTTATTCTATTCTAACCCAAGACATTGGGCAAGGCTTCTGTGTACTCAGGTATGAATAAAAACAATCTTAACCCTTCCAAGTATGTAAAAAGTCCAGCTGTTATTCTGGAAATACTTTTGTTTCCAGTATCATGTTTTTGGCTAGCCCAAGGCATCTCAAAGGCACCAGGTATTAAATTAAGACACCTGAGTTTTACTCTTGGAGTGATATTTATTTGCAAAGAGATATGTATCTAATGTAATTTCAGTTTCTGTAAGATATTCCTTCTGGCCTTGAGCTACTGCAAAAGATGACAGTGGGTCATCTCATATATTCTGTGTCATTTCCATAGCCTGGTGTTCTTCTCTCAGATATTCTGGGGCATCTGCCTGTATTTAATTTCGCAGAGCTCTAGATTTCCACTGACAGAAATGAAATTATGAAGGTGAATTCGAGCAACTTGCTCTCATTAAAATCTCACCTATATACTCCTGTATTTAGATAGTTACAACCTGGAGCTGAACTGTGCCATTGAGTCTGGATTTAAAATTATTCCATTCTGGGTTGTTGGTTTTTTTTTGTTTTTTTTGGTTTTTTTTTATTGATTCGAGCTATATTTGAAAAATACAATGTAACACTCCTTCTGAGTCTAGGACTGAATAATTTAGATCCTATTCCGCAGCACCCAGCTCTTCTGAAAGCACCTTTTTATGATTTTGGACTCCCTTTTGGAAAGCCAGATAAGTATGTGAATTAATCAAGTAGGGCAAAAGCTCTAATATTGGTACTTCTGAAATAAACTCCAGTTAATCCAAAGCTGCTATGGGTTAATCTGTGTCACTATAACAGAAGACAGATACCTGACATTGCATTTCTGTGACAACTCATTGTTCCAAAATGCTCTCCAAACCTTTTGTGGCAGAGCCACTTTAGATCAAATCCAAACTCAATCAGCTGTGAGACCATGTAAGTATATTTGCTTTTTGTAAGGAGAAAAGAGAAGAAGGCACGGATCTCCTGATTCCAAAATTAATCACTGGGCATGTAGTGACCTTTGGAATACTTTTGCTTCCGAGTATTGACAGGTCCTTTGTCTGTCACATGAGGACCAGTTTGAGTAAGCAAGCCGGGCCTTGCTATCCCAGATGACTTTGATGCCATGGAAGGCTGACCTGAAACAGAGACTGAACAGAGCTAGAGAATAAAGTAGGTATTTATTGAAAGGCCTTCAGGATCCACCCTGGGCAGGACAGGAGCCTGACCAGGGCTGCATCCCGAGTCCACTATGAAACGCCACACACGAAAGGCAGACCCGTCACGAGGTCTTACATTTTTATCAGTTTTGGTCCATTTGCATATTGGGGTTTAATTGTTCAATTACAGCTTCAGGCTATGAGGTCTCATCCCTCTTGACCCTCCCCTCGGTCCACTGCTGTTCATGCTTTGGGCCTGGAAGTTGTCCTTGGTTCTCAGCAGAAAAGGAATTTGTTTTGCCTACTCTGTGAAGAGAGCTTACTGGCACTCAATATGAGGCTCAGGACTACACCCTTAGGCAATACAGAATCTGCAAGCTAAAGCTTAGGGCATCAACTTTAATCTCACAAAATCCATTCTCATAGGACTTACTGGTATGGTATTTTTAAATTTAATTTATCATTCTCATTTCATGTAATTCAATTTTTCTCTTCCCCAATACCATCATTGTCTATGTATGAGTGTATATGCTCCACAGCTTCTTTGAAGAGGAAATTATCTTTTAGCTCCTTAGTCTTGCTATGATATCACATTTCTTTTCTTTGAAAAGTCTAGGGGCATATACTAAGGCAAACTGAATCCAATTATTGCCACAACTTGCTCATTTTTTTCTTGCCTACATGTTTCTGCAAAACATTGTACATACATTCCAGGCATTTATAATTTATTACAATAGCACTATTATTTGTGGTACCAGTCTGAACTTGTCCTTGAATTTGTTACAGGAGGGCAGCTGTGAGGAGTAAATGGATCCTTGCATTGTATTAGATGTAGTTTTTGCCTTCAGTGATGGAGTGTTTTGTCCTTAGAATCTAGTTTAAAACAGCAATACAAGTAATTTTTATGTTAGAACACCAGAAAGTATGTTTGGAAACTAATAGCTAATTCTTTCCTGCATCACATATATTAATCAAAATTCACTCTAATGATCTCTAGTTATGAAAGTGCTGTAACCACATTTAATTCATTTGATACTTTGAGATCATTACTTTAAAAAAATAACTAGAAGTCTGCTACTTAAATAGTTTTTAATTTTTTATATTTTATGTTTTATAGTAGGAATGAAAATATTCTTTCTTCCCTGCTCTTCAGGAATAGAGGCAAGCTCTGGCTTTGGCGCTGTGTTTAAGGGGAAAGCCAGCACAGATGATGTCCGAGCACAGGCTGATGCAGTGCATGGCCGTGGCTCGGCACGGTCCTTCCTGCAAGGCAGGGATGGATTCTCTAGCTCTGCAGTTCCTGCGAGACAGGCTCTCGCCCCTGTCCCAGTGCACTCTAAGGGACAGGATTCAGTGGACGAAGATGTCTCACTGAGCAGTTTGAAAGCTTTCCCTGTGATTCAGGGAGCTGGCCGCAAAAAACATGTGGCTACCCCCCCGCAGCCAACCTGCAAGGGCCAGCAGGGTGGGAAGCAGACACGGGCAAATGCTCAGGCCAGCAAGAAAAAAGGGAAGAAAGTGAAAAAGGGGACTTTTCCTTCGTTTTTATGTGGACAGTGTGGAACGCCAAATCACACCAGAAACTCAGTAAATTCTTAATTTTTTCAGAGGATGATGAGTGTCATCAAAGAGATGAGGTGTTCTAGTTTTTAATAAATACCACCCCTTCTCTAATTTTTTAGGGACCTGTAGAATATTCTAAAAGAAACTGTCCTCCCCTATATTCCAAAGGAGAGAAAATAATAGATAATGGACATAATTTTCCATTACTGTCAGAAACTTTGCAGAAAATTGAACAAGTGAAATAATGCATAATTACAGGTCAAAAGCTACATGATATCCAAGGTCTCTAACTGCCTCAGACAATCCCATTTCATTTTCAGGTTTCATTCCAGTTTTTTGTGTATGGGCTTTAACAAGAATAGCAGCATCCCTGTAGTTAGGATTTTTTGGATTATAGTTTAAAGCATTCTCAGTCTAAAATATGACAGGAAAAATGGCATCAAAGATTATATGTCAAGTTTCATTTAGTGGTTACGCAAAATATAGTCTCACTCCAGTTATCAATCAATAATAGATCATGTATCAGCAAATATAAAGACATGTTTTTTTCTTTTTTGTTTGCCAAAAGCTGAATTTTCAGTTGCTTTCTACTCCTCTTCATTCATCTCAAATGGCTTTTACCCATATTTTACTCATGTTACCAGTCTTAAAATATTCCTAACTCCTGATTTAAAGAGTTGACTTGCAGCACCCTTTATGTCAGTTATTGAATGTGGGTTTCCATGGAACCAGAAATGGAAGATTCATAAACTCAAATGAACAGACAAAGGTCTGGATTGAGTTCAAATCACTACCCAATTACAGAAAAATTGGCTGTTGCTCCCACAGTGCTGAATCCATTGGCATCAGTGCTCAGAACAGTCTTTGTGTCTTAAGTAGAGTCGAGGTCAGTCTCTGAAATGAAGACAAGTGCTTTTTGTCTTCCAAAGGCACATCTGGGAAAGCTTGGATACCCAGAGTTTGGTGTTTTGTAAGGCTTAAAAGTCAAATTGGAGGTAACTAGAAAACATAATTGGCTTTTACTGTAGGCAGTGCTTGAACTGCTAGTTGAGACTAAAGTGAGTTTTGGGTTGATTAGCAACCATTTCAGCAGGCAAGACTTGGCTAATTGTTAGTGCTTCACTTGCAAGTCCAAGACACTAGCACACTAATCTGGTCTCTGAGGCCTTCTGCTCTGCACTGGTGAGGTCACACCCAGATTTACAGAGGTGACTGAGTGAAGGCTGGGGGTGTTGATACTGTTCAACATAGAGAAGATAAAGCTTACAGGAGGGGGAGATCTCATTGATGCATATAAATACCTGAATTATCTTTGTTAAGGATCTGTATGACGATTCAGCAATTTTGCAGATGACACTAAACTGTGATGAGTGGCTGAATATGACTCCTGAAAAAGTCAGCTGAACCAGCAATTCATGGTATATTCGCTTTCACGTGTCTTCAGGGACTTTGCTGGTAGGATCCATGCCTTGACAGTCACAGGCACCATATGTGATATGGGAATCCCAGCACAAACTACTGTTCACTGAGAATAGTTCACATGGCTTGGACAATGCTGTTGGTGAAGGATGTGTTTCTCTGTTAAAGAGTAATCTTTATTGCAAACCTGGTATTGTGCCAGCACTAATCAGCTTAAACAACATGTGCATGTCCAAGATGAAACTGAAAAGTATCTCAGAAATAGAAAATAAAGATCTCAGAGTAGAAAATAAGAGTAGTTAATAGCACAACAGTTCATATATTAATGACTAGTTATTTGCAAAGCTGGAGCGTGAAACCACTTTCAAAGAAATAAAATTCCTGATAGAGCTATAAACTGTAATTTTATGTTTAATAAACATAATCAAGGTAAGAGAGAGATATGAGTTATTATGTGAGACATTCAGAACATAGGAAACTCTCCAAACAATATTTGTTCAACCCTAGCCACTACTGTGTAATAGAACACTAAAAATTTGAAAGCAAAAACTATTAAAGTACCAGGAATATGCTAGGATCTGTTTATAATTATTTAACTTGTAATCTTTTGTTTCTCCCTGTTAGCGAATTGCTGACCTTCCCTCTGGTTAAATTACCCCTTTTCTTCGTTGAGACTATCTAGTTATCTAGAAAACAAGATGCATCTGGATGAAGTTAATATAGAAAAACATTGACTCCCAGCTATGATCAAGGTCAAGTCCTGTTTTTGAGGAATATTAAATGGCACATTTCAGGATAAATTTAAAAGAAACCCAGGTCTGTAATCTATTTCTTGCCAAGGTGAAAAGACGGTGAACACACATCTTTCTTGTAAAGAACATCCCTGATTTCTGAGGGAACCAAATTGTTAGCTTTTTTTGGAGTAGCATAATTTGATTAATGAATTGCTAAGTAGTATAACTTTATTAAATATTTTTTGAGAAAAGAATTCAAAATAATGTAACTAATTTTCTAATGAAAAAAACTAAACATAATTCCCCAAAAGCAAAGAGTCAAAAAACAGTGAGTTTTTCCTTTGTTCTTCATGTCATCCATGTTTCCAACACATATCTGATAGCAAAAGATAATTAAGAAAAGGTTTTAGAACACTAAGATGATCAGAACTCAGGATATGGTACTCAAAACTATTTTTGACATTAGAACTTCAAAATCTTCATGAAAAGTCCTCAAAATAACTTGCTTAGTTTAACATAGTAGGCAAAAATAGAAAAAAAAAAAAATTAACCCAATTTTCTCACTCTGTACCACAGCACTGAGCTACCCTTCAGTATGCCATAAATATGTACTTGTAAATCAATGTCAGTTAGTTGCACCATTAGCAGATATTTTTAATCTGGCTCACTGAGTTGGGTTACTGAAGCATATGACTAGAAATATTTTCATCAGATTTACTCCCATATGCCACTGATTTCTTCAGTCTACAAGCCTGTCACATAGTTTCTGGGTATGCAGATTTATCCATCTTTGCTAAAATTTTATCGTGTGTCTAGTGGTATTACACACAAAAGTGAAAATGTTTCCTCTAGAAATGTTCATCCTGGCTTAATGTACTAAAAAAACATACTAAATTATCATAACACTAGCATTTCATGAACGTTTTGAAAGCTATTTAATTATAGTTCATAGAGTACTTTTATTTCTTAAAAGTAATTCTTATTCTTATCTTCTCCTTGTTAAGGACTCCCTTAAAAATAGCCAATTATTTCAGTTAAAACTCAAGATAAAATCTCACTTGGAATTATAATAATTTGTGAGTTTTAATCAGTAAATACCAATATAATTTGTATAAAATATAAGAATTAGGAAAGAAACCAAACTGGAAATGAAAGGGTTTAGTCTCCACCAGTATTTCTGTATTAGTATGCAAAGACTTTAATAATAATATACCCATGTTTTACATTAATTTAATGATATAAAATATTTACACAAGGGAAATTAATAAATATTTACTTATCTGTGGTTCAGACAAGATAAAGGAGCAGAACAATTAATGAATAGCTTCACTTAATAATACAGTGCATTTTTCAGAGGAAGAGGAATCACACTGTCACAGTAAAAGCCCTCTAGTTTGTCTTCAGACAAACAGATATATAATTGGGGTCAATAAATTTAAAAGTGAAACAAGTTTCTAGAAAATTCTGCAGTGATATTCAAGAATAATCTTTAAATTGGATAGTGACAAGCACCGGCCTTCAGTAAACCCGTGACAGGGATTGTTAATAAGATAGCACAGAGGAGAGGGACACTCTGAGTTCTGTGCTTATATGGATGATGCTCCTGTTTCAAATATATTTCCTGAAGAACTTTTGAGAATTGTATAAGCAGCACGTCTGAGGTTTTCCATAATAAAAAAGGACAGTTATGTTCTCATGTAGAAATTAACTTTTGTTTATGTTTTTGTTTGCCAGTGCAAAGATGAGAAGAACACAAATCAATGTAATGTTAGAACTTCTTAGAGTTTTAACTAAAATGAAAAAGAAATAGTTGAAAGTTTGTTAAGGAATAGGATTATCTTCTGACTTCACCCTTCAATGTAAGTCTAGCAAACTGACAAAAGAACAGATTCTTAGATGAGGTTTGTTCTTCCAAACACACATGAACTTTTCCAAGGAAAAAAGCTGATGTTTCAGGCACAGTTCTTCTGACTAAGCATGCATTTTGGGAGGGTGGGGACAAAAACAAACAAATAAATATAAAATAAAATATCTTTTTTTCTCAGCGTGCTACGATCTGTTGAATCAAATCTCTGCACAGCTGCCATGCATTCTTATTAGGATCTTTCTAGATTTTCTTGCTTGAAGAGTAGCCAAAGAAGTATTCTCTTTTCATTACCAGTGGTCAATTGATTAAGCCACTTTCCTAGATTTTTGAGTCAATTTTTGTTAATAAGAATCTACTTGGATAAGAACGCAGAACACTTTGGTTAAAAATCTATGTAAATGTGAATAGCTGCCGACATCTCTCTGGTAGTACATCTGCATTTGGCTGTTTGTCCATGATAATCTAATTTGTGATGATCTAATTTATGTTAGTGCCACGAGTGAGAGAGGAGCTATCACTTTCATAAGAGTTTCTGAGAATATAGTAAAAAGTAGTAGAACTGTAGATAAGGTGACATTCCACTTGCCATGTGGTACTAGTAAAACCTTCATTTTATTTTGTTGAGAAAGAAAGGAAATAATATTGTCTCACCTGTGCTAATATGATATTGTGTCAAGCTATAATTTCTGAAGATAGTGGGATATCTTATTTTTAACATAAAAGAAAATCCTCATCTTTAAAAGGCAGAAATGCAGTACTACCTCTTAGGTAATAGATATTAAGGCATTATTTAAAACATTCTTTATAATATGGTATGGTTTTACACTTAGTTGTGTTTTAAGATATACAATTGAGAGAACTTTGAGTATTAAGGAAATACCTTCTGCACAGCACTTCTATTGCAAACTCAGATCTACGACTAAGAATTGCTTGATGTCAAATTTTAGGTTTTAATATGTTTCTCTCTCTTTCTGTTAAACCACACGATACTTTTGGTGGGTTTGTTAATTTATGAAACAAAACATAATAACAGAAAAAGTAAAGTAAATGAACAGATTTTTAAGCAGTCATATGGTTTAGGCTGATTTTTTCTTCTGATTCCAACACATGGACAAACTGCTGTCAGCAAGTGCCAAGCTGCCTGATCATGGGTCTGACTAGCTGTTACATTTTTTGTCTGACATGGTAGGCATCTTCTTGCAACAACTTCAGATGTCAGCAGCAATGCGGGCCCTTGTTTTTTCTGGAACTATAAAGTTGGAAAAGACCATCTGCTCAGCCTTCTGTTATCTGAACTCTTCCCTAGAAATAGTTTTCAAGAATATATTAAGAACTGCAAAGAAAGAGATAAAGTGTAAGATGTTGGTAAAATAATTTTAACTCTTTCTTTTCCCTTAATGAGATACATACTTTGTTAGATATGCTGCAGCAATGAAAACCAAAAGCAAATTTGTGTAGCTCACAGCCATTTGGTTAATGGCATTGAATTATTCAGCGCTACAATTTTTGCCTTATAATTAAATGCTTTCTGTACAGTTTTAAATGTTATTGCAATATATCCAATAGTTAAGATTCTTTTGATATTGTCTTCCCATATGAAGTTTGGAAAGTGTGTATTCAGCAGTAATCTGTGCCAGAACTAGAAACCTACTAGAACACTCCCAAAATAGCAACAGATGAGATGTAGCTTATGGAATAAGGAATGAGTATGGATTTTATGAAAATTACTCTGTACAAAGCATTTTCTTTTCTTTCTTAAAAAAAGATCCACTCTACAACTGCTTAAAGTTTACCTTATATACTCGGGTTTTTTATTCACACTTTGTGGGCTGTAAGCCCTGTTACCAAATTCAGCAATGACAGCATAACGTAGAAGTTATCTAGCAGTGTACAGAGCACTGGGGGCCCAAATATGGATGGAACCAAATATGAAGTTAATTTTGAAAGCCAGCAAATGAGAGTTCTATTTTACGAGAGCTGCAATGAGTATAAAAGCAAGTTTATTTTAAATTTCAGCCTTTATACAGACAGAGATCTGATAGATATCTTATTTAAAAGGTTTCACATCAAATAGAAATTATACCTGTGGGAATATTTACATTGTCTTGAATGAATTGTGGATCAGGATTTCCCTTCATTAGCCACTCACTGCCTGAGAAACATGAAATACCACAGGCTGTAGAGCTATTAGGTTTTTCAATATGGTCTTAATGCAATGGTTTCTAAAACTGAATTTTTTTTTCCTCTTTTCTTTCTTATGAAAGCTATTATTACTTGGAAAAAGAAAAATCTATAGTCACATTTTCCATAGAACAGAATTAGCTTGAAATGCATTGTCACAACAATTCATATAGTAAACATTATGCTCATGTGATGGAAACTTTTAAAAAATCATACATCAACTCAGTGTTATATGGAGCATCTACTATTCTTTGCTTTTCAAACTCAAGCAAGACAGCTGGAAAGGTTTCCATGGTTTGTTCCATTAAGAAGATATGTGAAACTGCCAGCAGTTTTATTGTCAGCTGATGAAAGAGTATTGGAAGCTAAAATCAAGAAAAAAACCATATTTTATTTGGTGCCTGTTTTTTTGTAGTATTTTAATGCAACTTTGTCAAGTAAACCTTGTAAACTTTACTGCAAAAATTACAAATGACGATTTTTGATATTGTCATTTGAAAGTAATCCCTACTTACCTTCCCAACCAAAGTAATAAACTAGTTTAGTGACTTGAAAAATTAAGATTTTTGAGTCATTTTAATGCTAGCATTAACACCTTACTGAAAAAATTATCCGTAAAAAAACCCTCAATTATCTTCAATATTGGAGTTAACATGAAACCTGTCTTTCATTGAGAAAAGAGCAGATATTAATTTTAAAATTACACTTAATTTATAGTTATCTAAATACTATATAATAATAAAACCCCATTTTTATTTTATTGCTCTTGTTATTATTTTATTAACAGCTGCTCAGATCGAAAGTGTCCTCTATCTACTTCTCTAGTCCCAGATTAAACCAATGTCCTCAAACAAAATTTTCCCAGAATCTTTTTAAACCCAAATACTTGGATATCCCTGCATGTTTCCCTTCAGTAGAGCAAAGTAAGGATGGAATTCAGATCCTTAACTGTGCCACCTCTGGGGTACGCAGCGTGAGGGATAACCATTTATTATTTCCTTAAGGGTTTCTTTATTCCTTGTGACAGGTCAAGCCCACCATGATCTGACTGGAAGTAAAACCTCTGTGTGGCCCTTGAACTTTGATTCTATATTCTGGTACTTCACTGCATGCTTGGGAATCTGCAGTCTTAGTGATAGTCATGGCAGAAAATGTCTGTCTCTGCTCACCTGTCTGGACTGTTACTCTGCTGATCCCACACACAAGCAATATAGGTACAAGTAAGACTAATAAAAAAGCGCTTTATTTTATTCATGCAACTGCATAAATTCTTCTGCTTCTCTTAGGCTGGAATTCTCGATTTTTGTAGTCAATATTCTCCTCCAAAGCCTAGCATAAATGATGTGTCCCATGCTGATATCTCCCTTCTTTTTCCTTCTTGTCTGGGAAAAAAAAATAAATCTTTCAAAGAAGAAGTTGTATTTGTATTTGTTTACCTTTTTGGTATCTGATGCACTATATTTCTCTTCAAAGAGCTATGAAATTCTCTTTCTTCTCTGTGACTCTTACATACCACACATTAAACTATGTAAAAAAAACCCCAAAGCAAAATCAGATGTTATATGTACAGGGCTTTTTTGTTTGTTTTTTCACTGTAGACAGTCCAGATATAAGAGAAATCAAACACTCTTAAGTGTAATAACTTGCACATGAAAAATTCTCAACATATTTCTCTCAAATAAGCTCAAGGGATGTTTATAGTATATATACCTCATTTCAGATACACCTATTGCCACTTAATTTTGTAAAAATAGTCAAATAAGATATATGATCAAAATAATGGAATACATTGTGAATTTTGAATCATCAGAATGCATTTTCTAGAATAAATCTTCTTAATTTAAATCTCTTCTTTATACAATAATATTTGAAATGGGTGGGTTTTGTTGCTATCTACT
Source organism: Mixornis gularis (assembly GCA_003546035.1). Lineage (NCBI taxonomy): Eukaryota > Metazoa > Chordata > Aves > Passeriformes > Timaliidae > Mixornis > Mixornis gularis. Next base: position 39,188 of record QVAJ01000483.1, on the reverse strand, counting down.
TCAAACACCCAGAAATATTATGTAAGTGATGGTGGCTATAGGTATGGATTTCAAAAGAGCAATAAGGCCAAAACAGGTTCATCTTTTTCTTTGGGAAGGCATCAAGTGCATCTGATGTTGGGCATGCAAAGGTCTCTATTTGTTATTCAAGCAGAATGATTTCAGAGACCATACTTCTGGTATCGTGCTCCTCTTCTTGCATTTGATTAAATATGTAGCATTCAAAGTTAATGATAACAAACAATTCTCCCTTGTTATATCATCATCTTTATCTATTTGATGAATATATCACTCACAGATCCTCACAGCCTGCAATCTTCTTCCAGTAAGTTACATGCTAAGGAAAGATTTCAAAACAGTTGTCAAAATTGTGAAGAAAAGTAACACACAATTTCAGCATGTGAAGGAGAAAATAATCCATCTCTTGGAGGAATTGACTACCTCTACACATTTAATCAGCTTTTAATTAAAAAATAAGAATTATTATCTTCTCAAACAAAACAATGAGTGCACTGGGATGTAACGATCATCTTATCAATTTTAATTATTCCAGTGCCTCACACTTATCTTTTCCTGGCACTAACATATCATTCTTGAACTGTACAGATCAACAGAAATGGTACGTTTTTATACTGTTTTGTTACTCTCAGCCACAGCCAATGTTTCTGTTTCCTTGGTAATATGTATCTTTATACTTCAAAATGAATGAAAAATTTATGAAGTTTCTTTCTGGTCACCAGGATATTTGAAATTAAAAACTCCTGTTTAATTTCCAGTGAAATACATTATCCAGATGTCATGAATGGCATAAAAAAAATATGGAGGTATCAACATTTTTTTAATAGAAGTATGTTCATAATTTTTCTTTAAATTCAAAATCCCAATGAACTGTCCCCAAATCCTGTAAAATTTATCAAATTAAATTGGTCCTAGGCTTTATTTTGATTCAAATGAGATTAAATTGTTAAAGAATTTTCTGTTTCACTGTAATAGTTTGAATATCATTTTACTGTGAAGTAAATGCTTTGAGTCATAAAAACCCACTGCATTCTATTGCAGGCATATAAATACAGTTAAACTAAATCAAACTACCAAATTTCAGCAATGTGAAGTCTGGCCTGTCTGGTATCTATCTCCAGAGACCTTACGTTTTCTTTCTCATTAGGGACTTTATATTTGATAGAATGAACGTAAAAATGGAATTTACTTATCATCTTGAACGGGGTTTACAAAAATAAAAATGTACTGTATTTGTGGGTTTTTATGAGAGGGTGGCTTGCTTTCCCCAAAATGTGTAATAGTGACAGGAAGAAATTGCCTAGTTTGTGTATTTGTAGTTGCAAAATATGTCTTTCTGTTCAGAGATGGCTGTACTGTGCTGAGAGTTAGCCCAGGACACGGTGGCTGATTTACCAGGGAATGGAAAGGCCTTTGGGGAGTGTTCAGGTTAGCAGCCAATCAAAAATATAGACCATCAAAGCTTTTTAGAAGAGAAACTTAATATGCACAGAAGACAGTAAAAAAGGTAACTATTGCTTTAGACAAGAACTATGTGCTTCTCCCATGTTCTCTTCCATTTTGTTTTAGGTTAGTAAATGAAAAAAAAAAAAAAAGAAAACATATAAACCCTAGTTTCCCTCTGGAAAAACAGATATTAATTATTTAAGTACACCTGACAGGTAAACCCACAGGATTTATTACTTTAGATGTCAAAACTCAGATCAGGAAATTTCAAGGAAAAAAGAGAATAGAGACCTGTAAGATGTTGAACAAGAGAAATGACATCCACAGCAGGTTTTTCTGCATTCTGAATACAAACTTGCCATATATTCTACAATGTCAAATGGACAAAATGATTATGAGGATTATAACTTTCTCCTGCCATTACTATCACATTGATTCCTGATGGATAATCCTTTAGATGTCTTTAACATATCAGTGTCAGAAATGTGACTTAATTCTTCTGTGTCCACTGGTGATACTATGTCAGATGTGTCACTGAGTCAATTCCTTTAGTGATACCTCATGCAGAAACATCAGAATGGATAATACAATCAATACCACTCCAGTGAGAATTCATCCATAAACAAGAGTATTGGGTATTTACTTTGTGTTCAGTCTTCAGTTGTTTATTGACTTACTTTAGGGTTTAGTGGGAAATCATTGACTTAGGGGATACATAAAAAACCCAGCTGTGATGGTACACTTTTCCTGTGTCTGTGGAAAGGCTGAAAAAGAAATGTATGTGTAAAGATTTTAATTACTTTCAAGAAGGTATATCCCAGAATGAGGTATTCTGTGAAACAAGCCAGGTGAAGATTGTTACATCTATGAAACAAACCTAATTACTATTACATATTGAAACCAAGTTCAGACAATTTAGCTACAATCTGATATTCATAATTGTATGGTTTTTAATAAGCCCAGGCTTTCTGAGATCAGAAAGAGTTTGAAAAGTCCTTGGCAAAAGTGAAGTAAGCCCAGCATGTTGCAGAATACTTATTGTAAATGTTTCTTGCCTGGATTAAAAAGTTGTAGTTATTATGGAATAAGCAGCAAGACAGGGGTAAAATTATGGCCAAAAATTTGATATTTTTAAATTGTATGTCATTGTTTTCAGTAACAGGCTGTACAGTTTAGGAAATTGTATTGCTTGACCTTCCTCTTTAGAAAGAGAACATGTAATAAGAATGGTGGAAAAGTGTTCAAGAGGTGCACACTCTTGAGTTTTTTTATTTTGGTATCTTTAAGATAATGTCAGATTATAGTTACAAACTTTTACCTCTCCTCATTCCCTCAAAATTTAGGCAAATAAATATAAAATAATAAGAGAAATTCAGAAATCTGATTTGCCACTTGCAGTGGTAGTGCAAAAGATTTTTTTGGGGTTTTTTTTTAATCTGATCTGAGTCTGTGTTTAGCTACCTCAACTTTTATGTAGTGACAATATAAGAATGGTAATTTTGTAATTATGGTCATCACTGTCCCACATAGCAGTAGTCACAGTTTTATAGTTATGGCAGAGCACTATAGAAAATGACGTTACTTTTAATGAAAAAATAATTTTGGGTATATCACAGAGAATTTTTTTTAATTACATGCATATTTCCACTGTATTAGATGTCTCCTCTCTTCCTTCATTGAAATAACCTTAGATATTGTTTTTCATTTGAGAACTGTCTTACGGTTACAACTTGAACAGTTCAGTCTCTGAGTTGGCGGGACTGATGAGTTCAAATCCTGAGTGTGGAAGATGTATTACCATTTATCTTGGAATAGAGACAGCATTTAAATACAAATATCCTTTGCAAGAGCTGAGACAACAGGACATGCATTTCAACATAAGGGAAAAGCCATTATTTCTATATCATAGCAAGAACAGGGCATACAATACTTGACATCCTAGATCCTCATGTATTTCCTTTTTTCCATTTGTCAAGTAGTCAGTGAAAACCAATTAAAGCCAGTATTTCTTCAGGGTAAAAAAAAAATCATTCTCTGCTCAATTACTCAAAAGTGATATAGCTCTCCATTTTCACTTGTCTTTCTGCTCTTTCTGTTTTATATTTCAAATTCCCTGATAACTAAGTCTCCTCTTTACCTCAATTTTTTTTTAAGAAAGGAAAAGTACCAAATTTTAATCTTAATTCTTTTTTTTCTCTTAGAAGTCAAGTCAGTGCAAGTCTAAGTTTCATTTTTTGTGTAACAGCATTATTCATATTTTTTCTTTTCTGTATCCAATCTTATTCTTTTATTTCCCAGCTTTTTTACCAATTTTTCTGTAACTTATTCTAATATTTAGACACAGAAAATAACAGCTTAAAATATTACCGTGAAGACACAGTTGCAAAACAAGATAAGATGACCATGCATCTTTTTGTAAAAGATCTGTCTCTTAGAGTGATTGTACATCTTGTGTTTTTAGGACAAAATTCTTATTTAATTCATTTGTCACAGTAAGGGAAAACTTCAATCAATCAAACCTTCACATGGAAGCACTAAGGTTGTAACTGATGATTAAATCCAGCACTTTTTTTATAGTATTCAAGGAAAAAGAGGGTTTCTTAAGAAGAAATAGAGGGTAAAATACTTTTTTTTTTGGTTTACTGGACAAGGCCCAATACCATATATTTAAGAAAAAGTATTCAAGTTAAATATTTTGTCAGTTAAAATGTGTCATTAGTCTAAACTTTTGTATTTCCTACTTGCAACCTTAAAACAGTGGAAGAGAATTAAAGGGAAAAAAAATCCAGAAAATTACAATGGAGATATACTTCTTTCCTGGAAATGTTGAGTGAATACTGAAGGTAGAACGCATCTTTGTTTTTCCTCAACTATAGGTTCATTTGTCTTGGCCAAGAACTCTTTTATGAAGGCTGTAAGCCTTTATAAACTGGCTCTCAGAAAAATACATTCCAATCTCACTAACTTATAAATAGAGGAGGACTCAGTTGTCACAGAGATCAGCTGTTTGTGGTGTGTTCTTAGCTACTGAAGAGATGAAGGTGAGCTTCAGAGATGTGTGTGGAAAAAAAGACAAAGCTGTTCTTTTGAGCTTGGACACAGGCCAGCATGACTTTCAAAAGAGAACTAAAGAGGAAGACTCCTGCAAAAAAGAACCACTGTGCTGGTATTACTTTCAGAACCTTAACCAAGATAATTTTTTGATGCATGAAGAACATGAGATGGAGGTAAAAATCTGTAAATTACTGAGTGAATAACATTATTACACACTCCTCTGGCATTTCTTCAAAACGGAATGTGAATTGTCTTTTCTGAAAGCTATGACAAAAACATGCTCTCATCTCAAGAAATGGTAATATCAATTTCTTTAGAACCTTTAATACTGGAAAATGTTGAAATTTTTAAAATGTTACAAATGTTACCAAAAAATTCTTTAGAAAGAAAATAGAGATCAAGAAAGACATCTGAGTTCTAAGAGAACTATAGATAGAATCATCCCATATAGTCATATATTTGCTATATAAAGATGAAATTTAAAATGAAAAAAATAATAATTCTCACAATAGCTATTTGTCAGAGTGTAGTTTGAACCCTTAATTCATGTTAAATTGATCAAGATGTAGCCATCATGAACATAAAAATTATAATTATATCACTAAAAAATAGCTACTTTAATTTGTCAAATTTTTATTTTCAGGTCTTTAAATAATAAAAACAGCTTTAGCATTAGTTTTCTCTGAAAGATTTCCTAAGCTACATTTACTACACTTGTACTGATTCCCTCATGTTACAGGAACTGCGTCAAAGAAATATTCTGTAAAAGTTAGGCACTCTGGTTAAGGGGACTTCCTCTGACTGAAGTGCACAGTTTATGCTGAATATTTATTCTAAGTGACTTGCCCTAAAACTGGCAACTGTTACCACCTCAGCTCCTTTTTAACAAGTGCTTTGAAGTAGAGACAGTGAGTAATTAGAAAATCAAAGCAGAACAAACACAGGGAGAAAAGAACTGTAAGGATACTATGGATTCTAATAAATCATAACAGAATCATTTGGATATATAAAATGCATTGTAACTGCTTAATACAAGTTACCATCAGGTAACAACTTGTAGTTTGTAATATCATATCAGTTTTTCAAGAAATGTGTGATGGCAAATTGTATTCTTTTTATATGATTATCACAGCATTCTTTGTTCAGTAATTTAAATTCAATTGTCATGAAAACATAGAGTTTTTATTTACTCATATCAAAATCTGGTGTGAATTTTAACAAATACAAATCCTGTAACCCAGTAAACTTCTGGATCATCATGCTCTCATTTAGCAAAACTTCTTGCCATAAAACCTTATGGGTAAAAGGACTTTATACTTGAAATGAAAGTAAACTTGAACATAGAATTTTGAAGCAGTCACTTTGGTGTCCCACAGTGAGTTCAGCAAACAAAGTCTGTTAATCTCACTTTAGTCACAGAAGAGTCTTAAACAGACTATTTATTTGTATTAAGATGAAAAGAATTTGGACCATGAATTTGCAGAGTTACTGTTAAGTGCTCACTTTCATAATTTCAGGCTTTTGGTGTTAAAAGATCTGTTAGAGTTAGAGCATGCAAATGAGAGAGAAAACTGAATGAAGTATTCAATTATAGAATCATAGAATAATTTAGGTTGGAAGGGACTTGCAGAGGTCATCAAGTCCAAACTCCAGCACATAGCAGGTTGAACTAGATTGGGTTGTTTGAGGACCTTTCTGGTCAAGCCTTTAACACCTCTGAGATTGCACAATCTTTTAAATTACTTGCTGCAGTGTTTTATCGCCCTCCCAGTGATTTTCTTTTCCCACTTAATCATGTTATCCCAAATTCTGAACTGGTGTCCATTGTCTTTCATCCTATCACTATGTACTGTCACGAAGAAGAGTTTAGCTCTATTTCTTTATATATTCACACTAGAGAATTGAAGGAAATAAGGAAGTGTCTCTAATTTTTCCTCTTAAGGCTCAACAAACCCAAGGCCTCTCAGCTTCTCCTCATGATAAGCCTGCAGTTTCAACACCTTCCTTCTTTCTTTTTCTGAAATTGAACATGGTGATTAAGATCCTCTGTCATCAGGTAACTAATCACCAGGAACGTTCAGAGATGACAGAGGCATCATAGTATCATCAGCCACCTTCTGTAGCACCCCTTGTTGTAGTCTCTCTGGACTTAAGCACGTTCAGTTGTAAGTGCTCCCTAACCCCATCTTCCTTCACTGTGGGCAATATTCCCTCCTAATAAACACAATTGTGTCAGAAAGGCCTGAGAGCAAGTTTTATGGAAAAAAAAGAAAGGCAAAGAAGTCATCAAGTGTGTTGTTTGATACTTGGTTTCCTGCCCTGTTGAACAGTAGGCCTCAAGCTTGATGCAGATTTCCTTTTTCTGCCAATGTCCGTACTGAAGTTCTTTCAATTGTCTTTTCTATAGTTTCAGCTTCAGTTAATTGTTGGAATTTTGAAAGACTTTCCCAACATCTTGCTCCTTAACCTGCTTCCTCAGTTACCTCTGTCTTTTCTTCAGGTCATTTTAAAGTCCTTCTCACTAGAATTAGCAAGCCTGCCAGCAAAGATGCTCTTTTCCAATTTTTCAGATGGACTTTGTAGAAGTTCTCATTCTTGAGAAAAACCAAAGCCCTATGAATGACATCACCTGTACAGCAAGGCGTTGAGCTACAAGGTGCAGGCAGTCTTACTGAGCTGTCTTCTCCCTCTCTGGAAGGACTGAGGAGAACATCGCCTTGACCCCTACACCCAGAGCTTACCACTTTCTTTTTGTCTTGTTCTTTCCTCTGTTTCTACCTATCCAACTTTTTTTTGTTTGACTAGGGGTTTTTTTGATAATGGGAGTCAACAGCAGCTCTTTTAACTCATCAAAGCAAATTTATATTATTATAATATAAAATGACCTATAGAGAAGGCTTAATTTGCAAATCTAAGTGGATGTTTTTCAAGAAATATGATGAATCTCAAATTAGAACTACATATTCAGGTATCTAGAACTATGTTTGAAATTTAGGGTTGCAAATATGACATGAAAGTAAAAAGGAGAACTTTTTCAGGAATACATTTGTCCTAAAAAAATTATGCTGTGATTTGTTAAAAGTAGACATCAGTTCTCTGTAAGGATTCAGAGGATGATTTTTTGAAGGTATTGAATTTATTTTTTTAATATAACTTTTTTCTCTGTTTTATGAGGAAATTAATGAATTTTAAATCATGGAAAATAATTTTTTCTCTGCTTTATTACTCTGTTTGGCATGTCTAGTATTGCTAGCATTAACTCTTCAACTTGCCTTAAAATGCTGATCTACTCTGCTTTTTATTATATAGAGAAGAAACCTAAAGCTTTCACCCAGTGTGTATTTTGAATCATAACAGTGGTTTTTACTCTAGCAATAACTGACAATATTTGGCAATCTATATTCAAAATTTTTATAGATATTTTTATTTTTATGAGTAGAGAAGATAATATATTGGAATAGGGAAAAATTTAGATGAAATTAAAATTTAATGAATAGCATTGGTTTAGCTCCAATTATAAGGCTAGGTTCAGCCTGCATAACTTCATGAATAGCCTGAGACAAGAAATTTTTATGAGATTCTCAGCCACAGATTTACCTTGGCTTTTAAAGAAAGGGTATGTATTATGTTGAAGGCTCTCTGCGCTTGTTCTCACAGGCAGAAGGAAACAAAATCCAGGCTGAATAATTAGGAAAAAATAGGCATTTTTATGATAGTGTTATTTTTTACCTCAGTCCCACACAGTCTTTCACATTGATTTCTTACATTCTTACCCTGAAGCAGAAAAGACCGTGCTCAAAAATTTCATCAGCCTGACAATGTGAAAGGGATTCTGTGCAAATAAACATACAAAAAAATACAAAGGGAGGGAAGAATCATAGGGTGGCAGCAACCTCAGAGGATGACAGGAAATGCTTTATCAAAGAAATTACAGTAAATTGGAAGAAATACAGGGACAAAATCTCTTTTTAATTGTACCAAAATTTCACTTACTTGCAAACAAGTTTTGTTTCTGCATTGCTCTATCTACTCTTATACTCTTGATAAGGAGTCCTTCTGATAGACCTTTATAAATTGAGCCATATGGAGTTGCCATTTTCCTATATGATCAGAGAATCATAGAACAGTTTAAGCTGGAAGGCACATTTAAAAGTAATCTAGTCCAAGCTCCCTGGAACAACAGGGATGTTTTCAATTAGATCAGATTGATCAGAACAGTGTTCAATCAGACCTTGAATGTTTTTAGATATGAAGCATCTAGCACCTCTTTGGGCAACTTGTTCCAAGGTTTTACCCCTCTCATCGCCTCATGATCATTTCCTGGTGTAGAAATGTGGAAGGAGTATTCCTATATGTTTTAAGACTGGTTTTTAGAAAAAATATTGGCTACTCAACTTGATTCCAACATGTCAAAACTCACAAATAATAAAAGCAGAAGATAAAGAGAAACATGCGGTACCACTTGTTAGACCAAATACAGAGGTCCCTTTATTTTATTCTCAATAATTAGGCAATCACCTCTTCCTGTTAGTTAGACTGTTCAAATAAAGCAAGTTAATACCACTGTCCAAATGCTACCTTGAGGGTACTGCTTTTGGAGAACATCTAGACAGTTCAGCTATAAATCCATACACTGTAGAGGTGTTAAATGATACAAAATGGATTCACACTCTGATGCAATATTTTAAAGTGTTTTCAAAAGGGAAATCAAACTTTGGAGTAATATATCATCAGCATCTTATCTTGTAACATCATCTTTCTACAAAATGATATTATTCATAAAATAAAAATAAATTAAAATAAATTTAATACTGTGTTTTTACTCCCAAATGAATGCTTGCAACTGAATCAGAGCATAGATTTTACATATAGTCAGTAGTACACCAATAAATGCTGCAAATATTCTTTTCTCACTAAATTCTTACTAATTCTCTTCTACTATTTTTGCAAACTTCAGGGAAATAATATTTAGACAAAATGATCTTTTTCCTGCCAATTCAAAAGGCTAGCCAGCAACATAATTAGCTGATTAATTATTGTCTTCTTTGTGAAAGAAGTCACCTTTGAGATGAACTTGCTCAAACATGAGAAACTGTATATTTGACGTACACTTTTGTTCCCTGCTGGTGGAATGCCAAGGAATCTATTTTGGTCTTTTTTCACTAGCCTACTTTAATCACTATAAAAATCACTCAAAGGCTCAACCAATGCCTAGTTGACATAGGGCAAATGCCTTGAAACTTATACAGAGAATTCCAGCTGAAACACTACAAATAATATGGTTTTATCTTCCTACTGTTGCTGTAATATTTATGATTATCAGGCTTTTGAGTAAATCAGAAAAAAGCTTTTTTTTTCTTTTTTCTTTTTTTTTTTTTAATATCAAACTACTAAATATAAAGAGCTTGTTTTCTCTTCTTGGAAACTAAACCTCTTGAAATACTCACCATAAAGTGTTTCCTCACAGTTATAGGAGGTAGATCGTAATTAACCTTTCCAGTGCCCTTGCATTGTAGTTAATTAAACCTGCACAAACCACACTAGCTTAATTCTGAATTGCAAACTTACATTGATCAAAATGGTGAGTATAACCCCCATTTGGAGCTTTCAACTGACCTTGCAATTTAGCATTATAAAGCTTTTATTAGTAATACACATTTTAAAGAAACAATATCTTCATATTAGATTTTTCTTACTGTATTCAGGCAACCATTATTTCTAGAGCAAGTTGATGGCAGTTACTGCTCCCATACTGTGACAGATACCTTTAAAAAAATTAGGTATAAAAAATATATAGGTACATTTATACACATAAACACAGATATAAGAATAGTCTTTAGACATTTTCTTAGATGGGAATAAAAATTCTAGTGACCACCTACACCATTACAATTAGAGCTAAAATAGAACATTTAAATCTTTGTACTGAATAGCAAAGCATGCTGTATTTGAGACTATATGAACAGGAGCATGTGTAAGAGCCAATGAGATTTCAAGACCAAGGCAGCACATCCACCTGAAGTTCAGGAGCTACAGTTTGCTGATTTGCAGCCAGCTCCTCAGTGCTCACATTTTCTTTTCCAACATGGTGTAAACATGGCACCCCCAGGGAATTTGGGAGTCACTCACTTAGCTGCCTTATGTACATAAATGCTCATGTTCCTCTACTTGCTCTCTCCTTGTTCTGTTCATTGACCACTGCAGAAACCTCTTTTAAAGTAAGTAAAAGTAGAATTTTTAGGAGGAGATTTATGTATGCAAGCACAATGTTCACGCCTGAATAGCTCTTCTTCATCAAAAAATGTCAGCAAGCTATATGAAAAGACAGGAACAGAAAAGTTGCAAAATACCAGCATTCATATTTATTTTATTCAGATTAAACATTTGAAATGTACACAAACATTAATGTACAATTTAACAAAGATGTAGAGTAACTTCCTTATTTATTTAATCTTCTCATGGCTATCTTCCTGCTCCAAATCTTAAAGCAAAATATCTTACAAACAATATTAATTTTTCATCACATAAATCCCCAGCAGTTTCTTTGTTCACATGATGCTGACCTCTCTTGTTTCCCCAAATGAAAAAATTTAGACTTCAGTTATAATATAAGTAAATTCTTAGTATATTGCTATAAATTCTATATTTCATTTAATGAGGAGAATGTATTAAATAACCAGAGTTGCATTTACTGAAGATTAATAACAATCATGCAAAATTTTACGTGGATACAGTTAGGACATGATTGTGTTAGGTTTTATCTCCATGTCAAATTCCTCACTTAATCTCCAAGTCTTGGTGCATTCAGTTAAAATATTAACAGGACCAAACTAAACTGCTAAAATACATATTTTTAAAATTTATATTTAATTTTAATCGATTTTGAAGTTCCTGGTATTAGGTAATCTATTTCACTTGTTGTCAATCAAATACACACTCTCCCACACAAAAAAAAAAAAATACAAGTAAACATAGAAACCCAAAACAAAACACTAAAATGCCCCCAACCCGACTCTTCTATCCAGTGCCTCATGAGTCTTTGAACACATAAGGACTTCCACGTTGTGAATTTATGCATGTATTACATCTATATTAATACTCTGGCCTAATGTCATGACCAGTGACAAATTCTCTCCTCAACATTATTCTTTAGATTGCTCATAACAGTAATTTTATTCAGAGATAAAGTGTCCTACACTGGTGGAAGCTAAATAAAAGCCTGAATGTATTTTATGAATATATGTCATCCACAATAAAAGCTTGGAGTGTAACAGATCAGTTACTAGTAGTCTAGCCTAGAGTGGAATGGATTATTTACAATCCACAATATAAGACCAAGCTCTTGAAAATATATTTTCAAGCTCACTGATAAGAAGGACTCGGTTTCACAAGATCTCATAGGAAAGTCCAGGTCTATCCCTTGCACAGTGTAATAGGTTTAGACTAAGTTTACCTCAAAATCTGCAGACTTTATATTTGTATTCACACATTCCACACTGGGGCACACCTTAAGTAATGAGCATAGATTTTTTAATCAGCATTAGAAAATAGTAGGTTTTGATATTTTTTATTCAGACTTTCATAGAAAATTGTTCTAAAAAAGATTCAGCAAGGTGGAGGCATTTTCATTATCTCCTAATAACATCTGCATGGGATGATATGGTAGGAAAGTGTTTCATTGGATTCTGATCTAGTAGAACGAGCTTCTACATCCATAAAGACCTATCATATAGACCAAAGTTTCCATGCATCTCTCTTTCATTTCTCTGCTACCGGGATGTAAAATAATGTTCTCCCAGGGTGCATTCGCATTTACCTTCTGGACATTTTGCAGTGATTGGGAGGGATTGGATCCTCAGCTAGCCCGTGTTGGTCACCAGGAAATGCACTGAGTTTGCAGTCATGGAAGGCAGGACAAAGAACAAGGGATGGAGAAGAGAGCCTTCAACTTGATAAAAGCATTTAGTTTTATCAAAGGTTCATTCTAAGGTCAAATCTTGAAATTGTTGTGCCAAGAACTCTCAGTAACTTTGATATCAAGAAGATTTATTGCTCTGCTGACAAAATACAGAATGACTATGAACAAGCTATATTGGGAAAGAAATGTAGGCAAGTCGCATGGGGAGAAATGTCCTCCATCGAAAAATATCCTCAAATTTAATGATCACAGGACCTAATCTGATCTGTTCGGCAGGAAATGACTAATTTTCACACAATTTCTCAAAGAGGAAGACAGTATTATCCACTTTTTCTTGCTTGCTCTGAGCAGAAGGACTGTGCATCTGTCTTCTTTCACCTCCAGCTCATAAAAAGGATGGGATGGACAGCTTCTATATTTGTTATGCATTAATTTGCTTCAATAGAACAAGAGTTCAGGTGACCTCATTTCTCCTTTGATTAATTTATCAGCTTGGCATTTTTTTCTTATCACATTTTTAATCTATGTGGTTTATTCATTTGTGACTATAAATAAGATTATCTTAAAAAAATTGTTTCTTGACTTTCAGCACGGTCATTAAGTACCCATTTCACACACTGAGAAACTCAAAAAAATTGCATTGTTATGTTTAGGGCATTGAGCTGCTAATAAATTAATTGATAAAAGATCAGGAATATAATTTCTTTACATATGTATGTTTTCATTAGCAGATTTTCCTCATTGGTTAGTGAGTGAACTATATTTTGTTTATTTTCTGCTTTTAATATTCCTCTTTTTTTTTTTTTAATTAGGGTCCAATTAATTTTTGCATTAATTTCTACAGCTAAATATTTTTTTTAAAATATTGATTTGGCTATTTGAATTCTCGAACATGTCAGTACTTTAAGATACATGAGCTATTTTAAAATCTTAGTGAAAAGAAGTAGTCATATAGCTCCCACTTTCAAAATCCATATTTAGCAAGTTAAACAATGGGGCTTTTGGGGGGAGCCTTTTTAGTTTCTGTTTTGTCAAATGGCAGTCTTCTAATACAAGCATCTTGATGCTAATAGGGAACTTTCCAAACATTTCACTTTGGTTTCCCCATTAAGACATTTATAAATAGCAAATATTACATATTGAAAATGGTATTCTATTGTCATGAATGAAATCTCGTTAGAGGAACAAAAACCTCTTTAATAATGTATAGAGATAAAAAAAACCCCAAGACATCCCAGAGAAAAATCAGGAATTGTGTCTTGAAAATGTGGTAAAAAGGAGTATTTTCTTGTTTTTACATGGGGAAAGAATATAATGTTACACTAAGGCCTATCATAGGAATCCTGTTTTTCACCCGTAAATACTGAATATCCTTACATGCACGAATATACCAGGCATAAAATATTGACATTTTTTATGCGTGATAATTTTTAATTCTTTACTGTGTGACTACATGGGATGTTTTTGATACAGCATAAAAGATGAAGCAGCAGTTGCCAAAAGTTTAAATTTTACAAGTCTGCAACATCTCAAATGTCTTTTATAAGACCCATCAGATATAGTCTTTCCTTGAGGCTTAAACAAATGTTAGATTTTGTTGTGTGCTGGCCATAAAGAACGTTTTATCGACCTGTTGGAAAAGGCACTGATGAGATCACACGAGTTATGAAGCATCATGAAGCCTTGTGTGGAGCCCTTGAACATTAGTGACACTAAAAAAGCATACATAGATAAATAAAATCAGACAGAAAATAATAAAAAAAAATCTGGCAAGAGGAAATAGCATTGTTCCAACAATCAACCATCACAACAAAGCAGGACAAGCCTTGGAAACAAATCAAAATTGACATAGGAAAAATGAGAAACACAAACACATGGAATGAAACATTCATAAGTTTGTTTGAACACACTAGGGAGCCCTGTGAGGTTTATAATTCACTTCAGTGAGGGTAGAATTAAAATTAGAGACAGTCTTTTAGATGTACTAAGACATTTCATTTGCTAGCTGCCAGAATTTAAGCACCATACTAATATTAAATGTACCTGCTGTCCTTTCCTGTCTGAGCTACCTTTAGCAACTTACAGGCAACATCTTCCCTGCTTTAGACAGCTGAGATCAGCAGATGATTTTCAGGGCACTTACCAGAAATGTTGCCTAGGTTTCTTTTACAGTCTTTTCATAAAAAAAAATTCAAACCAACCAACAAATGGAAAAAAAAACAAAACAACAAACCCACAAAACAAACAAAGAAACAAAACAACAACAACAACAACAACGCAACAAAAAACCCCAACTGTCAAGCATTTGAAGCAGTAATAGGACATCCCAGAGACACAGTTAAGTCTGAACTTTCACTTCTCAGGAATATGTGGTCTAACTAAATGTGACACACTGGGCATCTCCACCATTCCACCCTTTAAAATTTCCCTCAAAAGATGCGTGGACACTGCAGTGTAGCTGAGTCTTCTCAAAATCATTACGTTTGGGAGTGAGGGAGTGAAACTGACCCTGAAAAAGTGGGGAAGAGAAGTATTTATCTGGTGCTGATTTTTTTGTCTACTTCTACTCGGAACAGTGCCTAAATATTTAATTGGCAATAAATAAAGTCTGGTTTGCGCAAATTGATTTTTTTTTCCCGTAAGACAATAATTAGTAGCAATCTCCTTGTCTTTATATCCATCTTTGCTTTACCGTTCCTATTCTTACTATTTTCTACTCCAATCCTGCTGAAGGATGAGAGTGAGCAGGTGGCTGAGTAGAAGCTGAGATTTTCATCAAGGCTAATCCATCATAAACAACTAAATACAAAACATCATTGTTATTTTTCAGGAATATATTCATTTAAAAGCAGGAAAAATATATTTTTTATATATATAATTTATTTTTGTCTTCTCCCTTACTAACAGATTATTTCTGAGTTTATCCAGTTCATTAACACATCGTGGCAAAGAGATGACAGATTTAATTCTGCTACTTTTCCTCACTTTCGTAGTATTTTCTTCAATTTAACACCTCTTATTTTTAATACATTTAGTTGAAATTAAATATTTACAAAACAAATTACATTATTTCCAACATGGGAAAACAATTTGTTTCTCTTTGGAGTTCATGTTGTTTTACAATGACAGCAAAGTCGTTACTCTTAGCCCATCAAAAAAACCCCAAGTAAACTTCTCATTTTTATCCACTATCTATATGCCTGCCACTTAGTCAATATTTTTTTCTAAAATATTTCAGAATTCATCAGAACAGACTTGTTGAGCATTTGGAATTTAATAAATAATAGAAATGTCATGTGTTGATTAATATACTATATACAAAATAAATTTAGTTTTTCTGCTGAGCAACATTGTCTTTTATTAGCAGTGTGCAGTTAGAGCAAAAAAATATAGTTACTTTTTTAAAGTGTAAAATGTTGTTAATTATGTTAATTTCACCTCTTTTGTTTCACATTGGTGCAGAAACATGAAAAGCTAGTGACTACAGTAAACAGTTTTGGCTTGAATTAATAGATGAATCTCTCAATAGGTACAAAATGTAAATTTGAGGGGAATTGCTAAAACATGCTAGAATTTTCTAATCTAGATACTGTCTCCAGGGGAGGAAATATTCTAAATGTCCTTGCATATATCAGTGTCTAATGAATATTCAGTATATCTCAGTGGTCTAAAGAGTGAACAAAGTGTCTCAGTTATGTGGTAAAGAGAAAATCAGTAATCCAGACAGATTTTCTTCCTAAAATTGGATTTTATGTTGTCTTTTCACTGAACCACCACAGCTAAATTTTAAAATGATCTCTTATATTAAAGGTATCTCTTATATAAATATATGCATCTAGCTATGCATTATAGTTCTTTAAAAACTGTCTATGAAGGTGAAATATACAGGAATTCCAAGAATGGGGGGGGGGGGAAATCAAACTGTGAGAAGCATAAAGTTTTACATGCATACAGATTCTGATATATGGCATGTTCAGACAAAGCTATGGAAGGAAAGTCACATAAGCCACACACTACTCTACTATAGAACTTTGCTTAGGATCATATTAAAATAAACCTAAGGTGGCCTTACAGCCCTCTGCAATGCTGTTGATCACCTTTAAGGTCCATGTTCTTCTATTATTATTTTTATTAGGTGAAAGTGGAAATTGGTTTCCTATGTTTTATTTTTGTATCCTAGCGGGTAACTCTTTCACCTGAGATTTAAATCTCAAACAGTCTTTTGTTCGAAAGAATTTGGGTTACTTACTTAAATGCACCATCTGTAACTAGAGAGCTGCAACACATTACTTTCTTCTGAGTATAGTTTGGATTTTTATTCGCTGAATTTGAAAGTGCTTCCTTTAAAATCCTCTGGCTGACTGCAGCTTTTGACACAAACTAGGGAAAAAAAAGCTCTTTTCTTTATGCCAAATTTTTTGCTACAGCTGTGAGAGGTATCATCTGTTTAATGACACTAACTGAACTACAACATTTTATACATCACAGTGAAAACTGTACTGTTCAAGCTTGCACATTCCTACTGCTGAAATATTATCCAACGTTCCAGATGCCAGATCTTGCAGTCTGTATCAGTTAATCAAAATTGTTATTATATATAAAAAAAGAACTAAAACTGGGAAATAAACCAAGGTAATCAATGCCAGAATTAAAAGAACAGAAACTAGGTGGAAACAAAATGAAAACAAAGTGATAAATATATAATAAAAACCCCTTTCTGAATATAATTGGATTTGATGAGCATTAAGATTTTTTTACTCTAAATATATTTCAATAATAAATACTTAAATAATATTTTCTACATTTTATTGATTTATATGTAAAATATGCTAACATAGCTATTCAAGACTTTCTTTCCTTTAAACTAGATTTACCATTTTCAGCTGTTGAGGAAGAAATTACTCATTCCTCATTTAGTCAGCTGCAGTCAGCTTAAGAGAGCAATCAAAAAAATCTGTTACAATTGTCACTGCTAACATCAACAATCAACTGAGTATAGTTGTAACATATTTCAAAAAGGACTGAACTATAAGACAGATAAGGTCTTGCTATTAGGATCAAGTAATGAGATCTTGTAAAATAAATTTCATGAGATAAATATTTTCTAAATGTTATCAGTCAAGTATATCCTAGTAACAAAAAGGTTTAAAAATTCCTTACACCTAGTAGTCCCAAAGGTAAATTTTTTCTTCGCCTCTAGAAGTATGTGACTTACCTACTTTTCAATAGTTTATTTTTGGAATAATGTTTAACCTACTTAATAAAATCTGTGTAATGACATGGGTAGCATATTCCTTCAAAATAATTCTCTTCAAAATTATTAGATTAGAAATGAAATGCAGTAAACCGGGATCACATGACTAACATCCATATTTCCGAGAGAATTAATTTTATTTTTTTCTGAATCTGTTTCCTTATTATTTCAAAGATCTTAATAATGATTTTAGTCATATTTGAAAGGCAAAGAAAATGTTATCAAAAATAAAATATGCACAATATAATGTATATGAGAATAATGGGTTTCGTAATATTGGAAAGCCAAACTGTTAGCAATAAATAAAAATATACATAATTTAGTGTATATGGAAGTGTGATATTGCTATCATCATCCAGAGCAAGAGTAACAAATCAGACAGCTTCCATCCTTAGTCAGAAACTGAGCTACGTACTTCACTGATGAAAAATGATGTTGAATGGATTAGAAAATCAAATGTGCTCTGTGGTATTTCTTATTCTCTGATTGTGCTTCATTGTGCTTGAAATTTAATGAAATTTAATTATGACAGCAATTCAATTGCTGGTAAACTCTTAGGTGGCAGCAGGTCAGCTAGAAGGAATTGGAAAATTCCAATTCAGCAATAGCATAGTTAAATCAAGATTTAAAAAGAAACTAAGAGGAACTACTGGAATAATTGGTAAATTAAAGCTTAAAAAATTACTTACAGAAAAAATTTATTTCCTGGAATAAATTATCACATTCTTACACATATAACACTTAGGCCTAGACATTGTATTTTAATTTTTTTTGTATAAGATTAATATCTGTCTTATTTTTGCCCTGGGTATTGTTTTATCCTGGATGCTGTGTGGAAACCTGTGAAAAGTGCCTACAGCGCATTGAACCAATTACAGAACTGCCCCAGCTGCTGAGGAGAATTTCGCTCTGTTTCACAGATGAGACTTAATGCAGGATGCTAATGGCTACAGAGAAACTAACTTGATTTATAATCCCCAATTAAATCTCCCTCTGTGGCAGTTAATTAAGAGCAATGCAACTGCAAATTATTCTCCTTCTAACTTACATAAATCATATACAGAATAAAGAAAACAATAATTATTTTAAAAACTGTACTTGGAATATGCTGTTGGATTCTCAAGTGTGAATTTATAGTGAGAGAAAGACATGACCTTTTTTAGAGAAGGGGAAACTCCCAAAGGGCTGGTGGAATGCCCACCTTTCCTTCTTGTCTAAGCATGTCCTGCCCTAAACCAGGACATTATTCAGGTTGCACTATTCCTGCAATGCATTAAAAAGACTAATAAAGTGTAGATTGGGAAATACAAGAAAAGGAAAACTAGCGTGCTTTGAATCTCAACCATTACAGTAAAACTGATGTCATTGTAGCCCTGAGTTTTGTTGTACCTTGTCTTGGTTTAGAAAGACAGGTGTCTGCCAGGGAAACTGGGGTTCCCCTTAGAATAGAGAATATAGGCCCCTCGCCCCCCGCCAAATTATAATTTTGCAATTAACGGCTCTCAGGCAAATATTTGGGAATAGGAATAACAGCCTTTTACTAAGAATATAAGAATACAAATGTGGTAGAGAAAAAAACA
>QVAJ01000483.1:0-19733 GCA_003546035.1 Mixornis gularis | reverse complement strand
GGAAAAAGATAAGAACAATGCCCTACCTGGTATTAACCGTTGGGCCATTATCAAAAGGCACCCGCCCCCAACTGTTTTTCAGCAGATGAAATTGAATATACTCTATAACCCAGGACATACCTATACATAGTACAGTTTTATGGGAAGAAAGAACTTATTTAGGCTTAAGAATTTTATGTTGTCCTCAAAATACTTGGTGAATTTACAGGTGTATAGGAATACAACTATCAGTAATTCTGCATGATATTCAGTTTCTAGATATGAAATTCTGAAGCAGAAAAGCATTGCTAGGCCCATCAATTTTATTATAATGTTACGGATTTTTATAAAAAAAACAAGCAAAGAAGAGTTTACAAATAATATTTTAAAATAGGATTTTCAGTAAAAACTCCAAATGTTTCCCAGTAAACTAGCACAGTTTTGGGAGCTCCCAAATATCCTGAATAACAGCAACTTTTGGTCTGGACTGCATTACTACTTTGGGTATTTGTTGTGAATATTGAATATTATTCAGTACTACAAATATTATTTGGTAAACTTATTGAAGTTTAGGACAAATCCATTCTCTTAAATTTAGATTATTGTCTCCCTTTATAGATATACACAAAAGGAAATTATTCAGTGATGAATTGAACATTTGACTTAAATTTTAATTTTAATGTCATCTCCTCCTTATCACTTCAGCTCAGACTATCACTCTAATATCTGGAAAACAGGTTAATCTAATGATTTATGTTATGTTCTTGTCCTAAAAGGATGAAAATGTTGATGATAAAATGAAATGGTACACAAGTTTCATGATGCATTGACAACTTTTCCCCCATAGTTTCTTATGCATTTTTCTCATTTTTCTTCATATTGCAGAAAACATCTTTGTAATGAAATATTTCTTTGCCACCTAATTGTCAGTGCAGGTTTATTTGGTCTTCTTTTTTAATTTTAGTTTTGTATGACTTCACATAAGATATAGTTTGACTCCAATTAATAAAACTATGAAATCATGAAAAAAATGCTATAACTAATTAGAACAAGATAATCAAAATTAAGTCAGTTAGATGAGACTGGATTAAATACAACACACATTTAACAAAGGTAAATCATGTCCAGTTTAGCTACCATATTCTTAGACAGGATAATTGATTTTTTTCACAGTAGTAAAATATTCTTGATCTAATCTCCCTAGACATCAATAAAGACCTTGGTGCACTGTCACATTGCTAGGAAAGCTGGGGAAAGCAGAGATTTATAAAACAAACAAAGGAATTGCTGAAAGGGAATGATACAGCTGAGAATGATGAAAGGGGATCTCAAGTTTGTTTCTCAACAGAAGGTTGAGAGGTTCTTCAACAGCCTTATTTAATATTTTCACCAATGATTTTTAGTAAAATAAGGGTTTAGAAGTTAATAAAATTGCTGACAAGCAATAAGGAAGCAGTAATACTTCGGATGATAGAATATTACAGGATGATGTTGAGAACCTAATTTATCAAGTGAGATTGCATTTCTTATCCAGAAATGTAAGTCACACACTTTGCCATCAAAAGAAGTGTTTTTGATTCAATATGGAGCCTCTTCATTTAGGAAAGAGAAGAATTGAAGAATGTAGCTATGTGTGTAAATCACCCAGGGGATGCCTATAGGTAACGGTACGACAAGGCTGGGAAAAGAGCAAAGGCATCCTCAGGATGTATTAGGTAAGAAATCGACACTGAACAGAGGTTTAGCCATCTATCTAGCCAACACCACTGGTCTGTTTACAAAAGAATAGAGAATTGCTGTATTCTTACAAATCCCTGAGCACTTATTTGTCAAGAAAGTCTGTAAAAATTAAGTTCCTTCCATGAAGCATTGAGATCTACCAAGATCCATGTATGTACATAATTGCAATAGCTTTTATTATTTGCACATAAAATGTAAAACTATGGAAATCTTTGATTAAGAAGCATTTATGGGAAATTACTATGTTCTGAGGCTTTGTGGAAGTCACAGTATCTATATCATGTCTAAGACCTTATTAGGTGTACAATCATTTAGTACTAAGAGCACTTGATTTTTTTTTCAGTTTAATGACTGAATATAACACAATTGTTTTTCAATGTATTGGTGCACTTTACATATTTTTTTATTGCAACAATCAATTTTTTTTTTCAGTTGACCTTTCAAGAAACCCTCTTTCCCTTTAGAGGCTTTTTCTCCCTCCTGTGGTTGAAAAGTCCCTCATTTAGCATAACTACAATTCTCATGTAAATTCAACTTTTTCTTTGATTAAAGGAATAGTAATTATACAGAAATACAAAAAATACTTCATTATCATTGCTAATTGGAGCATCATAGAAAGTGAACTGTTCCGAACCACCACCTATTTCTATTCTTCTAGTCCTTGAACTCTGATTCTTTTTGCTCTACAGCTCTTCCTATTCTTCTTATTACAGCAAGCATTTTGATTTTCTTCATTATAGACAGTAACAAAATCTTATAATTTTGTAGACAATTGTTAGATGACATAAAATATTTCATATTCAAAATATAGATAAAGGTCTATTTTAGAACATTTATATGTATATATTTCTCTGCCTCTAAAGAACACCTTCCCTTGTGATATTGGAAAATTCTTCTTTACCAAAGGCAGTGCAATCTATGTCTTCTCATATCTTCTTTATGTTGTGAAAAGCTTCAAAATTCAGTTAATATGTCAGGTTTGACCCATGTAGAGCAACTGCTTGTGTAGCAAAATTCCAATCTTCCTTCCTCAGACATCCCTTTAAATATTTTTCTTAGTCTGTGTCTTCCCAGTTTATTTTACTCTGTAATGTGACTAGCATTACCTGGAGGTAAAAAATCAGTGATTCTCAGTCTGTGCTGAAATGTGTAATTCTGATATTGTTTATTTTTACTGTTTGTATTCATAGATAAGTAAGATTTGATTGTAAGTAATATATATTTATAAAAGGCAGGAGATGATAAAATCTGTCCTCTATTGTTTGTACATGAAATTATAGTAGTTGTCATTTCAGGCTGCTTATTTGTTCATTTTGTCACAGCTTGGAATGAAATGCAGTTTAATATGGAGCCTGAAGCTTATTTGTTTTTGCGTCCTTCGAGTGGCCAGTAATGTTTCAGAGATGAAACTCTCTATAAAACCCAGTTTGGCTGCATTATTTGGTTTTTTTAATGACTTCTTAGTTTTTGGGGGTTTTTTAATTATTGTTTCAATAGAAATTAGAACTGTGTGTTTTGCAAGGTGAAAAACAAATGCTTGTTTAGTGTTGGATCTGGTGCACACTCTCTGCCTCCTTGGAGCTGCCTGCACTCCATGCCAGTGGAGGGATGCAGCTCAGTGGTGCAATCTTGGTCCAGACTACTTTGGGAGAAAGAAATGGAGGAAAACTCATTGGGGAGGTCCTGCTTCATTTCACTTCATCTGTGTCTCTGTCCCTCATCCCAGAGCTATGTCACAGCCCTGCCCTTGCCCAGCCACATCTTTGCTGATCCCAGCCCTGATCCCCACTTTCTAACTTGACTTCTGAGGTGAGCAGCCATAAAGTTGTCCTAGTTAGAAGGGAAAAGTTACTGAGGATAAGAAAAATACTTATGAAAAATACTGACAGCTTTCTCGAGGTGGAGGACTGCCTTGAGGATTCCCCTGCCCTGCCAGGGGGATGGCAACCCCTGCACCTTTCTTACAGAACAGACAGGTCTTGCTGCTCCTAAACCACTTAGTTTGGTTATATTTGGTCAGGAATGATTCTCATGCTAAATGAATATTGCAGTGGGAAGGATGAAATAATGTAGTTTAAAAATTTATCTTTGCCTTCCAGGCATATGGATACAAATGAACTGAGTACCCCAACACTTTCCTGTAAGATTATTGTTATTATTGTTATTTTGCATGTGATTAAATAATCACATTCACAATGTGTAAATAAAAGTAGTTAATGAACAGGTCATAAAATTGCTTTCCAAAATCAACAACTATTAAGTGAATAGCATTGAGTCAGCTGTAGCTAACAGTGATTGATTTCTAGGAAAGATACAGGATGCTGCTTTCTATTTGTCAGCTCAAGCTATTGGGTCTTTTCTTACATTTTGTTTCATTACTTTTTAAGTTTAGGTTTCATTGTTCATTTATTATTAGATGAATTATTTTTATTATACTGGAATTGAAATGGTGGATAATAACTTGTCCTCTATGAGTTTAAGTGCAAACAATCTGATCTATGCTTTTGTCATACTTCAACTTAATTGCTAGGCTAAAGGTTTCTGCTAGCTGGCAGGTTTAATAGTGAATGTCCTGCCAGCTCTCATTTTTCAGCACATTGCTTGTATTTTTCAGCTCTGCAAAGTGAAAGCGTGTACTGAAAAAAAAAAAGGATGACTTCCTATTGTCTGTTGCTGACTTCCTTTCTGAACTGCCAAAACAAAATAATTTCCTTGTAAAGCCTCATGTAATCAACTGGATTTGTATGATTAGAAGATGCACTGCAGGAGTTAAACAATAGAAGAGCAAAATACCCAATAAAGAGAAAGTTTTCACTTTCTTTTTATACCCAGTTCTATTCTCATAAGTGATAGCTACAGAGGTAGTTAAAACTTTTTTTTGTGAAATGTGACCCCCACCCAAACAAAAAAATTCTGTCATACAGGGGAATAGTACCTGCCTTAGGTAAGACCTAGTCTCAATGCATCGTATATTTACTTTAACAACTGGTTAATATAACTGAGATGTAAAAATTGTGTTTATATATAATGCTATTTCATTTTCATAAGTGTTCTAGTGTCATGATGAGTTTTTGTTGACTGGTTCAGACTGCACTTCCTCTGTATTGATGGCTGATGTTACAAATCACCTGGTGCTGCCATGTTTCTCAGCAATGGAAATTACTGCCAGTAGAGATCATGGTTATATTTGCCATATATTCTTTATTCTTTCTTGTCATAATGAGAATCTTTTCCCCATGACCACTTTCATATCACTTTTCATGAAGAGAATACTTACATTTGTTTTAATGTTCTTTTAAAATAATTGGTCTGGAATTGCAGCTTATGAACCAATCTCCAAATTCCAGTAAGTGTATGAGAGGAATAGGTCTTTTTGAGGCCAAACCCATTTATCACATCACTGGTTTAATACAAAATCCTTTAGTCTTCTGGCTGATCACTTAGTCTGCAAGAGGAAGTGCTGATGGAAGCAGCATCTGGTATCAGAAGGAGAAGCTGAAACGTGGTCATGAAGCAAAGATATTTATATCACTATGCATGTCAGATATGTAGGGGGGGTAGAGGGGGAAAGGTGCCATAATGTGTTTCTATAAATAGTGGGGAGAGTGGAATAATAGACACTACACTCCAATGCCCCGCTGACAGAAATTATATGGGAAACTGGGACAGACGGTAACTTTTATATAAGATAGATTAACCAAGGGAGATAAGAATGAATTTTCATAAACTTAATGTTTCTCTCAAGACATGAAAGAGGACTGGAAAATAACCAGTCTGCAGAAAGGAGAAATAGAAGTCAGGAAGAGGTAATGGATGAAAGAGAATGTCACTTTTACTTTAAAAAACGGAAAAAAAGGTGGTATTTAAATATTCAAGGCAGAGAAAAAATTTAAAAAAATGTTCTCTGAGTCTTAAACTGAATAGATGTCACCCAGATTACATAAATAATACTATATGATGCCAAAGTTACAGAGTTTATATATATAAGATGGCAAACTAAATCAGCCTCACCTCTATGCCTCATAAGATCATAGAACAGCTCATCCTCAAAGACGTGTCTAAACATGGGAGGCAGGGAGGTTGTCTGTGACAAAGTGGAGAAACTAACAGGATAAAGACTCCATGTCTTTTTGTATTGCATGACGCTGCAGACTCATGTCAGGAACCCCATACACCAGAAGCATAGGTAACCCTTTAAGTTGTGACAAGTTGAAGTTAATGGGTTTTTATTACATCAAAGCTGGTTGAATAAAAAAAGGTGAGATTACATTCCCTGCTGGAAGTATATGAAATTTGACCTAACACTAATTATTTCCATATGGGTACTAAGGAGAATAGCCTAGACTAGAGTAATTTTGCATTATATTATCTTTGAAGAATTTTTTTTTTCTTTAATTCCTAAGATAGCCTATATTGTACTTACAGAAAGGACTTAAACCAAATTTTCAATACTATACTTGTAAAAACAATAGCTTATGCTAGGACTGGGCTTTCAGATTAAGTTCTAACTTTAGATAAAACCACAGGAATTTCTACTGGATGTAGAAGATTTATGTTACTCCAGCAAAAAGAGAGGTAAATTTATCCAAGGGATGGGTTTAAAGCCATATCCTACATTTCCTAAGCTTCCTATATAGTTGGGCTACATAGCCATATATCCAACGAGCTTTTAGAGACTATAAAGCAAACAAATGGAAACACAATTCTTTGTTATTAATTACGCTTTTCTTATAGTTAATGATAAACATTCATAACATAGGGGAGAGGATCACACTTGTTTAGTGGAATGTCTATTACTGCTTTTAGACATGGCAGTATTGCATTGCTGATTGTGAAATGTTTCATCTCAAGTGATAGTACTGCGAGTTCTGCTAAATAGATACAGTGGCAATATTCAATATAGGGTATCTCTCTTCATATTTCGATCTTCATGCCTTCCAGACCTCAAAAAATAAATAGCTCTGAAGTATGACAAAAATTATGTTTTATTATCAATAATGACAAAAGCAATCTTTAAAACCTAAATATTTTAGTCTGAATTTTAATTCTTGTAGTAGTGGTGTGTTTGGGGCTTTACCAGTTTTTTATATGCATGTGTTTGTTTTATACTGTTTTACAATGGTTTTTCCCATGTACCCCATGTTTTACCCCATTATGGATTATCCCAGTTATTGTTATTAATCAGTCATCATTTATGGGACACCTGGGTCCTGTCTGTCACTTCAGGGCCTCACCCTGATGTCTAGAAAATTCTGGCGAGGACTTTGAATGATTGGTGAGGTCTAGCTTCCCCTTTCCCCTTTGCTCCTTGATTTGTTATATGAGTTGTCAGTTGGGTTCGGAGTCACTCCCTTCCCATTCTGGATTGGTTCCAAGCTGTATTCTCCCTACTCCCCCACCCCATTATTTAAGGTGAAACCCAGTGAGTTCAGTGGGCTTTGGCGGGCTGACTCCTGGGTGGAAGGAGGTTGTGTAGATTCAATAAAACCCAGTTGAAGTTTCCTACCGGAGTTCCATCCCTTTATTTCTCGCATTGTTCATGCTGCTGCTGAGACAAGGTCCCACAGGATCGGAACTGTATTCCAAAATACAGAACCGTACCTGCCTGTGGCACCGGTGCCAGAGCTAGCCAGGAAGCGCTGGCAAAAGCCTCGAGAGAAGCACCGGACCCCTGCAAATTCTGTCATTAAATTGACAGAATAGTCATGAGATTTAAAATATTGGTCAATATTGTGGTTTCATACATCTATTTTTTAATCAGTATGTCATGTTTTTATACCTGTATTCTCCTAAAAAGCAGGAAGTTTACTTAAAAAGGCATGATGGCCTAGTGTAATCATAAGGTTTTAAGATTTGAATTCCTGAAAACTGTGACTTAAAGAAATCTTGTAATTTGTGTGAAACAAATATGTTGCAGCTCTGAAGATCCTTCTCTATTTTAACCCTGAATTTGAAAACCATAGTCTACACTGAGTTCCTGAACAGACATTAGCACCTCCTACTAATTATCCCTAAGATAAAGCAAACAAATGCCACAGGTATAGTTCTTATTGTATTCACCTTAATGATTTCTCTTTTTAGGTTTTTGCCTACCCTGCAAGAATTGGATGAACAGCCACTTTTTTTTAGAGAAAAATGCTCCTGTTCTCATTAAGTGAATAGACCAAAAAAGAACAAAATGTGCATGATAGAAAAAATGGCACAAAGCATTAATGAAGATGTGAGGGATAAATTCTTGCAGTTACAACAGAAGGCCTTGCAAAATTAAAAGTAAGGGGAGAAAATTTCTTTTAGAATGCATTTTAATTCTATGTGATTTAGAAGCTCTGGTCTTTACCAATCTATTAATTTCCTTACAGTGCTGCTTTTGTGATTTCTCATTTTTGATCTATAGAAGTACCATGCTTCACACAAGTAATTTTCATCCATTATGTTTATTTCCAGAGAAAAAGAGTAAAATATTCTGCTTCCAGTATTAATATTACCTAATTTATTTTAGTGGCACTTTTACAGATTTATATCTATGTAAATAAAATGACCATCTCACAGTGAAACTATCCTCTTTCAATCCCAAATGTCTGCAGACGACTGTCATCTCAAAATTGTACGTAATTTTTCTCTTCATAAGTTAATGCTGGCTCATTTTCATGTAACATGAATAGGTAACATCCTTTTAAACAGTGATCACTTCTGCATTTGTACTTCCTCCTCTTGGAATTTTCAGTAAATGCTTGAGACCTGCAAAATGGGCACCAAGAGATAAAGGTCTTACCTCAGAGTTTCATGGATACGGAACTGCTACTCTGGTTTAGAACTATTTGAAAGATTGTTTTGCCACAAATTATTCAGTTCTATGTCTCTTCCATGGACTGAATTCTTTTTTACAATTCAAATAATGGAAATTAACTCCCTAATTCCATTCTTCTTTTCTCCTCCCAATAGTGTTTTAAGTAGCCTTAATGTATTGTGCCATTTTGGAAACTGCTGAGTTATTTTTGCCCACAAATTCTCTACAAATCTGTGTCATTTATCTGAGTGGTGCTACACACCTCAGAAATATGTTACTATTGTGAAAATCAGGACCGAGATTTTTACCTAATTGCTTTTTGCTCACAGAAACTGCTGTAGCTCTCTCTATGGACTGAAACACTTATAAGACATCAGTGTCAAAAATTTAATGATCTCAGCTAACATTCTACCTTCAAATGTCACAGTAATTTACAGACAGATATGCCTGTTTAAGAGGTTCCTTTTTCAATCCCGTCATGGGCTCAATGATGTAAGGACAATTTCATTTATTGCATTCTCTGCATTCTCTTAAATCTCTAAAAGGACAATCAAATCAATATTACATAGCATTTAAAGCTCTGACACCCATATCTCAGCTATATCTGAAGTAATCACAATTAACTTTTTATATTGTTTCAAAGACAGATTTTTTTAGAAACATCTGATTCATTTAAATGTGTACCCTGGAGGAAAAAGGGGTTAATTTGCTCCCTAAGTGTCTGTCTTCCCATTACCTATAAAGTAGTCTGACAGTCTCATTCTCTCTCTACAAAGTGAGACCAATGAGTCATTTGTTTACATGATACTCATCCATCAAAACTCCTGGCAAGACAAAAATGTTGTTATTCGGCTTCAGTCAAAGAAATTAGGCAAGAGACCCAGTAATTAATAGTCCTGCCATGGCTTACATCTTTCTTTTTTTTAAAAAAAATAAAGCCTTTGAAATTACCTGGTGTGAACAGGAGTTGTCATGCTACCTTCCTTTCTCCTGCTCACTCATTTGTTACGGTATGCTTAAAAGGATGCATTAAAGGCTACAAACAAATTGGGCTCACTTGTAAGTTATGGGCAATTATCAGAGGAACTGAACAGGAAGATGCTGAACAAAAAGGGGAGAGAACTTCTCTTGGAGTTTCTTGTGTGGTTCTGTTGCAAAAGGACTTTTAAGACCCTCATGAGCCGTAATTCAGTGACATACATCAAGGCCCTCAGTCCCACAAGTCACTGACTCATCATAACAGCTGTTTGTCAAGCTGCTGTCAAGAATCTGACTGTGGGAAGTTACTGTTAAAGAATTTATAACTAAAAAATTTCAGCCCCACACTTTTTCATTATATTGCTGGATAAACTCTCATTTCCTTGGTGTCAACATAGAATGAGGCTTGATGGCTCAAGCTTCTGGTTTGCTGAACCGATGTAAAACAATAGCTACATATTGCTGACCACTTGTTTGGTTTGTTTGTTGGCCTTTTTTTTCTCTATTCAAATCAGAAAGAAAGATGAAGCTCCATATTATCATCAGAGTAAAGACATACTAATGATATTAACATAATATATGCTAATATACATGAGCATATTAGCATAGGAGCAGTGGCTCTAACAGGATTGACGCAATCTTATAGCTATGCTGTTGAAACAGTCCAAGAAGTATTTGTCAGTTCCAAATTGAGACAGGTGGTGAGAAAAGATAACTGATGTTGGTTAAATAAACAGGAGCAGAAAGATATCCTTGAATGAAAATTAGCTATTTAAGTATATTGCTTTCTACTTATCTTGAGGAATGAAAAAGTAGATTACATCCTATCATCTGCACCACTGTGTCCTCCCCATATACAGTTTGCTTTATTGGTGTTGAGGGTGTGCTTTCATCTCCTCTTCAGCCTGCAATCTACTGTAACCCCCAGATCTTTTGCAGCATGTTTGCTGTTCATCCAGTTAATTTTCTTTTTTTTCTGTATCATGCACATAGCCCTTGTTTTCTTGATTCTTATGATAACATAATATCTCCCAAAATATATGTCTACTCCATAATCTCACTTATCCGTGTTTGCCCTTAGCTGTATGTTTTTACTCTTTCCACCATAATATCCTATTTCCTCTTCATAAAAAATAATGAACAGAATTATAATATTTATAAAATATATAATTATAGTAATGGACAGTAATAATAATTAATCTGATCAGTTCTCTGTCTACCCTTTGCCACTGGTATCATAATGAAGACTTCTCCTAGTCATAACTAATTTTGTTTTGGTGGACCAAAAGACTTTAATCCCAAAATTAACGTCAGTTCTATCTGTATTGCCCATTTGTTGCTTCATTTATGAGACAATTTCTTCCAGGTAAAATATTTCATTCTCATCTTTTTTTTTTCCTGATAAACTACTTCTGTGATAGTCCACTTCTGTGGACTATCTCCAGTCCAATGAAGGAAAGGATCTTTCTAATGTCCCTATATATATATATTTTTTTTTTTTAACTTCTCCCTTGAGCTAAAATCCAAATTCTCCAAAAAGTTTCAAATTTTTCTTTTTTTTTCACTTGTAATATTAAAACATATTTCAGTTTTGATGCTTTTTTCTCTATTTTCCAGTATATATAGAGGCATTGAAACCAGCCTGCCTCTGTAACAGACCAATGCAAAAAGGTCTTTTATCAAAAGTGTGCAGAATTGTTGTTGTGCCTGACCCTACTTAACACTAGTTGCAGAATGCTTCCAATAGACTGTAACAACCTAATGTCTGAAGGACAAATGAGTCAAACCATTGTCCACAGAAGAGATGACTCAAAAACAAGGCCTGAAGTTTGCCAAAGCAGAAAGTTTGTGATCTGACATGACAGTCCTTGGGAGTGAGCTATGCCTCACAAAAGAGAAGACAGAAAACCTGTCCAGGAGTCTTTGTAGATATCAAAATTTCATCTTGATCCCAAATTTTATTTTACAACTAAGCTGACCCTCAGGACATAGTGGCTCAATGTTTTAAAGATCCTTTGCAGCAGGCTGCAGTCCAGAACTTTGACTGTCAATGACTTTTTTTTGCTAAGTACCCACATCAGCTATGGCTTTAACCTGTGGTATGTTGATTCCTTAGCCTGTTACCAGAAAAAGGTACTTCCTTGCTTTAATGTAATGGGGTTTTTTTCTCATGAAAATGTGTTTTCCCTCATGGTGCAACTGACATTTCCTATATAAATCGTAACTATGAGGCTGCTCTCTGAGAGGTGACAATAGTTGTAGCCCATTGCTAAAACACACTTGTCATTTGTCAGTGTTTAAAACTGGACTTACCAACATAAGTCAACGATGTCTCTTCTAATGTTTTTTAAATATCTTTCTGACCATCCAGTCTTGTTAAGAAGCTATATTCTAGCAGCAATAATTGTAGGTATTTTACCTAAACCTTAGAAAACCAGTCTCTTAGAAGAAGAGTTTATTGTACTTATAATGAAGTTTGCAAAAAAAATTATGAGCACCAGTGTTTAAAGTCAACATGGCTTTACAGAACAATTTGATCACAGTGGTAACTGTGCTTTAAGGAAGATGTTTTTAACCCTCTGAGGAGATTGGTTAAGAAAAGGAAAAAAGCAGGAAAGCAACCAACTGTATTCCTCAGAAAAGCTAAACTCTTCAACCTGCTGATAAAGGCATAAAAAAGACTGTAGGCCCATTAGAAGCAGCAGGTGGGAATAGATGAGGTTAGGAAAGACATGGGTTTGCAAAGAAACTCTTGCTTTATACACTGAGTGGAGACGATCTATGGGCATCTCATAAATACACACATTTCTTCAGCATCCTGTGGTCATTTATAAACAGTGAAAGAGATTCAGGCACGCATTCTGTACAGTTTCACAGTAGAAAAAAAATTCAGCTCACAGAACCCATATCATGAGCATGAAATATGACTTATACTACAGACACTCTAAAAGCTTCAACTTCAAGTGTTAAGCTTGCTGGAAGACAATTTTTAAAAACCCATGTTTTCATAGTCAAATTATAAGAAAACAATTTCTTTTTCTATGTGAAAGATTTCAAAGGAAGCTTGTTGATTTTAAACAATTTTTTTCTGTGTTTTGCTCCATAACACTGAGTTTCATGTTTTGTTTTTCTTTTTTTGCTTTTCGTTAGAGAATGAATCTGTAACTAGCAGCTGATTTAGAGCTGGTTTTTAAAGCCTAAAATGAGGTTTTACGTGGACAGGTTTGGGTTTTCTTCATGTGTGTTGTGAGTTAACCCCGCTTACAACCTGGTGTAATCTCAATTATATCCTGAAAGACAAGCAGACGTGCTGCTTCTGAAGCATTTTAAATAGCTTAGCTACATTTTACAGGTTCAGATGCATTAGGAGAGAAATAAAGTAAGGGAATTCGTAGTGAGTAGGTAATGATTGTGCTTTGGTGTAAGCCAGTTTTCATGCTGGCCTGGAAAAATTATGGCTTAAGTACTTTCATAATGGAAATTTGAAAGTTCATGAACTTTCCTATTATAAATGTAGACAGAGTCTAGAGGCTGTTAAAGTTAGACCTGCCAATGAACAGGGAATTTCAAGGCAGAATTAATTCCTTTTGAACTAATGAAATTCCAAACCTTTCAAATTTAGGCACCCAAACAATATGGTGGGAGTCTGAGCTATGTCTCCTATAGTAAAATATTATACCTGTAAATGATATATTGACTTAGTGCAGACTATTTTAAAAATCATTTATTAGTGAATCAAAGGCAATGAGGTGTTCTCATATTTCTACCAAAAAAAAAAAAAGATTATACAGAGAAAAGAAAGCAGAATATATTGCAGTTTTAACTAAGCAACATAAAATTGCTGTCGAAGAAACAGTATCAGCTAGTTTTTGTAGCAACATTACAGAAGACAAGCGTTAACATAAATAACAGTAAAATTTCTTTGCAAACAGAATCCTTACAGTAGTATAAAATACAGAGTTCAAAAGTAAACAGAAGGATTTGAATTAAAAAAAAAAGTCCAGAGTCCTTCACATTTCAACTATTTTTGTCTTAGAAATACTTTGTGTCTGCTTTGCTCTAAAAGTTCTAGGTAAGTAAAACTGAAAAATTATTAAAAACTGAGATTATGGGGGTTTTTTCTGATAAATTTTCTTTCTAAAAATAATTTTAACATAAAACTTTATTTTCTACCACCCACACTGTGGCACCCTAAAACAAGGTCAGCTTTTTTCCTCTCTTCCAAAACCTCAAATGTTTACAGTCTCCTTTATTGACTCACTTCCAAGCTCATAATCTTTGTTTGCTACTAAAACAAGACAACTGTGTTTTTCTGAAAGACTCACACTGTGAGCAGGTGTTGATCCTGCTGGGGAAAGAATTAAATAT
Source organism: Mixornis gularis (assembly GCA_003546035.1). Taxonomy (NCBI): domain Eukaryota; kingdom Metazoa; phylum Chordata; class Aves; order Passeriformes; family Timaliidae; genus Mixornis; species Mixornis gularis. The sequence continues at coordinate 5,881 of QVAJ01000483.1, read as the reverse complement.
GATTTATGACAGTCAGGCACATGAGCTGTTTTTACCTTATCCTGTTGAAAGAAGGCAATAGCAACTTTTCTGACAGAGAAACCAGACAACTGGTTTGATAGCCCTCAAGGAGAAATTCTGTGGATCCATCAAATATCAGAGCGTGATTTCCCTGGATTTAATGTTGTATAAGAGTTTGTTGCCCAGAGTAAAATCTGCTAAAGTATTCCATGTAAAGAGTCTCTTGGGAACAACTCATGGGAAATAGTAGGTGTAGTCTGGGTGTGGAAAGGGGAATATAGATATAGGAATTCAGTTACACATTACTGCACAGGAGTGAACTTAAGGCAGGTTGAACTTCAAGTTAAGACGGATGTAACATTCTTTTCCTTCTGACTCATTTTCTTTGATTGAAGGACCCAAATTTTGTTCAGCACCCGACCTTGTAGACAGACATATTCTTTGCAGAGAGGTCTCAGGTTTGCTACATTCTACAACTGATGCAGCATCACTTAGTATTCGGTACACCTTCTGTCTTGCTTTCTGCATTGCATGAAGCTTAGATGAAAGTAAGTTGCCTGCTCTTTGAAATGTTTAGTAGAGGATTTAATACACAATGATCCTATTCTGATGTCAGCTCAGTTTTTTTAGTTGCTCTCAAAATTATTTTGTTGGATGCTTTGAACATTCTGATTGAACCAATCTTAGCTGCAGTAGCCAGACTATTGCGAACTACATATAAATGTTTGATTATGTAAAAGAACATTACCAAATTAAGGAAGTAACACATGTATGTATTTTCAAATTTTAGCTATAGAATTTACCAGAGCTGTGAAATAGAAACTCTTACTACAAACTTGTAGGAGAAGTTTACTCTCAGGTATGAAATGGAGTCTGTTTCTGCATTAATCCTTATGTTCCTCAGATTGTGCTAAAATATCTCATAATCTTGGTTTACAAGTGACAATATAAAACTTGTCAACTTGTTTATGGGGAAAGGTGCAGTTTCTGAAGAATAAGGTGGCAGCAAAAAATCTACACAGAAAGCTTATAAATTTGACCTTTGCCTCAGTAATGTTCTTGAGGTGAATATATAGTAAGGTCCTTTCAATAAGGTTTTAAATTGATACAAAAAAGCAGTTACAATGAGAAAACAGTTTAGACATTTCTTGACTGTTGTGATTTTAAAACTCAGTCTTGTGTTTGAGTAAAGTAGACTTCTGCTGTGTCCTTGAAATATGAATTTCCTAATGAAATCAAGAAAACTACCAGTATGGTAGTTTTGCTCCTGCTGAGAAAAATAATCTTTACCTCAGCTAAACAAAATTGATTCGGATTTTTTTTCATGTAAAAATGCTCATTATAGTATGTTAATATTCATAATAGTTATTTTAGCATAACTATAAATTATCTTAGAGTTGACTTAATTTACCCAATAATTACAAGCCTGCTTCCCAATAAAAAATGGCTCTAAATAATTGTTTTTAAAATGTGGGAACTGTCAAATGGAATTTAAAATATATCGCAAAATATATCAACGATTCTTTGGATAAAATACGACTGCATGATTAATGTATAAAAAGTGCATAGGATAGACCTTAAAGTAAATGTTGTTTCTGCTATACATAACTGAACAAGGAAAATTTAATTATATTTTCATATCTGTTTTTTTAGAATTTAAAGCACGTAAATCCAAACATACCTCAACATACATGCACACACACACACACACATATATATATATATATATATGACTTTGCCTGAACACAATGAACTGAATTTTTTTCATACATATTTCCCTTTATTATTTTAGGACAAATAAATGAACAACCAAACCTTTCTTTTGATAGTTCTAAAAGTTGCACAGATATTATCCAGACAGATTTATAAGAGAGTTCCTCTCTAGCAAGACATTCCTTTGCTAAAACCTTTACTTAGGCTTCTACATCTCTTCCAGTAATTGCCTTTTGTTTGCTCACTTTTAGCCTTATACCTTTCAGTCTGCACTTACAGCCTAAGTGATCTAAGGTGGTTTCTCTTAATAAAAGTGTTGTCATTTTCAGTTTAAAATGATTTGGCCAAATGAGGTGCCATTTCAGTTTCAGGATACTGGTTAAATAGTCAGTGCTTGAATAGGTCAGCACTTGTATAAGTTTGTGTGTCTGTGAGTGTAGGTGTACTTATATATGGGATCAGGAAATGGGATATAAATATTCTTGCTCTATTGGAAAAGCTCTGGAAAACCTCATTTCCTCCTGCTCTTCAGGGAATCTTGGAAAATTTCTCCTTAGTGTAATGAATTTAAGATTAAACTATGCCATTCCATTATTATTGTTTTAATGTTTGTTTACAATGCATTCTATGTTTAGGACACACTTCAGCACATAAACTCTGTAAGGCAATGAAGAGTATTGAGCAGGTGTCAAATTTCATACTCTGACAAGCCTTTAATCAGTGGATTGTCTTTAAAAACAAACACCAAAGAAAATGAATTTGAGTTCAAGCTTTGCAAGAAATTGATGGTTGGCATATATTTTGTATGAATTCTCACAATTTTAGAAGGCCAAACATAGAGCTCCTGATGGTACAGGAGAATTTACTTTGCTTCATCTGCAGTATTTTCTATGACTTCTTTAGTTAGTGTATTTCCTATTTTGGGAAATTTTATGTAGAAATTTAAAAGTTCTAAATATATATTTTTGCCTCAAACAACTTATGGTAATAACTTGATTTTTAATATTACAGTTATTCTCAAAATCTTTGACTGATTGTTTTAAAAATTCTTTGTTATTGATTAAATCTAATAGAATAAATAAAACATCTCAAAGTTTTTTTTAAAAGATATCTTGAATGTTCCTTTTATGTTATATTTTAGTGTTGCTGTATTGTCAGGAATGTCTAGGATACTGCAGCCAGTTATGAAAATGAACTAATGAGAATTTTAATTTTATGTAAGTACAAAAATCCCCTTTTCAACGAATGTACATGGTTCACAATTAAAAAAATATATTTATGGAATTCACTGTTTTAGGTACAAAACAGTGTAGTTTGTCTATTTTAAAGTAAATTAAAAAGAGTAAAAAGTTTAGAAGATAGATATATATATATATCCTATATATATATCTTATTTTTATATATATCCTATTCTGTCTTGCCACAGAAATATATATGCTTGTTTTGATAGAGTAAATTTTAAAGTTGAAATAACATTATAGGTACTGTATCTCTTACAAGTTTTTTAGGCTTCTTGATATTTCAGTATTTCAGGAAATTGAGATGATTTTTTATATAAACATATAGAGATGACATATGGATACTCTCACACAGTTCATAAGATGTATATACAACTGTCATAAATAACATCTGTAGACTGTAAAGCTACTAAGGTCTTTAAAGAGAACAACATTTTCATGTCACTAATATAACTATAGGGACTAGAGAAAATCAGTTACTTGGTCTCATCTCCCCTTAAACCAAGTAACGTGGTATATAGGATTTTATTTTCTCTTTTCTTTTGTGGAACATATGGAGAGAATTCTCACCATTTGGTACTATGACTTTACCACTCAAAAGTAGCCAGAAAAGGTGAGACAGCTCAATTCCGGTTGAAATACTTTGACTGACAAGATAAGATACATGACTGCTCTAATAGTAGTGTATAAAAATACTATTGCTTAAAACTATCTACTCCAGTCCTCTCAGTGATAATGGGGTCCTGTAGATTGGTCTCCTGAGGTTTTAACTGACTTCACAATGGTTAATGTAATGAATTTCCCAAGTCTTTAGTAACAAAAATACCCACTGGGATTATTAAATAGACACATTTTATGCTCTGGTCCATTTAAATTCATGTTGGGGTTTGAGTTTTTTTTGCTTTTTTTAAAATCTAAAACAAGAAATCAGCAGTGCTAGGAAAAAAATGTCTGTCTTATATTCAAGTACATTTTTCCATGTATCCTAACACCCTTGTTAAAAAAAAAATAGTACTAGAAAAGATCAGAACATAATTTCTCGCAAAATTCAGCTAGTTATTAGATAGTAGAGTATGGTGACACTATACATACACTAATGGTCCCGAATCCTCAATTCACTACTATAGAGGAATACTATAGGGTTCTTTACCAGAAAGACATTTTTGAAAACAGTAGAATAATTCAGTAAAGAGTTAGAGATGTTTACAGTTGGAAGGCTTGCTGAAAATAATGCCACTTTTTTGAAAGAGAATTCCCATGGGAACTTGCTTCACTGCTGTTTAACCATAAAATTAACATCTCATCACATCATTTGGAATTGTTATAGCATAGAAGCTTTACTGCTGTCTCCTACTTCCAGATGGAGTATGGCTGTGCACAGTTATTACTGAAAGACATGTAATGATGTTCTGAAACACATTTAATGAAAGTTCAAGCAGAGTAGATGGCTAATGTTGTTGACTATATGGCGCCAAATGTGAAATATGCATTAGCTAATTATTATGTACACTAAGCTTTAATAGATTCAATTTGATCTTATCTACATTCTACTTTATGAAGAAAATCAAATGAAAATGCATAGTGTTGAACTCTATAATGCATGACACCTCAGTTTCACTAACAAACATAATGCAGTTTCAGTAATCTTTAAGGATTTCATAATTATTTGTAAAAGAAACACAGAAGATACTATCCAGAATGGACATGCCTAGGCAGATCATGAGGCCTGCTCTGGAGGAACAGGAAAACAGAGAAAAATTGACAAGCATTTTGGGAGATATCTTTCAACTACTAGGAAAATAATCAGGACTTTCTCAGTACTGCTGAGAAATGGAGAGAAAAGCAAACAAGTTTGTCAGGGATATCATATAATGTTTCTTTTTATGAACCAACTTCTTCAGCCTCACGTCAGCAACAAACTGAGCTGATAAACATGGAAGTAATCTCTAGATTAAGAACATATAGAAACCTATATTGTTTGCATTGGAGAGTGGGAAAAATAGAAACAATTATTTAATTTTATCTTTAGGATTAGAATAAGGGGCAGTGAATGGAATTGAGGACGGCAAGCTCAAGAAACAAAAGAGCAAATTTTTTCTCTTTTTTTTTCTTATGCTGTCATTTCTGTCTCGTAAATTAAACAGTGGCACATATTGTGTGTTTATCATCCTCTGTACACTAAATATATACGGAATTCCTCACTAATCTCTGGAAAACAATTTGAAATAATCATATTTGTATCATATACACTGTATTTACATAGTTCTTTTTCTTTTTTTTCAAAGAATCTTAATGCCACTAATAATCTTTTTCATGCAGATAAATAAAAATTAATCCCAAAGAGGCTTTGGAGCAAAGAAACTTTCAAAGCTGGGCATTATTCACCTTGTCACCCACTGTATCTTTCAGCACTGAAACAGAAAATGTCTTTTAAAAATACAGAAAAATTAACAGTAGAATTAAGTTACAGATATAAACCCCCAGATTCCTTCACGTGAATTAATGAATTTAAATGATTTATCAATTAGACAATGATTGATCAAGATTCACATTGAACTCAATGGAAAGAGATAAGCATACTCAAAGTCATTTATAATGGTGTATATTTCCCTCTTTTGACTTTATTAATAGTTGAAGGCAAGTTGCAAAGTACAGTTAAGTTTCAAAATTAATTTAAATGAACCCAGACTTATCCTTTTTTTACAAAAACTGGCCTATTCTCTTTCAGTAAGCATGATTGCTGACACATTTTCTACTTCAATGGTATAAATCTGTCTTGGTTTGAAAGACAGGTATCTGCCAGGGAAACTGGGGTTCCCCTTAGAATAGAGAATATAAACACCACACCCCCCGCCAAATTCTAATTTTTGCAATTAACGGCTCTCAGGCAAAGATTTGGGAGTAGGAATAACAACTATTTACTAAAAAAA
>QVAJ01000482.1:339834-355960 GCA_003546035.1 Mixornis gularis | reverse complement strand
CAATTCCAGCTCCAGGTTGTGAGGTCTCATCCTTCTTGTTCCTCCCTTCAGTCCCACTGTTGGGCCTGAAAGTTGTCCTTGGTGTGCAGCAGGAAAAGGATTTGTTTTGTGTCCCTGCTGTGTGCAGAGCTGAGTGACACTGACTGTGAGCTCAGAGCTGCACCCCTGGGCACCGCAGAACATGGAATACATTTGGAAGTTACAACTTCAGGCATCAGAGGGAGGGGCAGAGCAGGGTGGGGACGAGGCTTGGGACACTTCCCCCGGCAGCTGAGGCTGCTCCATCCCTGCAGATCTCGGATGCTCTCATCAGGAGGGTGCACCTGACCGAGGATCAGTGGGGGAAGGGGACGCTCACCCCCCGCATGACCACGGACTTCGACCTGAACCTGGACAATGCCCCTCTGCTGCAGTCCATCCACCAGCTCGACTTTGTCCAGATGAAAGGTAAGGATCTTTCCAGTGCCTTCCCAGAGCTCCGCTCTGCTCCTGCTGGGAGTTTCCATGCAGCTCATCGCAGGGAAGAGGCATAAAAGGAGAGTTTCTCATCTCCCAGCAAGACTGGGCATCCCAGACCCAGAGTYGTGCCCATTTCTGTGTGTTTTGCATCCCTAGGCTGAGCATCTGCCTCCCTGTCTTGGATACCTGGGCATCTGTGTGCCAGGAGCTTGGCTTTGCCTGGAAAAGCACTCCTGCTGCATTAAAAAGTTATTAGTGCATTAAAAAGTGCTCTGACAAAGTTATTAGTGCATTGAAAAGCGCTCTGCAGGTTGGGACCTCTCTTCTGAGAGCAGCAGAAGGCTTTTCCCAAACCTGTCCTCACGCCCCCACACTCGTTCAGTGCTGAGCAGCATCTGTCACAGACCAGATGTCCCTCCAAACAGAGAGCCAGGTCACTTAGCTTGGGCTCTGCCCTCCCTCGCCTCAGTGTCAGTTTAGATCATCATTTTGGCTTTAATTCCCTCCATGTTCCCCDTTCCCTCTGTGCTGCTTCTCCTGTCCCACCAAGGGCTGCTGCAGCCCGTGAGAAATTTGGGATTTGGCAAGCCCAGGGAAGCTGACAGAGGTGCAAAGGGRCTGTGACCCAGGGAGGCTCAGGAGGACACTGAACATGGGCTGTACCTTCAGCTGTCTGGAGGAAGAGCCACCAACCCCAGGTCTGGCAGGGCTCTTCATTCCCATCACAAAATTCCTGGAATTCCTGGCCCAGGAGCTGTTTGCACACACCAGGGTGTCTCAGTGGCCAGGGACAGGAAGGATGTTCTTCCTCTGTGTCTTGGTTTGGAAAGACAGGTGTCTGCCAGGGAAAGCCAGAGCCTCCCTTGGAATGGAGAATGTAAACCCCCTTCCCTCTGAATTATTAAAATTTTGAAATTAAGAGGCTTTCAGGAAAAGATATGGGAAGAGGAATAACAGTTGTTTACTAGGAATATTAAAAATAAAAATGTAGTAGTACAAAATAGGCAAATAAACAAAAAACCCCCTGCCAGAGTCAGAGCAGTCCTGCCCCCCTGTTGGTTCAGGGTGTTGGTGTCAGTCCAGCCCAGCCCTCCTGCAGGGACAGATGTGGTTCTGTTGGAGCAGAGATGATCCTGGAGAAGGGTCCAGTGGTGCTGGGATGGGTCTGGTCTCCCTCTGGGAATCCAGTGCAAACAGGCTGTGCTGCTGTTCTGAATGCCAGCTTTGATCCAGGTGGGAATGCTGGGCTCCTCCCCCTGGGTGGAGCCTCTCCCCATGGGATGATGGAATTGTCTCAGCCCTGCAGTGAGCCTGGATGGCCCATGGACAGCAGATCTCCCCTGGAGGGAGGATGGGTCCTGGAAGGGATAAAGAACACGGCTCCAGCTGGTTTAACAGCTGCCCATTGACAGAAGACATCCTCCCCCCCAGAGTTATGAGGAGTTATTATGTTTTTTTCTGGGCCACAGAAAAAAACAAAGAAAAACACCCTTTTCAACAGATGAAAATACACACTTTTGGTTACATCTTGCACTGCAACCCAAGACASTCTGTCCCCACCAGGAGCACCCTCAGCTGATGGCCCCGCTGGTGCTGGCAGCAGCGAGGAGCTGCCCCTGCTTGCTCTTCCTTGGCCGGGCTGTTAATTTGAAATGTCAKGAATATTTTTGGATAGCAAACCCAGGGAGGGCTGGATGGCTGTTTCACCTTCCTGTCTTCCTGCCCTCCCTTCTGCAATTTAGCCCAGAGGGTTATTTTTAATTAATAAGAGCAAATCTGCTGCTGGTTCAGCCGCCCACCCTCCTCTTATCAAATCCCTCCTCCTCCTCCTCCCAGCTCACCCTCGCTGTGGAAATCAGTTGTTGGTTTTGTAGACTTGCAGGAGGTTGGGTTTGGATCCCAAATCTGGGTCACAACACCAGGGGAGAGAGGGAAACACCTGAGGCCTCAGTAAAGAGCAGTGAGCAATAGGTACAAGGCATCCCACCCCCACTGCCAGCCTGGAGGATCCAGCCCAGGAGGTGGAGGAGTCRCACAGGGTGAATGCTGAGCCTCTGCCAGCAAGTCCAGCTTTTTCCTTGGCATCCATGGCTCCTTCCCATCTTGTCTGGGTTCTCCATGCCTATTTCCACTGGCTCTTTGGGCAGTGAGGATGAGGAGTGTGAGAGACATCTGTTGAGAGATGTGTCAGGGGACATCTCCCCATCAGGCTGTCACTCTTCCCGTGCTTTTCAGAGCAGGAATGGGCTGTGGGACACATGTGGAGATGCCCAAACAYAGCAGAAAAAACCTTGGCAGTCCTTTCTGTTCCCTGTGCAGCTGATGGGAGCCAAAAAGGGTGCTCAGCCCCCCCCCAGTTTTGTTGCAGTGAATTTATTGAATGGAAAAAGCAGGGCTGGAGATAAGTCCAGACCCAGGGTTCTGCAGAATCTGGGAGAATGTCCCAGCTTTGGGACTGGCTGCATGAAAGGTCCAGGCAGCTCAAAACAGGCACATTGTGCTGCCATAATTCTCCAAAATTAATTAGAAAACGGGAATAAAGGAGAAAAGTTTGACCAGGCTGGTGGGGAGGGGTAAGAATTTGATGGAGCTTGGTGGGAGAACAATCCTTTCTGCTTCCTCCCCTACCCCTTGAGCTACCTCCCCACCGARGCAGTAAATGCACCCTGCATCCCCCAGGGTTGCACTAATTGCACTAATTGGTGATTAGTCTCCTCCCCAGTGCCGGCCCCGCCGATCCTGCAGCTGGAGGAGTGCTGCACCCACAACAACAGTGCCACCCTGTCCTGGAAGCAGCCCCCTCTGTCCACGGTGCAGGTGGAAGGATACATCCTGGAGCTSGACGATGGCAACGGCGGCCAGTTCAGGGTAGGTGCCTGGAGCCAGCCCTGTGGGAAGGGGATGTTCTGCCTCCAGYGATTCCAGGTGACCACAGAATTTGTCCTCATACTTGTTTTTGCAAATCATCCCTGCTGGGGTGCTCAGGGAAGTGGGTGGGGCAGGCAAGCTGTGGGGTTTTGGGGTACAGTGTGATTTGAGGGGGTGAAAATTCCCTTTTCACTGGCCAAGTTGGCTTGGAAACTCAAAGAAGAAGTTTGAAACACTTGTTACTACAGAAGCTGTGGCTGCCCCTGGATCCCTGGAAGTGTCCAAGGCCAGSYTGGACAGGGCTTGGAGCAGCCTGGAATAGTGGAAGGTGTCCCTGCCCACAGCAGGGGGTTGGAGTAAGATGGTCTTTAGGGTCCTTTCCAACCCAAMCCATTCCATGATTCCATGAAGCTCCGTATTTTTGGRTTGCTGAATATTTCATGCAAGGTATACTAATTGCCATGAAAGCCTCATGGTTTGCCAGCTGCCAGCAAGGAGAGGTGTTTAAGGCCTGAGGGCTTTTAAATTGCTGTAATTACACAATTAAAATATGATTTTTCTCTGATCCAACACGCCGATAATTATCCTGGCACGTTCCCATCCACTGAGAGCCCATTGCACTCTGGATTTATCCACAAGGAGCTCAGGCAGGCTGGAGCCAGAGCAGAGCTGAGGCAATGGAGAGGTGATGTGGGTGGGACCTGGAGAGAAGGGAGCAGGAGGCTGAGTGTGGGGGAGAACAAGGTCAGTGCTTGCTGCTGATAATATTCCTTCTTAATATCCCATCCATCCCTGCCCTCTGGCARTGGGAAGCCATTCCCTGTGTCCTGTCCCTCCATCCCTTGTCCCCAGTCCCTCTCCAGCTCTCCTGGAGCCCCTTTAGGCCCTGCAAGGGGCTCTGAGCTCTCCCTGGAGCCTTCTCCTCTCCAGGTGAACACCTCCAGCTCTCCCAGGCTGGCTCCAGAGCAGAAGGGCCCCAGCCCTTGGAGCAGCTCCATGGGCTCCTCTGGACTCACTCCAGCAGCTCCACATCCTCCTGATGCTGGAGCCCCAGAGYTGGGGGCAGAACTCCAGGTGGGATCTCAGCTGAGCACAGCAGAGGGGCAGAACCCCCCTCACCTCCTGTGGTGCTGCAGCCCAAGGACCAAATCCCATTTTGCTCAGCCTTAGCCCTATCCAGCACTGCCCCAGGGTGGGATCCTGCACATTCCAAACCCCTGGAGCTGTTTTCCAGCCCTGGCATTGGGTTTTTGCAGCTCTGGGGGTGGCACTGACAGGAGGTGTTGCCTTGCAGGAGGTGTACGTGGGCAAGGAGACCATGTGCACGGTGGATGGGCTGCACTTCAACAGCACCTACAGCGCCCGGGTCAAGGCCTTCAACAAGTCAGGAGTCAGCCCCTACAGCAAGACCCTGGTCCTCCAGACTTCTGAGGGTAAGGAATTGTAGCAGCTCCAGCCTGGAGTACTCAGACACARCTCAGGACACCCTGAGCAGCCCCTGCAGGAACACCAGCACTGAGCAGAGGGGGAAAGATGTGTCAGGAGACTCCAAAACAGTGCCAGGATTTCCCTCTCTTTTCTTTTGCAGAGGATGTTCTTTGGGTTGGCACAAGGGGAGGTGTTTAAATTCGRGGTGATGTCACACAAAAAGGGAAGCTCAGATGTTTTCACTGGTCCCATTAAAATCAAAACACTGCCAGCATTGCTCCTGAGGCTGTGCTTGACTGCACAATGCCAGAACCACAGGGCTGAGCCCTGGAAGGCCAGGACAGGGAGCAGAGGGACCACGGAGCAGTGTGGGTGTCCTTCCAGAGCCAGGGATGTGCAGGARCCCCACAGCATCATCTGCATCACCCACACACCCACAGGCACTCAGAATATTAAACACTCCCTTGAAGGCTGCAGGGGGATCTCCCTGCCTGGCTTTAAGTACATTTGTCACACCAGGCACTTAATCCGTTGTGGAAAATTGGTTTATTCCTGACATGCAGGTGGAGAGTGGCAGGGCTGGCTCTGAGGGTGGGAGTCGGGAGCTGCAGCTGTGGAGGAAGGGATCAGCCCCCACAGGCACAGCTGCTGCCCCACAGCCAGGCACAAAACCCTTCTTGGGGAGCTTTCCACGCTTGCTGGAATCCCTTTTCCTTGCTCCCAGATGAGAATCTCTCTTTTCCAAGCCGTGTGAGGATTTTTTCATGGCAGCATCCAGCTGGCTGGCAGCTGGGATCAGAAGGGAACACACACAGCTCGTGGGGCTGCTGGTGGGGTGGAAGGAAAGTGAGAGCTTTCCTGCCACAGAGCAGCCCTGGGGGTTTGGATCAAGGAGAAAAAATGGGATTTTTGCTGAAAAAAAATAGAAGACAAAAGCAAAGCAAGGCTATGCAGAGTGTTTCTCTTGCTGCCTGCAGGAGATCAGCATTCCARTTTGGAAAAGGCAGGTTTGGAAGCCTGGGCAGGTCAGCGAGGAATGGGATTCATTCAGAAGTAGAGCAGACAGCAAAAGTGTGACAAACTTGTCACAGGAGAAGCAGGGAGGTCACAGCACAGAGGCCTTTGGCACATCTCTCAGAGACACATCAGTCCCTCTTTGCAAACTGAGCACCAGCAGCAAAGAAGCTGCAGAAGTTTCTGTGGCAATCCAGGGATGGGACAAGCTGGATCCAGCCCYGTGCCAGGTTGGCCAGGACTGCTCCCAAAACCTGCAGGTCAACAGCTCCCACTCCAGCCTTAGCAGGAGAAAGCAGAGCTTTGACTTCTCATCTCATTTGTGCCTCACACGACACATTTGAGACACAATTTCCTCATCAAAACCAGTTGAGCTTTAAGTTGTCCCAGCCAGGAGTTCGCAGGGTCCCCACTGTGATCTTCCCAGCTTTGATTTCCTCTCAGAGGTGTTCTCACCTTGAGCCAAGCTCAAGCCCAGCTCCAAAATATGAAGGAATCTGGGACAAAAGAGCTGCCTGTGGTCCCAGCAGGGCCGTGCTTGGGGCTGGTGCTTGATCTGTGCCACCAAGGAGAAGTTCCACGCTCCTCGGCTGCATTCATTCAGCCTTTTCACTTGAATGAGCCTTTTGCATTTGTTGTTCCAGCACGAAAGAAAGAGGGAGAAAAAGTCAAACAGGCCTGGAGCATTTTGTGCTCTTAGAGGCTGCCTGAGCTCTTTTGGATTCGAAGAGAAATAAATCACATCTGTGTGTGCAGCTTCCGGATATCCGAGTGACTTGTTGAATGGAGCTGCCTAGCACATCACAGCCCTTGGTTAGGCTTTTATTCCTGCCYTTTACAGCAGCATCAGGCCTTTTTAAGAGCTATTTTGTCTGAAGTAGGCTTAGCTTTTTCCCTTCAGCCGAGCTCTGCAGCTTCCTGCAAAGTGGTTGTGTGGGAAGAGAGGACAAAAGAAAGGGCCCAGGTTGGATGTGAAAAGAACAGCTCTCTGAACGTGGCTGTCCTGCTCTAAGTGGTTGTGAGGAATTCTGGTATTTGAGAGCTGGTTTGTAGTTCTGGCCCATGAGATCTTCATCTGCAGCCTGTGGAAGGGGAACTGAAGCCTTTCTTCTGCTTTCTGTGAGCAGAGGGTAGTGGGGAGCAAAAGGTCTTGCAGGGCTTCGGCATCTGAAGAGAACAAGGATGAGAAGAAGGGGATGTGCCTGGGGCTCTGTGGTCCTGCCCAGGCAAACAGCCACAGGGAGCCAGGCAACACTGGTGGAAAATCCCATGGGAAGGCAGCACAGCACGAGTTCACAGCAGGAACACCTTCCCAGCCCGTGGTGAGAGGCACCTTCTGCTCATCCCAAAGGAAACGATGGCAGGTCACTCTCCAAAGCTGGTTCTTGGTGCCACCAGCAGGACAAGGTGGTTCCTGGCTGGGAGAAGGTCTGTGCTCCAGGGCACTTCCCATGTGCTGGGRCTTCCCAGGRATGAAGATCCCTGTCACCAGCACAGCCAAGGGGCAGCAAGGGTTGAAGGTGACGTCCTTCCCTTGAACTGTGTCCCCTGCGAAGCYGATTTTGGGCTGTTCCACACAATCCCTGGGAGTGTCTCTTGCTCTGTCACAGCTTAGCCAAAGGCTCCAAGGCTCTGCCTTAACTTCTGTTTCTCCAGCACCTGAACAAAGCTCAGCTGTGGGTTGGGAAGTGAGTCTGGAAGAAAGTTTCCAAGGTGACYCAGGGCACAGACATGTCCCAAAGCTTAGTTGTCCTGATCCCTGCAAGTCCTGGGGTCTCTCCCAGCCTCCTTCTTCTCCTCCTCCTCCCTGAGCTGGGCAGCCCCTGCTCTCCTGGTCTTCCCTCATCCAGCAGATTTCCCAGCCTCTGGCCAGTCTCCTGCTGACCTCTTTCCATGTTCTGTCCAGCAAGCTGGATGTCAGGATGAAGAACCACCTCACTCCAGGTGGAGATGGAGAAATGGAGCCCAGCAGTGCCTCCCAGGCTTCTCCCCAGGCACAGAGCTTCCACCTCCCTTCCCCAGCAAAGCCAAGCACCAGAACCTTTTCTTTCAAACCCAGCTCCTCATCTGGAGCCCAACTTTAAATTCCTGCCCATCCATGGAGTGACCCTGAGCAGCAACCAGGGCTTTTTCACCAGCAGCTTTTGGAAAGGGTGAACAACCCAAGGGGGAACAGCCTGCAAGGAGCTACAGGGACGTGAGGGGCTAATCAGARAGAGTCCTGAGCACAGCTACTCGTGGTAGTAGTTCCTCTCACTCTTGGTAGGGTTAGAAGCTGTTCCTCCCTAACTCTGAGCTCTGTTTATTGACTGTTGTGCAATAATTTATCTCCTCTGACCCCACTGACGCCCTTTGCTTCCACAGCCTCGGCCGCAGCAGCAGCAGCAGCAGCAGCGAGTTGCAGAAGTTACAACCCACCATGCAAAGAAATGTTCCCTTTTTCTCTGCTTTGACACAATTCCCAGCTCAGTCCATAGTCACAGCAGAGCTGGGAAGGCTGGGGGGTACAGTGTGAGTGTGTGGATGGTGGATTCTACATTTTCATGTTAACATAATCCTGGAAAAGGTTAGGGAAGAAATTGCAGGAGGTGGCTGTGGTAGCAGGGAACAGAAACCAATGACCCAAGAGGTTCCCTCTGCTCTGACATTTTTGCTGTGTATCCCACGAGTTAAATTCTTGCTGTAAGGCTCAGATGTGTTTTGACAGGTACAAAGGGATACCAAGAACACAACCTCCTGAACAACCCTTGAGTAAGGTGGGTGCTCGGTGGTTCTTAGGGTGATAGAGCTTAGCACAACCCTGCAAAATGTCACCAGCTGGGTTTTCCACCCCTGATTATTGTGCACAAAAAGGTTTGGGATGTGTTAAAGCACGATGGGACGTGTGCATGGTAACCTGTGAATTTTTTTAGGTGAAGAGGTGCAGGACTCCCCCCTTTTACAGACAAGCCAGTTGAATTTTTCACGCTGACACGGGGAAACTTTGGAAGATGAAGGTGTTTTCCTTGCTGTCAGGCTGCCCTGAAGGGTCTCTCTGGGCTGCCCAGCACTAGATATTCCTGCCCTGCCACGGGAGCGGGGTCCGTGCTCCGCTCCGGGATCCGGCTCAGGAGCGGCGCCGCCCGGCAGAGACCCCATTTCTGATCTGTAGTTTGCATTGATCTTACGTTTAGACACGCAGTCAGAAGAACAGACCCTCCCTTTTCCAGTGCCTTTGGAAAGATCGCAGCTTCGTAGAATGAGTCCTTTCTCCTCCACCCTTAATCTGCAACCCAGCTTCTCGGGGAGATCCTACTTTGAGCTAAGATCTTCGGCCCACCAGCTGAGCTTGCATTCTTCCTTACAGTCCCTGAATTCAGCCGGTGAGCTGAGCACCTCTGGCGTTGCCTCTTGGTCTGTGCTTCTGGGCATCTCCAAACTCTCTGTTCGTTCTGTTCCGTTGTGTTTGGTTTGTTTTTTTTTTCCCATGACATGCGGATGGCAGCGGGAATTCTTTCTGTTTGTCAGTGGCCTGCTCCTGCCGCCCAGGGGGGGTTAGTGTGGCGTGGTTCTCCCGGGGTGTTTCAGTTTGAGGTGTGGGGTGATGGAGCAGCACAGTAATTTCTTACCTGGGTGCTGCTCTTGGCAAGGCTGAACCCTTTGGTGATCATGAATCCCTGAATGGTTTGGGTTAGAAAAGGGAGCTTAAAGTTCATCCACTTCCAACCTCCTGGTATGGGCAGGGACACTTTCCTCTAGAAGATTCCTCATTTCTAGTTTGTGTTGAGCTCGTGTCAAGGGATAATCAGAAAAGACATTTCCTGGGTGAAACCTGTGGGAATATCCCCCTGCTTTCCTTTCCTAATACAACCAGGAAATGCAGCCTCTGCTGGAAGATTTGGTCTGTGAAATTAGTTTGGTTGATTAAATCTAGACCAATCTAGTTTTAAATCTAGAAACCAAATCTAGTTTGGTTTCTTAAATCTTAAGAAAGAAGCAAGTCTGGATGCAGGCAAGGTCTGGCTTGTTGCCCAGAGAGACTGTGGATTCCCCATCCCTGGAAGTGWCCCAGGCCAGGCTGGACAGGGCTTRGAGCAGCCTGGGATAGTGGAAGGTGTCCCTGAGGTGACTTGTGTCCCCTCCAACCCAAACCAGTTTGGGATTCTGTGATTCCAGCTCACAGCCCGACTTAGGGCCTGGAGACATGGGCTCTCTTCTGCTCAGCTTTGAGCACTGGGCTCAGCTTTTCCAATCCCAGATGTGATCATCCCAAAGCCGTGTTTCCTGGCAGAGCAGAGGACACCACTCCTGTGATGCCTCGCTCGCCCGGCAGCCCCACACGAGCGCTTGGTTCGGATCCGTGCACCCGGAATCGCGGGCTGTGGTGGGATGTAGGCAGGTCAGGCAGARTGAGGGATGGATTTGGGCAGCCAGCCAGGAGCCACAGGCACAGGGATCTCTCAGAGCTGTTTTCTAACCAGTCTTTGCACATCTTCTGTTGCTAAAGATCCTGGGCCCTGATTCTTCCACCGCTCTGGATTTGCACCACTCCAAAGGCGTTAATTCCCAGCTTTCTCCGGTGTAAGCCCTGGAAGAATGGGGGCCCCCGATTGTTTGACTTCCATCCCATAACACGGAATGAGGAATGCTGCAGCATGACCCTTGCCAGAATAACCGGGGTGGGGGGACCCTGCAAACTTTCTTTTCTTTGTGCTTTTTATGTTTGGTTTCTCATCGTGCTGCTGTGAGCTGATGGCTTCCAATGCTGTTTTGTTACGGACGTTCCTTCCTTCGTGTCCGGTGTTCCGGGACCTTTCCGTGCTGGCCGTGAGCGATTCCCGTGTGTGCACCTTGGACCTTCTGCAGCCCCACTCTGGGGTGGGGGGACRGGGGAAAACAAGGTCCTGAACACCAAAACAGGGTCTGTGTGTCCCTCACGAGAGCCTGGAGCACAGCCATGCRCAGAGACTTGGAAAAGCGGTGTTGGAGTCAGGACACGGGGCAGGATTCATTAAAGCAGCCTCAGGAGGAGCCTCTTGGCACAGCACGGAGCACAACCACAGCCWGGGGCTTTCCCACCAACAGCCAGGGCAGGAGAGGGAAAACCAGGCTCAGAGCTGGACAGGGGTGGCCCTGAAGTCCAGCACCCTTGTGAGTGCTGTCCCACGCAGTGCCAACACAGGGCTTCGTGTTGGTGTCTCCTCCTGGTGAGGACAAGTGCCTAGGTCAGGAAAATCCCCTGAATAAGGACAAGCTCCTGATCAGAACAAGCCCCTAGGTCAGGACAAGCCTCTGGACCAGGACAAGCTCCTGGATCAAGAKAAGCGTCTAGGTCAGGAAAAACTCCTGAATCAGGACAAGCTCCTGGATTAGGACAAGCTCCTGGATCAGGACAAGTTCCTAGGTCAGAACAAGCCCTTAGGTCAGGACAAGCCTCTGGACCAGGACAAGCTCCTGGATCAGGATAAGCTTCTAGGTCAGGAAAAACTCCTGAATCAGGACAAGCTCCTGGATTAGGACAAGCTCCTGGATCAGGACAAGCTCCTAGGTCAGAAAAAGCTCCTGGAGCAGGACAAGCTCCTGGATCAGGACACCCCTGGATCAAAACAAGCCCCTAAGCCAGAAAAAGCTCCTGGACCAGGACAAGCCTCTAGGTCAAGACAAGCTGTTGGATCAGGACAAGTGTCTGCATCAGTACAAGCTGCTGGATCAGGACAAGCCCCTAGGTCAGGAAAGACTCCTGGATCAGGACAAGCTYGTGGATCAGTCCCTGGCTCCCATGAGGTGCTGGCAGCCAGCAATCAGGCACAGGAGCATGAAGGGCACCCCGACACATGCTGCCCATGCAGCTGATGAAGCTATAGCCCTTTGGTGYTAGCAGGGGTCTGAGACAGGTGTCAGCCCCCCGGGGATCCCCTTTCCACTCCCACCCAGACCTCACACCCATCAGGAGCTGCCTTTTCCTCAATCCCTGTCCTTCAASGAATGGTTTTTCAGTCAGTTTAGAGAATCTTTGCCAAGCAGCCAAGAAACTCCACCAAGGCTAAAATTTCCTGCTGCTTTTTTGGAGAAAAGCAGAATAATTTGGCATCCTGAGCAGTCAGACTTTATACAGTCCACACTCAAACTCCCAGGCTGTGTTTGTCACCCCTCTCCGTGCCCTCTGGCTTTTAATGAATCAGGCCTCCCGTGGCTGCTGGATGCTTAATTAACAATGAAAAGCTCACGAGTGTTTGTCAGGAGGTTGTTGTTCCTTAGCTGTGATGTGTGAAATGTAGTATCTCTTTATAGGATGCAGTTTTGACACACAAGGATCGCCTTACTCCCAATTAGGCAAGTATCTTAATTACAACTAACTGGCACCTGCTGCGTATTGCTTCGTTCTTTTTGCTTTTTTATCTTTTCTTTGGTGACTGAGCAGCGTTCCTTGCACGTACCCTGCTTGCAGAGCACTCTGGGATGTGACAGAATCATGGAATGGTTGAGGTTGGAAAATCCCTCTAAGATCATAGAGTCCAACCATTCCCCAGCACTGCCAAGGCCACCACTGACCCATGTCCCCAAGTGCCACATCCACACGGCTTTTAAATCCCTCCAGGGATGGGGAATCCACCACTGCTCTGGGCAGGAGGCAAATTTGGAGAAGTCATCATTGATGGGGGATGTAAAGGCATTTTGGTTTTACCCTGTATGGTTTTAAAGAGAAGCCTGAGGTCAGTGCTCTGGAGGTGGCCCTGTAATTAAGAACTGATCCTTCTGCTCTCCTCCTCTTTTAAACTAAAAGAGGGCAGGGTTAGGTTGGATATTAGGAAGAAATTCTGGCTTTTAGAGTGGTGAGACCCTGGTACAGGGTGCCCAGAGAAGCTGTGGCTGCCCCTGGATCCCTGGAAATGTTCCAGGCCAGCTTGGAGCAACCTGGGATAGTGGAAAGTGTCCCTTCCCATTGCAGTGGGTGGAACAGGATRAGCTTTAAGGTCCCTTCCAACCCAAACCATTCCATGATTCTCAGTACATGTCCCTGCTCATTAAGGCACTTGAAAGTGGGTCAATGGATGCAATTAGCCCCTCTGCAGGTAATTAAAGCAAGGTGGCTGCTGCTTGCCTGTCCTCTTCAGACTGTCTGCAGGGCCAATCTTGCTCGTTCCCCTGGGAGAAGGAGCCTGCAGCCCTGTGGGATTCCCTCCTCACCCGCACCCTTCTCGCAGCCCCAGCCCATCTTCGCGCCTCTCGCTCCACCCTTATCCAAAACGCCGACACATCCATGCTCTGGCTGAGCTCACGGACAAGCAGGAATGGTCTCTCTTTCTTTTCCCTACCCAACCTGACGTGCTGTTTTCTCTCCCGCATGCCTTTCCCTGGGAATGACCACAGTTGACATTAAAAAAATGGTGGCAGGTACGGCACCCCCGTGTGCGGCGCGGGGAGCGCGGGGCGGCCGCGTGCATGGGAGAGCTGTCTTGTGAAACGTTCCAATAAACCGCTGAATCAGTCTCACCCGAGTGTTTTTTTGTTGTTTTTTTTTTATTTATTTTTCAAGCCCTCAGAGTGTTTTGTGGATGTGTCAGTTTCACATTTTTCAGCTGGAAGGAAACCACCTGGGGAACCGGGCTGGTGGCTTGTGAATGAATCCCCCGTCCCTCTGTCTTGTCRAGGATGTGACACTGTGTCTGTCAGATTGGCAGTAACCAAGTCCTGTGCATTTAAACCAGCAGCCCTACAGAATCGTGGAGGTTTTGGGGCATTTTCCAGCCTTTCCCATGAGTTCTTGTCTTAGGTGTGGCTCGTTGCTTGGCAGGGAGGTTTCTTGGTGTGATGTGGCATCTGTGTAAAAGAAGACCTTTGTGTGTGCTTTTGGTTCCCAAAAACAGCCCTTAAAATACACAGAGTTTATCTGCTGCTCCTCAGTCCTCTTCCCACATTGACCTGACTCTGCAAACTAAGTAACACTTGGTCCTGAGAGTAAGTTACATTCCGGGCCAGGCTGGACAGGGCTTGGAGCAACCTGGGATAGTGGAAGGTGTCCCTGCTCATTGCAGGGGTTGGAACAAGATGGGCTTTAAGATCCCTTCCAACCCAAAYAACTCCATGATTCCACAATTCTGTCAGAGCTTGGACACCTGGTGAGGATCACATCTCCTCYGAAGGGCCAAATTTTAGGAGGCCTCGAGGATCCTGCAGGCGGACGAGCYGAGACATTGGGAGCCACGGAGCAGCAAGAGCGAAACTCCTCCAACCCCGGCCATAAAACCTCAGGCACAGTGGCAGCTGCAGCCACAGGAGCTCAGAGCCTCCCTCCGTGGTGGAAGTTGTCCCTCAGCGGTGGAAGTTGTCCCTCAGTGGTGGCGGAGGCTCCGTGTCCTGCATGCAGCATGCCCTGTCCGTGTGGCTCCGCGCGGCTCCGGGCGTCCCCACCGCGCTGACCCCGCGTCCTTTGTGTGTTCCAGTCGCTTGGTTCTCTTTCGACCCCGCCTCCGCCCACGCCGACATCATCTTCTCCAACGACAACCTGACCGTCACCTGCAACAGCTACGATGACAGGGTGGTGCTGGGGAAGACGGGCTTTTCCAAAGGGCTGCACTACTGGGAGYTGTCCATCGACCGCTACGACAACCACCCCGACCCGGCCTTCGGCGTGGCCCGCATCGACGTCCTCAAGGACGCCATGCTGGGCAAGGACGACAAGGCCTGGGCCATGTACGTGGACAACAACCGCAGCTGGTTCATGCACAACAACTCCCACACCAACAGGTAGGTGGGCTGGGACAGGGGCTTCCTTCCCRGACACCACAACCTGTGGCTTTGACAGTGGCACTTACAGGTGTTCATGGGGAGGGTGACGTCAATCCTGGTCGCTTCTGTTGGAGGATGTGCCCTTCCCCGAGTGGGGATAAGGCCCTGTGGGCCTGAGAGATTTTAGCTTGCTAGCAGCTGCTAACTTTCTCCCAAGGAAAATCTTCTCGAGAAAGTTTTTTTCTCAAAACAATCTTGGCAAACAACTGTCCTTTCTCAAAACAGCCTTTCCCTAGTAGTGTAGTAATTAAAATTTAGTGCTCTCAYTGCCACAACCCGGGTTCAATTCCCAGACAGAAAACCAGCAAAACACCACCTAGAGAAAGACTGTTTTGAGAAGATAGTTGTTTGGTTTCGGATTTTTCCCTTTCTTTTTTTAAGATTTTGTTTCTCCAAATACTTCTTCAGTCTCTTTATTTACATTTCTTCCCTGATTTCAGGATTTCAGTTGGAGTCATTTTGGCAAGTCTCGTCCTTTTCACTGTCCCTCATTTCATCTCAGTTCTCTTGGCTTTAACCACACCTTTTCCAGATTTTCTCAGTTTTTTCAGTTGCACTGTTTCTGATCATATCTCCTTTCCAGAGCATCTGTTAGACTTTGTTCTCCAATTTSAAGATTTCAATGAGGATTAATTGGGCAAGCTTCTGTCTGTTTCCCTGCGCTTGTTGCCATCCCATTCACTTTTAATGCTTTCACTTGGTTTCAGAATTTCCCCCCTTTTTTTCCCCACAGAACCGAGGGYGGGATCACAAAAGGTGCCACGGTGGGAGTGCTGCTGGATCTGACCAGGAGGACTCTGACCTTCTCCATCAACGAGGACCAGCAAGGGCCTGTGGCCTTTGAGAACCTCGAGGGCCTCTTCTTCCCCGCCGTCAGCCTCAACAGGAACGTGCAGGTACGGCCTTGGTCGGGCTCCCTGGAGCAGGGTGTGACATTCCCAGTAGGGGGAAGGGGTGGCCTTGCTGTCACACTCCCTCTCTGTGGGTTTCTTATCTTCTTTTCTTCTGTTAAAGCTGGGATTAAATGCTCAGGAGATGCAGTTTTTGTGTTAAGTCTCAGATGTTTATTAATTCTTATCTATGTTACAGTCTCACAAGCTGTGAGTTCTAGCTAACAAAGTGAAAAATAGCTCTAACTCTTTCCGAGGTTTTTTAAGCACAAATTGTCCAATTGTGAGATGACACCTAAATTATTTTTACTTTTAACCYAATAACCAACCACCCGTGATCCGCAATGCAGATTTTTCTACCCAATTACAAAACCCCACCCAGACCCCTGAAGAAGGAGGTGAAAGAAGAACAACTTAGCCTACACCCTAAATCCTCCATCTTACTTTATGTATATTACTATACTCTAAACCCTTAAATTCTAAGTTTTGCACCCTGTGACATTACACACTTCTATTCAAACTCCACACCCGTAATCCCAGTGCTGTCACTCAATTTTGGAAGCTTCTTCCATGGCCTCAGGTCAAATGCAGTGTTTTCTTGGGGGTCAGTGCCTGTCAGCAGAGAAAGCCAAAAACTCTCAGTGCCCAGGGTTCCAACACCCCTCGTGCTGCTGTCACTGCAGCACAGTTGTTGCTGC
>QVAJ01000482.1:314736-338624 GCA_003546035.1 Mixornis gularis | reverse complement strand
AACCATTCTAGGATTTCATGATCAGCTCTGTGGAAGGGCAGAGGCACCAAGTGGCCTCTCTAAATGAGGGATCCATGGATTAGGACATGCTCTGCTGTATCCATCAGGATCCGGGGCTTGCTGCACTGTCACCAAGGCAGGGACAATTTTCCAGCAGCACTGGGACAAARATGTGTTGGGACCATCCCAAACTTTGGGAGCATCCTTGCCCCTAAGTGTCCCACCCCAAGGGTCTGCCTGGCTTGGAGAAGGGCTGGGAAATGTTTAATTAGGAAGCACTAAYGAAGCCCTGGTTGTCTATGCTGGGTTTAGAGGTGCTGTATTAATTTGGTGTGGTAAAAACATCCTGCTGAGTGCTGGGTTTAATTCCTACCTCAGTCCTCTACACAGCCATGAGGGACAAGGCACTTCTGGAGCCCCTTGGCTTTGTGAGTTCCCTGGGCAARGCAGAGCCTAAATCCCCTGACAACACAGAAATCCCGTGGGATGCTGATAAAAGGCTGCTAATTAAGTCAAGCCATTTATTATGCTTCTTCAGAAGTATATTCCTAATTGAAAACAACTYTAATTAGGAGGGAAATCACTGTATTGTAGACAGTTTTCTTTAAACCTGTATCTGAAGGGGGAAATGCTGCTGCTGCAATAAAAGGAGGGATTGTGCTCTCCTCCCAAATGAAAGCATTTGTGGAGGGAACTGAATTTCACCAGTGCCTGTGTGAGCATGGCCCTGTCCCAACATCCTGATGCTGCTCAGCTTCCCCACCACAAAGCTCCTTCCTCCCACCAGCAATCAGCCACATCCCCTCCACTGTCCCCATCCCTCCACTGTCCCTGTTCCCTCTCTGTCCCCATCCCCACTCAGCTCAGGGGCTTCTCCAAGATCTCCTGCAATGTCTTCATTGTCCTTCAGCYCCACCATCCCCTCCTGTCCATCTCACCTGCACAAAGATCTAATTCCTGCCATGTCCCACCTCACTGGCATCCAACTGTGGGACTTCTTCACAGCCAGCTGGGAATATTTGGGCCTTGGTGCCATCAGTCCCAGTTCACTCCAGCAGTACAGAAAAGTGAGGAACAAGGCAGATGGACCAACTGCTGCAGTTTTGGGGACACCTGCATCTCCAGTCACATCCTGCCTGTCCTGTGTGCTGCTCCTGCCCTCTCTGGGGACAATGTGCCAGCTGCCATGCCACGAGCTGTCCCAGCAGGCACACTGGGACACAGCTGAGCCCCGTGTCTCTCCTTGCAGGTGACGCTGCACACCGGGCTGCCCGTGCCCGAGTTCTACGCTTCGCGCTCGGCCATGCCCTGAGGACGCTCCCGGAGCCGGCTGCCTCTTCTCGGGATGAGAGGAGCCAGCCCGTTCCCTCCTGCAGGACAAGGCCGGCCTGCCCAGCTGCTGGCTCCCTGCCCAGCTGCCAGGTCCCTGCTGGGCCGCCAGGTCCCTGCTCAGCCTCTGGCCGGAGATGGGGAAGCAAATCAGGAAGGAAGATCCTGGCTTTTGGCCGCCTCCGCTCTCCGGCCTCCGCGCTGTCCTGTGTGTGTGCGCTTCGCTCTTTAGCTCTCTTTGGCTGATGAAGTACCTAGGTAGCCTGAGCTGTTCTCCTGTGTCTGCTTTTAGGTTTGATTTTCCTGATTTGAGTTGGGGTTTTTTGGGGGGGGGCGCCCAGTTCCATCTCGCTTTCCCTTCCCGTGGGGCCAGCCGGAGGGACCCCACCGCGGGAACGCTTCCGCCCACGCCAGCCTGGTTACTTTGCAGGATTATTTCTTTCCCCTGTGGCCTTTCTTGCAGAGCACCCTCGGTCATGTGTAGAGGTGGGTCCTGGATTACCAGTCAGTCTCCATGTCCTTACCAAAACACCCCGCTCTGTCCCGTGTCCCCCTGGGGCGTCTCTGCAGGGCAGGAGGTGGCTGTCCTGTCCCCAGGTGCTCTGGGTGCTGGCAGGCCCTTGGTCATGGGCTGAATGCCCACGGGGGGCTCTCCAGGGGCCCCCCACCCCTCGGTGCCAGCACATGCGCCACAGCCATAGACCGGAGAGCCCTCGCCCGGCTCTTTGGAGATTAGTGTTTATTTTTTTATAGTTGCCATATAAAGCCTAGCCTTAAATTCAACTGATAGTGTCCTTCCAATCACCGGAGAATTCATTCTGCAGTCAGGGTCTGACAAGAGAGCCCGGGGGGTGGGGATGGGATGGGGAGGAAGGAGAGCTGGCCACAGMCCTGCCACGCACTCAGGAATCCGCGCCTGCTGCCGGCAGCAGTTCCCGTCGGCCTCCATCCCCTGCTTGACTTTCTGGTAATTCAGAGGCGGGAGAGGAACGGTGCCAGCCCCGTCACCGAGCCGAGAGCGCCTGCATGGCCGCGTCCCCTTGCTTCGCTTCACGGTCCCTGCGGAGCCGGGACGGGCAGCGGGATCGTTCCCAGCCCGGCTGGGATGCGACGGGAGCGCCGGCCCAGCAGAAAGACAAGTGTAAATAGCCCATTCCCTCCCAGCGTGCCCTCCTCCTCTAGGACAGTCCCTTGTTGCTCTTAGCATTAAGTTTTCCTAATTTATTGGATGGGTGCTATCTCGTTGACTCCCACCGAGGAGTTCCTCCCAGCTGCCGGAGAGCCGTGTTGCGGGACAACGCCGGGCAGCTCCTTGGTGGATTCCTGAGGAGCCCCGGTGGCCGGTTCACCCGGGGCTCCTCTCTCAGCTGTCATCCCCCGTTCTTTAGGGTGTTCATGGTGCTTCTTAGAGTCCCAGTGATTGTAAGACGTCGTCCCCCCCCCGTTGCGCGATGGTAGCTGCACACAGCCGCTGTACTGACGAGAAGTGTCATGTTTGCCGTTCTAATAAAGGACTTTTACGAGAGAAGGGCAGAGCTTCCAAAGCATCTCTGTGCTTCACTTCCCATCTCGTCCCCTCCTGGTGCACATCCCTCACTGGCCTTGTCCAGAGACAGCAGCAGAGAACGGACAGAACTCAGTGAGTGGGAGGGAGGGGGCCGTGGAAGCCACGTGAAGAGGGAATTTTGGCTGTGAGGGTGGGGAGGCCCTGGTGCGGGTGGCCCAGAGAAGCTGTGGCTGCCCCATCCCTGAAAGCAGAGAGGAATGACCAAGGCTGGATACAGAGCACCGTCTCCCCAGGGAGATGAAAGAGAGGCAGAATGCTAAGGGGTCAGTGGAGGGGGAGCCATTTCAAGGGAACAGCATGGACAGTTCTCCCAGGGCCGTGAGAAGGACTCAGTGCTGGGATATCAGTGCCTGCTCTGTTTTCCCAGAGTGACTCAGGAGAGGTTCTCAATGTGCAGCCTCTGAGCTCATCACGGGCTCAAGTCCAGGGCTAAAGAAGAAAATGCTAATGCATGAAGTGCATCTCAGAAGGATGCTTGTTSTTCCAGAGTGGGAATGTGCCCAGAACACCGGAGGTACAGGAAACTGCATCTTCCCTGCAGCATGTAAAACCAGCCTGTAAGTCGTGTACAGCACAGGGAACAGCCCAGGGCCAGAGCATCTGTGGCAATGGGACAAGGGGGAATGGTTTTACACTGACAGAGAGGAGATTTAGATGAGGTATTGGGAATAAATTCCTCCCTGTGAGGGTGGKGAGGCCCTGGCACAGGTTGCCCTGTAGCTGCCCCATTCCTGGAAGTGTTCAAGGCCAGGCTGGACAGGGCTTAGAGCAACCTGGGATAGTGGAAGGTGTCCCTGCCCATGGCAGGAGGTGGAATTGGATGACCTTTAGGCTCCTTTCCAACCCAAATCATGCCATGATTCTGTGATTCTCTCTGGGTGGAAGCCTGTGCATGGATCTAATCTAATCTAACCCTGACCTCTGGAACTGGGGAGCCATTACCCCATCCTRTCACTCCAGATCTTTGTCCCAAATCCCTCTCCAGCTCGCTTGGAGGCCCTTTAGACCCTGGAAGGGGCTCTAAGGTCTCCCTGGAGCCTTTTCTCTGCCAGGTGAACACTCCCAGCCTTGGTTCCAGAGGCAGAAGGGCTCCAGCTCTTGGAGCATCACCATGGCCTCCTCTGGACTCACTCCAGCAGCTCCACATCCTTCTGATGTTGGACCCCAGGGCTCGATGCAGCTCTGCAYGTAGGGTCTCACCGGGGTCCCCCTCCCTTCTCACCTGAGCAGGGCAGAGGGGCAGAATCCCATTTCCTTGCCTACCTGCTCGCCCTGCTGGGGATGAGCCCAGGACAGGGAAAACACAGCCTGGAAAGCTTGGAGGGCCTTGGCTGGAGGAGGAGGAGGAGGGTAAGGAGGGGGAGGAGAAAGAGTTGCGTTGGAAGCTCATATCGGATATGTTTTGCCCTTGGGAGGAACCGGAGGCAGGGCAGGGTTCTGCGAGCAGGGCAGGGCAGGGCAGGGCA
Organism: Mixornis gularis; assembly: GCA_003546035.1. Taxonomy (NCBI): domain Eukaryota; kingdom Metazoa; phylum Chordata; class Aves; order Passeriformes; family Timaliidae; genus Mixornis; species Mixornis gularis. The sequence goes on along the minus strand of QVAJ01000482.1, from coordinate 334,262 downwards.
CTGCGGGCAGCCACGGTGCGGGAGGCAGCTGGGAAGAGATCCCACGCCATTTCCAGAGGGATTGCCGGCAGGCTGAGAACAGTGAGGAGCTGGGGGGGGCGAAAAGGGAGGGAGCCGGGAAATGCTGCGGGGGAGAGCGGGGGGCAGGCGGGCAGGGAAGGGCCGTGACACGGGCAGAGGACTTTAACACAGGGATGGGACCTTGACACCGGGGGGAGGCCGTGACACAAGGATAGACCGTGACACGGGAGGGGACACATCACGACACTTTTCCCGGTTCTCCCTCCGGGCCCGGCAAAAAGCATCTTCCTTGTACGTGCTCCAAGAGAGGRAGCCCCGCGGGCGGGGCCACGCCTGGGGCGGTCCCTGCCAGGGGCGGTCGCTGCCGGGGTAAGCGCAGGGTGGCGGTGACCGCGCCCGCTCCGCTCCGCCYGCTCCGCCCGGGGGGCTCTGGCTCTGCCCCGGCCCCGCGCCCCCTCCCCTGCACCTGYCCGGGACACCCCCTTTGCACATCCCTCTGTGACCCCCAGGATCCCCCAACCCCTTTTGCAGACCCCTCTGTGCCCCTGCGAGTTCTTCCTGGTTTTTGCACACCCCTCTGTCCTTACCCGGGGTCCCCCTCCCTTCGCACGCTCCTCTTGTGACCGTCGCGGTCCCCCCTTTGCACACCCCTCTGAGACCCGGCCAAGGGGCGGTCCCCGGGACCACTTTCCTGGAGTCCCCCCTTTGCACTTCCTCCATCCATCCCCGGGATTCCCCCCTTTGCACTTCCCTCCGTCCACCCCCGGGATTTCCCCCTTTGCACCTCCCTCCGTCCATCCTCGGGGTCCCCCCTTTGCCCCCCTCCCGGTGGCGGCCGCCGCTCCCGCCCCACTCGTGGGCGGCCCTTTGCGGGGCCCGTCCCCATCCCCGTCCCCATCCCGTCCCTTCCCGGGGCGGTGCCAGCGCGGGGCGGAGGCGGAACGCGGCGCCCGAGCCCAGCCCGTGTGTCCGTGTCCCCCCTCCCCGTGTCCCCGCAGCCCCGCCGCGATGTCGCGGCCGCTGTCGGACCAGGAGCGGCGGAAGCAGATCAGCATCCGCGGGATCGTGGGCGCGGAGAGCGTGGCCGAGCTGAAGCGGGGCTTCAACCGGCACCTGCACTTCACCCTGGTCAAGGACCGCAATGTGGCCACCCCACGCGATTACTACTTCGCCCTGGCCCACACCGTGCGGGACCACCTGGTGGGGCGCTGGATCCGCACCCAGCAGTACTACTACGAGAAGGATCCCAAGGTGGGAGCGGTGGGATATGGGGGGAACCATCTCCGTACAGGGCGGGGTGCTGGGAACCCCCCCACGGTGGGTCCTGGGTTGCGGCTGGGGTGGGAACCATGGGAACCCCGTGGATGTGAACTCTCCCTCCGCGCCGGGTGGCGGGGCTCGGTTTTTCCGGGGATTTCGGGCTGTTCTGGTAACTTTTCCGAGAGGAGGGACTGGACTTTACCAAGCGAGGCCACTGTCCTTTGCTTTGCAAAACAAACAGAGCGCGGCTTGGCCGGCAGCGGGGTGCAGGGCATGGGAACGCCGTTTGTTGTCCCGCGGCGCCGGCGTGGGTGCCGTCTACCAAAACCAACTCCAAAGCCTTCCCGGGGGAATTATTGGAAAGGCTTAAAGGCACCCGAAGCCAACCGCAAACAAGTCTTGTTTTAACACAAGTGATGCCAAGCGTGAGAGATCCGGTTTGTGCAGGAGTTGCTGTGCTGCTGCTCGTCCCGCTGGCTTGCTCCGGGCTCTGCCGCGGGGGGATTAAGCCCTAATCCCCCTCCTGACACCTGGATGTCCCTGTCGGCATCAATTTCCTCCCTGCCAACACCTCGCTGGGACCGTGCCAGCCGCGGTAGCTCAGCACTCCCCCCCGTGTTGTGTAGGAGTGAGAAAAAGGAGCCTCTTGCAGGGTTTGGAGTTGGGATTCTCCCGTCCAGCCTGCCTGGAGTCGCCGCTCCTAGCTCWGCTGGAGTCAAACCAGTAAATAAATCCCAATGGATCCTGCCCAGCACATCCTGCCCGTGGTAGGAGCGTTGGAACTTTGTGGTCCCTCCCAACCCAAACCATTTTAGGGCTCCAGGAATTCTATCCCACCTCCATTCCTGCCCCGACCCCGCGCAGGTCCTGGGGAAACCTGTCGAGTCAGCGACTTCCCCCAGCCTAAATCCTTCCTTAAAACCTGCCGGTGCTGACGCCGGGGCTCGGCTTACACAAGGCCGGACCGGCCGCATCCTGCGGCCGCGGTGTCAGCGGGAGTGTCCCCTACTGCCAGGGGACAGCAGAGGAAGCCCCATGTCCCCACAGCCACCGCCTGGCCCCGGCAGCTCGCTCGGTTTTCCGGTGGCTTTACAGCCCTGAGTGACATCAGGAAACTGCTCCTTTTTAAAGTTTAACTTAGTGCTGCTACCGGCGTGTGTGGGGTGACCATCCTGGAGCTGTCCCCAATCCTGGGACAAAGCAACGGGGCTTGTCCAAATCAAACAGCTTCTTCCCGGTTTGGGAAAGAGCAGGAGAGCGGGGCAGGGGCTGCAGGGCCACCCAGGAGCCACAACCCTGAAAWTCCTGGTGCAAACCACCCTGCTCTGTTGAGAGCTGGGTTTTTTCTCCCCGTTTGTTTTTGAGATGTCACCCAACAGCAGCTTCTGRAGTCCAGGGGAGCCTCCTCCAGCCCTGGGGAAAGTGACCACGGGGTGGTTTTCTCTTCCAGAGGATTTATTACCTCTCCCTGGAATTCTACATGGGGCGGACACTGCAGAACACGATGATTAACCTGGGGCTGCAGAACGCCTGTGACGAGGCTGTCTACCAGGTGAGCATCCCACCAGGGGTGAGGACTGCCCTGGGAGGGATCCAGGGTTTCCACCTACTGGGAATGTCCATGTTTTGCTACATTGGCTGCAAGCTGCTCCCTGAGCCTCAGGGGATGACTTAGGGAATAAAGGCTGCTCCAAAAAAGCCTGGAGCTGCCCAGCCTGGGTGCTGTGTTCTGGGGAATGCAGCAGGATCCCGTGTCCTGGAAGGAATCTGGTGGTTCTGTGGATGAGGCTGTTCATGATCAGTGGCAAGGAGCAATAATACCTTGAATTAAGCCCAGCTGGGTAGCTGGCACCAGGTGGCACTGGGGTTATCGAAGGGTTTTGGGTGGCTCCTTTTGTCCCCACCCTGTCACCTCTTGTGTTCAGCGTCATCAGATGTGGCCGGGGTGGTTGCACAAGAGCAGGAACAGCTTTTATGCAAACACCTCAAGGGAGAGGAACTTCTTTTTTGGGGGGAGGGTTAATTTTTTTTTTATCCCCACTTGCTGTGATCTGGGGACATCAGGGCAGAGCAAYGGACCAAAGGTCTCCACCTGAGCTCCCCAAGGAGTTTTGCATTGGCAAAACCACTTCCTCCTACAGTACCCTGGGCTGGAAAATCTAAATTTCCCTGGAAAAGGGGTGTAGATGGCAGCAGTTGGGAGGAAGGGCACCTGGGTGTCTGCTCCAGAGGATGCAGGTGCTGAGGGAGCAGGAACACAGCACATGGATCCTGTCCCCAAGGGATTGGGGTGCTGGGGGAGCAGGAAGATGGCACCCAGGTGCCTTCCCCCAAGGAATAGGGGGTGCTGGGGGTGCAGGAGTATTCCACCCGGGATAGGGGATGCTGGGGGAACAGGAACCTGGTGCCTGCTCCTGCAGGACTGCAGCCATGGAGAGAGGGAGCAGGCCTGGGAATAAACTCTCAGAGCCCTTGGAAGTGGCTGGAACCTCAAGGGCAGCACCCTRGTTATAGTTTGGTGCCCCTCACCCCAAGATCTTGCCCATGGCGAGKTCAAGGGTGTGAATGTCCCTTGTAAAGCCTGGTAGGGTGACGTTAAACATGGGAGATGTCCCCTGCCATGGCACAGAGACACAGCTGAGAGGGAGAGCAGCTGCTTTGGGTTCAAATCACAGTGTCCCACCTGCAGAGATGGGTCCTGTGCAATTGGGTGTCTTTCCAGCCCTTGTAGAGCTCCACCTACAAGGGAGTGTGTGTCAATAATGCCTCTCCTCTGTGAGGCTGGGCACCCTGACAGTCTCCAGCYCTTCTCCTTTTTCTCATCTGTAGCTTGGGCTGGACATGGAAGAGCTGGAGGAAATCGAGGAGGATGCTGGGCTGGGCAATGGGGGTCTGGGCAGGCTGGCAGGTGAGTGAGCCCCCCAAGTGGTGAGCACATCCCTGAGGGCTTTACATCCACCATGGGAAGTACCTAATCCTGGGGGGGGTTGTTGCTCCAGCCTTTCCAGCACAGACCAAGGTGCTGRGTGGCTGCTGGTCCTGGTTCCTGTCCCTGTGGGGCTTGTGGCTGTCCCAGGGAGAAGGATCCATCTCCCAGGGCTGCAAGGAGGGCCCAGCTGACTGCTCTCCTGTCTCCTCAGCCTGCTTCCTGGACTCCATGGCCACGCTGGGGCTGGCAGCCTACGGCTACGGCATCCGCTACGAGTACGGCATCTTCAACCAGAAGATCCGGGATGGGTGGCAGGTATGGATGGAGATGTGTGGCCCTGGCACAGCTGGAACCCCACCTTCACCTCCTCCCCCTTAGACTGGGGTGTACAGACACTTCCCCTCAGCTCAGAGGCTGCTGCTGTGATATTTAATATTCAGCAGATATTTCTGTGAAGAAATCTAACTTCTCAAACCAGTGCAAGTTCACAGCATCCATCCCTTGTCCCCGTCCTCAGCGTGCAGGGCCACCCCAAGAGCTGTTCCATGGCTGCCTGGAGGGGGTGAGGATGGAGCAGTTGTGTCCCTGCTCCATGAGGAAGAGGCTGGTTTGGAAATACAGCATTAGCAGTGCACTGAGAGAAACCTGGGGTTTATCCCCATCCCCACGGAAGGCACAGACACCCCAGAGTTCAGTGCCAAAAGCCAGGATTAGGGCAGACACACTCAGAGCATCCTCCCCTTTGCCACGAGAGCCTTTCCCAGCCCATCCTGCAGGTGGGGAGATCCCCAGGGCTGGATGAGCCTGTCATTGCTGTGGGTCTCTCTGGCAGGTGGAAGAAGCCGATGACTGGCTCCGGCATGGCAATCCCTGGGAGAAGGCCCGGCCCGAGTACATGCTGCCCGTGCACTTCTACGGCCGGGTGGAGCACTCTGCCTCTGGGGCCAAGTGGATTGACACCCAGGTAAGGGCTGGGGACAGGARCATCCTTTCCATGGCTTGTCACATCATTTGGAGGGCTCTCCCTGGCTGGCTGCACCCCAGGGATGAGTCCTGCAGAATCTCTGCTGGGAAGGTTGGGCTGGGATGGAAAAGGCAGGGGGAGGAGATGGACACAGGGATGAGGACAGATTTGGCTGCTCCATATCTACAGCCAAGCTCTCCATCCCTGGAAGTGTYCAAGGCTAGGTTGGATGGAGCTTGGAGGAATCTGGTCCAGTGGGAAATATCCCTGCCCATRGCAAGGGGTTGGAACAAGATGGACTTTAAGGTCCCTCCCAACCCAAACCATTCTGGGCTTCTRYGAAATACCAAAAGCAGCTCCAGCAGGTCTGTTTGCTACGTGCAGCTTTAAATTAAACCTAAATTAAGCTGCTCCTGACCTTCACAAGCTCCTCTCCATGCYCTGAGCACTTCTGGCAAACACCAGCCAGCAGGCAGAGCCAGAGARGTGTCCCCATGCAGGGGTCAAGGACGTCCCCACCCATCCAACCCCGTGCAGGGACACCACTCTGAGCTCAGCCCTGAGCAGGAGGCTCTGTAGGATGGGAGGGGGATCCAGGGGGAGCATGGTGGGGATCCCAGCCCAATTCCAGCTGCCCTGGGGATGTCACAGGTGGTGCTGGCGCTGCCCTACGACACGCCCGTGCCCGGGTACATGAACAACACCGTCAACACCATGCGCCTGTGGTCGGCCCGCGCCCCCAACGACTTCAACCTGCGTGACTGTAAGTGGGAGCTGGGAGGGCTGGGGAGAGCTCAGGGGGTCCCACGCCCACCTCATCCCTCTGCTCCTCCCCAGTCAACGTCGGGGACTACATCCAGGCTGTGCTGGACAGGAACCTGGCAGAGAACATCTCCCGGGTGCTCTACCCCAATGATAACGTGAGTCCTGGTGTTTTAGGGAGTGCTTGGTTTAGGGATGGATAAAGAGCGCTCAGATGGAGGGGGAAGAGGAGCAGCCTCTCCACTCCAGGATGCTGCAGAGCTGTTTTTAGTTGTGTTTCAAKCTGTGCTGCCTCTCACCAGGACGAGTCTGTTCCCCTGAGCTTTGCCTGGAGTGAGGGGGATGAGCAGGCCCTGCTGCAGAAACATTCCCTGAGTCTCAGAATATAACATGAGGGGAAACTGCTGAACGCTGCTGGTGTTACCCTTTGCAACCCTGGGMCCAGAGGTTGTGCCTCAAATTGCCCTTTGCACCCCAGCCCTCTTGCTCTGGGAGTTCTTGCCAAGCTGGCACAGAGGTGTGGGACGCAGAACCCTTCCCTAGCCACAAACCAACCTGTGGAGCAGGAAAAAAAAAAAGGGAAGCTCTCCTTGCTCCGCAGCCTGTTTGAGGCAGGTCCTGATGGTGTTTTTCCCATTTAATCCTCCTCCAGCCTTCCCAGCTGGTGAGGAGAGCTGGGGGCACTGCAGCTCCAGCAGTGAGGTTGTCTCCTGCAGCTTTTCCTTTGCAGACCAGCAGGCTGATGGGTTTTGCTGGATGAATGGTGGTTAAATCCTTGTCTTGGAAATAACTCCTATGCTTCCCTTCCCATTGTCCTGGTACCTTTCCTTGCAGCCAAAAAGTTCAAACCACAGAGAACAGGTTTTGACATTGCTCAGCAGGGATTTAACCTGTTTGTACCAGCACATCACAAATCCTTGTGCTGGAATCTGGGAAGCAAGAAAAGCTTGGGATTGCAACTGATGCTGGGGGAAGCACAGAGGGGTCACACCCTGGGAAAACCTTCTCCTGGGAAGTGCAGTGAATCCTGTGGGAATCCTGCAGCTCCCTGCTCCTCTGCCTGCAGTTCTTTGAAGGAAAGGAGCTGAGGCTGAAGCAGGAGTACTTTGTCGTGGCTGCCACCCTCCAGGACATCATCCGCCGYTTCAAAGCRTCCAAATTCGGGAGCACGGACAGCGTCCGGACCGTGTTTGATTCCTTCCCRGAYCAGGTACGAGCCAGGGCTGCTCTGACCTCTGCCTTGGAGATTGTTTCAACACCTCCCAGATGATGCAGATGTTGGTGGGCTCTCCGTGGGGTTCCCAGTGTCCCCTCTGTGTCCCCACGTGCCACCCTGCTCTCCCAGGTTGCCATCCAGCTGAAYGACACACACCCCGCCATGGCCATCCCTGAGCTGATGAGGATTTTCGTGGACATCGAGAAGCTGCCCTGGGATAAGGTAGGGACACCCCAKCTGGTCTCCTCCATTTGCACCCACCTGGCCATGGTGGAGGAGCCAATTCTGCTGGGAATTACTTGGAGCAGTCAGGCTGGGTTTAACTGGTGTGGACTGGGAGGAGCTGGCTGGGCTGTGCTGCTGGGCATGGTGGGAGAGCCGTGGGTGGGTTCTGGCACTTTTGAGGTGTGACTGAGMACTGGCTCTTCCCTGCCAGGCCTGGGACATCACCAAAAGGACCTTTGCCTACACCAACCACACGGTGCTTCCCGAGGCCCTGGAGCGCTGGCCTGTGGACCTGGTGGAGAAGCTGCTCCCCAGGCACCTGCAGATCATCTACGAGATCAACCAGAGACACCTGGATGTGAGTGCCTGGGAGCCTGCTCGGGAGAGGGGACAGGGATGTACTGTCAGGATGAGGGGCATGCACAAACTGATGGTGTTGGATGTGTGGTTGGGGGATTCCAGCTGCCATTTTGGGAAGTTGATGTGTAGGGAAGCCCTCTCCCACCAGCACATTGCCATCCTGCAGTTAGTGACTGTTGAGAGGGTTCACCCATTGCTTCAGGGACTTGAGAGCTGGCGTTTCTTTGCTTCCTAAATGCTRAATTCATCCTGGGAAAGATGATGCTGAGAGTGCAGAGGAGATGGTGGTTTGACCTCCTGCTCTGGCAGCATGAGGTTTTTTCCAAACTGGCCTCACTGGCCAAGTGTGTGTCCCCAGACCCCTCTGTGTGGCAGCTTGGTGAGGTCCTTCTATCCAGAGACATTTGTGCTGGGAAAAGGGCACCCTTTGGAGGGAGTTTGCACYACCACAACAGAGCGAAAGCCACCGCTGTGGCTGGTGTCAAATGCACTGGGGACATTGCTGTGGTCCCCTCCTCGTGAGCCATGGGGTGGGACATCCCTCAGTGCCACCACCTCTCACCACCTCTGTGGCTCCACCGGCAGCACATCGCGTCCCTGTTCCCTAACGACGTGGACCGGCTGCGGAGGATGTCCCTGATCGAGGAGGGGGACACCAAGAGGATCAACATGGCCCATCTCTGCATCGTGGGCTCCCACGCCGTCAACGGCGTGGCCAAGATCCACTCCGAGATCGTCAAGACTCAAGTGTGAGTGAGGGCAGGGAGGTGGTGGCTGGTCACCCTCACCTGGGAAGGGGTGSTGGTGCCACGTGGGCAAGGCTGGAGCTGTGCCATGCTCGCCCTTGTCCYGCAGATTCGAGGACTTTGCGGAGCTGGAGCCGGAGAAGTTCCAGAACAAGACCAACGGGATCACCCCACGGCGTTGGCTCCTGCTCTGCAACCCGGGGCTGGCAGAGCTCATCGCAGAGGTACCAGCATGGGGGGAGCACAGTGCACCCACTGCCCCTGCCCTGCTGAGCCCAGGGTGCCAGGAGAACMTCAACCATTTACGTCTTCTGCGTGGTTGAGGAGCTGAGGGTCAAGGGATGGGATTCTGCCCCTCTGCTCCGCTCAGGTGAGACCTCACCTGCAGAGCTGCCTTCAGCCCTGGGGTCTCCAACATCAGGAGGATGTGGAGCTGCTGGAGAGAGTCCAGAGGAGACCATGGAGATGCTCCAAGGGCTGGAGCCCTTCTGCTCTGGAGCCAAGCTAGGACTGTTCAGCCTGGTGAAGGCTCCAGGGAGACCTCAGAGCCCCTTCCAGTGCTTAAAGAGGCTCCAGGAGAGCTGGAGAGGGCCTTGGGATAAGGGATGGAGGGACAGGAGAAGGAGGAATGGATGTAAATTGTCAGAGGACAGGGTTAGATGGGATATTGGGAAGAAATTCTTCCCTGTGAGGGTGGTGAGGCCCTGGCACAGGGTGCCCAGAGAAGCTGTGGCTGCTCCGTCCCTTGAWGTGTTCCAGGCCAGGTTGGATGGAGTTTGGGGAAGAAATTCTTCCCTGTGAGGGTGCTGAGGCCCTGGCACAGGGTGCCCAGACAAGCTGTGGCTGCTCCATCCCTTGAAGTGTTCCAGGCCAGRTTGGATGGGGTTTGGGGCAATCAGGAAGGTGTCTCATCCCATGGCAGGGGGTTGGAACTGGATGATGTTCAAGATCTCTTCCAACCCAAACCATCCCACCCTCAGCATGTGCCCTTGCTCCTGTTGCAGAAAATCGGGGAGGACTACGTGCGGGACCTGAGCCAGCTGACCAAGCTGCACGAGTTTGTGGATGACGACCTCTTCATCCGGGAGGTGGCCAAAGTGAAGCAGGTGAGGGGCGTGGGCAGGGGGGATGCGGGCAGGAGGAGCAGAGAGCGGGTGTTGATGTTGCCTGGTGGCTGATGTGGTCCCTGCCCTGGCCCAGGAGAACAAGGTGAAGTTCGCCCTGTACCTGGAGAAGGAGTACAAGGTGAAGATCAACCCTTCCTCCATGTTCGACGTGCACGTCAAGAGGATCCACGAGTACAAGCGGCAGCTGATGAACTGCCTGCACATCATCACCATGTACAACCGTAAGCCACCACGCCCAGAGGGGACAGGGTGCTCCAGGGCTGCACCAGCACCCCTGTGCCCCATATCCCACAGCAACACTGTTGTTTTCTCCAGGAATCAGGAGGGATCCTGCAAAGCTGTTTGTTCCAAGGACAGTGATCATTGGAGGCAAGGTGAGTTGGACTTTCAGGGATTTTGGAAGAAGCATCCTGAGGGAAGTGGGTGCAGATGTCTCATGGGGCCACATCTCTATAACTCCCTGACAGGAGGGTGCAGCTGGCAGGGGTCTATCTCTTCTCCTAGGGAACAAGGGACATGACAGAAGAAATGGCCTCAAGCTGTGCCAAGGGAGGYTAAATAGGATATTATGAAAAATTTCCTGATCAAAATGATTGAAATTTCTTCATCAAAATGTCAGGCATTGGAACAGCTGGCCAGGACAGTGGTGGAGTCCTCATCCCTGGAGGAACTTAAAAGCTGTGTGGATGTGGCACTTGGGGACATGGGTCAGTGGTGACCTTGACAGTGCAGGGGGAACAGTTGGATTTGATGATCTTAGAGGRCTTTTCCAACTTAAACAGTTCCATGATTCCATGGTGTTAAGTCTGTGAAGTTGTCCAAAAAGCACTGGAGTAGCCCTGGTGCTTCAACCCAAGCAAGTCTGGGCAGGGCTTGGACAACCATCTGATGTCTGTGGTCATGGAAGCCCCGAAAAATGCAGTGTAACACATGTTGGATTAGGTGATGGGAGCAGGGATGAACAGGTTGTTCCCTGGACACGTGGGAGCTGGATGTGCCTCACCTGCCCCTGGTACCAGCCCTCCTGGCTCACCTGTGGCTTTTCTCCCAGGCTGCCCCGGGATACCACATGGCTAAAATGATCATCAAGCTCATTAATGCCGTGGCTCAGGTGGTGAACAACGACCCCATGGTGGGCAGCAAGCTGAAGGTCATCTTCCTGGAGAACTACAGGGTGTCTCTGGCAGAGAAAGGTACCCTGGGCGGGACACRCTGTGGGGAGGGGGTGTCCCTCCATYCCGTGGCTCCCACCATGGTYCTTCAGCAGAAAACAAACCCAAAGSTGGTCAGCACGAGCCCCTCGTGTCCGTGTGTTTTGTTGGCAGTGATCCCTGCGACCGACCTGTCGGAGCAGATYTCCACGGCRGGCACCGAGGCCTCGGGGACGGGCAACATGAAGTTCATGCTGAACGGGGCTCTGACCATCGGCACCATGGATGGAGCCAAYGTGGAGATGGCTGAGGAGGCTGGAGAGGAAAACCTGTTCATCTTTGGCATGAGGGTGGAGGACGTCACGGAGCTGGACAGGAAAGGGTGAGAGCTGGAGGTGTCACAGGGCTGCCACCTCAGGTGGCTGAGGCAGCACCGTTTTATAGCCTCCTTCCCTCCAGGTACAACGCCCAGCTCTACTACGACCGGCTCCCCGAGCTGAAACAGGCTGTTGACCAGATTAAAAGTGGCTTCTTCTCCCCAAAAGACCCCAACCTCTTCCATGACGTGGTTAACATGCTCTTCCACCACGACAGGTGAGGTACCAGGGTACCATCCMTCCCCTGGGCTGGGTCTCTCCCATGGCCTCATCAGGGGCTGGGAGCACATTGCACATGGATGATGCTCCTCAAGCACGGACTCTCCATGGATGGCCGTTGTTGCGTTAATGCCTTTGGGTGTGCAGCCCTTCCAGATGATTGGAGGCATCTCAAGGGCTTTCCTGGCCAGAGCACTGGTCAGCCATGGGCAATGGGATCTGAGAAATGYTTTCCCTGCATTTCTCTCCTGGGGTATCCAAGGTTCTCTACCAACAAGGTTTRGGGAGGGGAAATTTGACCAAAGGCTTTGTGTTGGAGGATGCCTATCAGAGACGGGATTAGATCAATGTCTTGAGCCGTTTTTAGGGTTCTTGGGACGCCTCTGTGTGTGYGGGGTTGGGGTCAGGCCTGGCTTTCTGCTGAGGCAATGCCCAGGCCCCTCAGATTGGTAGAGCTGTCAATCATGGCACCTTTTGCTAAGCGAGCCTCTTATTGGCCGATCTGCCAATCAATCACATGGGGACAGTACTAACCAGCCTCTGATTGGTCAAGTCACCAGCTGCCCCACCTGGGGGCAGGCCCATGAAGGGCTAGGGCGTATAAAAGGGCCTGAGGGCTTTATTGCCGTTTTCCTGCCCTAACATCTTCCTTGGGTTTGTACCTCACCCACACTGGAAACCAGGAGTTGGTATATTTATGGTTTTTCTGTACCTTTTCCATCTTTCCCTCTCTTCTTCCCTTAGTCCTTTCATGGAGCTTTATGAGTAACATAACACCTTAAGRTTTTAAAGGTTTCCCAGTTAAATGGGCTAAGCAAATGCTAAATAAGTTCTAAGTAAATGCTTAATACTAAATTAATGCTAAGTAATACTATGATAAGTGGTTTTACACTGACTTCAGTGTTGTATTTACTCCTTTTGCCAAAGTTTCCTTAACTTGCTCTATTTTTGCAAGTAAACTTCTGTGTGATTTTTCACCTCTCGAGAATATCTGATGGGCATTTCTCCTTTGCACCAAAACAGAGTAAAGGAACCTTAAGTTGAACCTCTGGATTTAAGGGTCCAAGGGTGTAACAATGGATCAGGAAGCCTGCATTCCTGTTTCTCCTGCTCTTGACTCCTCCTTTCTTSGCTGCTACAGGTTTAAAGTCTTTGCAGACTACGAGGCCTACGTCAAGTGCCAGGAGAAGGTCAGCGAGCTGTACCTGGTGAGTGCCACCCCGGGGACAGGGCAGGGAACTGGACACAGCATCCCATCCCAGAGAAGGGATGTGCTCAGAGACAGGGGCAGGGGATCCCTGGCCAGTATCCAGCCTTGGGGCCAACCCCCCCCCTTCCTTCATCCTTGCAGAACTCCAAGGCCTGGACCAAGATGGTCATCAGGAACATCGCGGCRGCCGGCAAGTTCTCCAGCGACCGCACCATCAAGGAGTACGCCCGGGACATCTGGCACGTGGAGCCCTCGGACCTGAAGATCCCCCCTCCCAACGAGCCCCGGGACGCGGGGCAGGACAAGACCCCCAACGGCACCGCGGCGTAGGGGCCGGAGCCGGAGCCAGGGGACACGAGCACGTGCGCTGTAAAATTCTCTGCTGTCTGAGTCTCTGTGTTGCTGCTGCTGCTGCTGCTGGCTTTCCCYAGGGGTGGGCAGAGGGGGAGGAGGGGTTTTTATAACGTGAGTGTCTCCTGTGGAAAGCGAAACCACCACGTCGCCCCCCGTCGCTTGCGTTAGGTGCTAAAAATAATAATAAAAAAAAAAGTGCCATCGGAGTCCGAAGGGGGCTGTTTGCTGATGCCKAAAGTTAGGGTTGGGCTTGCTTTCATCAATGCTCGCTGCAGGAGGAGGGCTGGTCAGTGGTGAGGGTGGGCAGCACAGCTGGAAACAGCTGGCTGGGCCCTCAGAGGTGCTGCTGAAGCAGGATGGGGAGGTGCCAGGCCCATGTGCCCCACCAGTGTCCTGTGGGATGCTCCCAGTCRTGGCTCTGGTGACCCAAACCACATCAGTGTCTCCATCCCTCGAGTAACCTGCAGCATCCTGGAGGCAGAAGGTGACTTAAAAGTTTCTTAGTAGTTTTTTATTACTTACAGCAGTAAGTTCAGTGCCATGTGGGGGGTCCTGGAGTGGATTTGAGGGAGCATGGGATCAGTGCAGGCAGCAACTGGCATCACTTCATGTTTAAGAAGTCTCTGCAACAAGATGTAATAAATCTTACACTGTGTCACTGACCCTCCTGTGCTGCGTCAGAGCCTGATTTCTGATCCCTGCATGTGGGGCTGAGCTGGGCTTGGAGCATCTCTGCACCCAGGGCAGAGAGGAGCTGGTGTCCCCAGTGCCACCTCCCCAAGCCACCCAGGCCGAGGACAGGCTCAGGGCAGTGGGGAGCAACTGAAGTTTAGAAAGTGATGCCAGCAAACACCGCGGGGAGGGGAAGGAGCAGGGGGCAGGCAGCTCAGGGCTTGCAGCAGGAGAGGAGGCACCAGTGGAAGAGGGAGGCCGGCTCATCCTGTGCCCCTCCCATTTCTCTGGAGCARCACTTACTTCACCAGGGCAGGCAGCTCCGGGTTGAAGGAGATGTAGTCATGGCCCAAGCCCAGCTTTTCGGGAAAGGTAATGAACTTCACCTTGGATTTATCCATGTAAGCTTCCCGTGCTGTCTCATAGAGCTGCCAGGGGTGGGAGCGTGGTCACTGCACGAGCAGGGGATCCCAAACCCCTCCTAGTGCGTGGCCATCCYCTCTCTGGCCACTTCAGCCCTCCAAAGGCCAGCTGGCAGGTGCCCACCTTGCGTCCCAGCTTTGGAGGCAGGACTCCATCATCTTCTGCGTGCAGGATGAGGAGGGGGCAGCTCAGCACCTTCACACTGCAGGCAGCAAGCACAGCCCTGAGGACTCTCCCCAGAGCCAAGAGACCCCCAGGAGCCACCCTGACCCCCCCAGCACTGCCCCTCAGAGCCATCCTCATGCCCACCTGGGTGATGCCCATGCTGCTTGCCCTGGTATGGCAGCACCAAACACCCTAAATCACCTTAACCCCCCATTGTAGGGTCAGCAGGTTTCAAAAGCACCCATAAATCAAACGCATTTTGGGCAGGCTCTGTGTGCTACAAGGAACAGGAGGGCCAAAAAAAGGATGGTGGCTTGAGGACTTTGCTCAGTAATCAGACTGATACTTGACATTAGGCAAATAAAAAGTCACTTTTGAAGTATGAGTAAGCTGGGWAAACACTGGAGTGCAGGAATTTCAATGGGGTGACTGACACCTCTCCTCGGCCAGGTGGTCCTGGCATCATTCCCACAGCCCCTGGGGTCTGCTGTGCCCCTTCCCACCAGGAACTCACTTCTCATCACTGGGGAAGAACATTCCTGCCCGAGCCATGGAGTCCAGGATGAGGTACTCAAAACCCGGGAACTGCCGGTAGATCTGGCAGGGAGAGAGTTTGGGGGTGCTAAGCCAAGGCTTGGATTCCACTGTGAGGGGGGAGACCCAGGAAGCTGGGGCTGACACTGCTGGGGGACCCCACAGGCAGAGCCTGTCACCAAATGGGGACCCCAGAGGCCGAGCCCCCTCCTGTCACTGCTGGGGGACCCCACAGGCAGAGCCCCCAGACTCACCTTGGTGATGTGGATGTTGGCACCTGCGTCTCGGATGTTGGTGTAGGGAGACTCCAGGACCACAGCACCAACCTGGACCCCTGAGGGCAGAGTGAGGTGGGAGTGGGCATGGCTTTGAGGGGCTGTCCCCGCTGCCAGGCTGCTGCCACACTCCCTTCCCAGGCAGCAGCGGGGCCCAGATGTCACCATCCCAGTAGGGAGGCTACAGAGGGCTCCTCATCTCCTCTGCGGCCCCAAAATCAGGCCAGGGCAGTGCAGAGCCTCAGGGTGACACTGCATGGGGACAACCCATCCGTGCTGGCCCTTACCTCGCTCCTCCTGCAGTTTCCTGGCTGCATTGGTGGCAATCCTGTGACAGGAGAGGTGACAGTGAGGAGGAGCAGCAAAGCTCCCTCAGATTCCCCTTGCTGGGTGTTTGGCTTTGCAGGGGCCTCTACCAAGGAGCTGCTCCAAGCCCTTGGTCCATCCCCAGGTGGCAGCAGTGTCACAGGGTGCAGGGTGGGCTCTGGCGTGCCCCCATCCCGCCCCCTGCACCTACCCTGTCCCCAAGGAATGTCCCCAGAAGA
Source organism: Mixornis gularis (assembly GCA_003546035.1). NCBI lineage: Eukaryota > Metazoa > Chordata > Aves > Passeriformes > Timaliidae > Mixornis > Mixornis gularis. The sequence continues at coordinate 318,727 of QVAJ01000482.1, read as the reverse complement.
GGATGCTGCTGTTCCCACTCCGTGCTTTCGCCCAGTCATAGAGTGCCAGGACATCTGTGGTGAAGCCACTCTCTGAGGGGTGTCCAGTGGAGTCTGCATAGCCTGTGGGGGACACATCTCCGTGTCACGACCCTGGTGGGGACAGGCCCCAACAGGGGGATTGTCCAGCAGGAGGCAGGGGGACAACTTTACCTCTGTAGTCGAGAGCCAGGATGTGGAAGTCAGCAGCCCCCATCGTCTGTCAGAGCAGCACTGAGTTATGTCCTGGCAGGGGATGCACCCCAGGACCCCCAGCACGGCCTGCTCACTCTGCACAGGGTCCCTCTGGGGTCCCCAGGGCCASCAGGAGCCTCACTCCCAGCAGGTCCCAGTGTCCCCACCCAGGCCACCACTTACCTTCAAGAACTGGACACGGTGACTCGCAGCCCTGATGGGGAAAATGGAGTTAAAGCTCGGGGAGACCCCAAGGGACCTTCTCCTGCAGCACCAGTGCAGGTGAGGAACCAGGGTGACCTCAACCCAGGAGGGAGGAGCTGGATGCTGTGGGGTGAGTGGATTCTGACTTTTCCCTTTATTTTATAGGGATTTTCCTTGACTGCTGGGGTCAGAGACCACCACAGCAGCCCTGGCCCTGCAGCACTGCTGGCTGCTGCCTTGAGTTTGCTGCTTCTCACCTCAGAGCAGCCACCCTRCCCTGGTCCTGACCCTGCAGCAGCAGCTCAGGAGCTCACCTGGTGCCCCCATTGCCGTGCAGGTAGATGATCACAGGGTGAGCATCAGCAAGAGCCTCCTCRTACCAGCGCTGGTCCTTGCCCTGCGCCTCAGCCCCTCTGCTGCTCGGCACCGTGTGCCTGCGGGGACAGCAGGGTCACCTTGGGGGGCTCCACCAGGACCCTGCTGTCCCCCAYGGAACGCTGAGGACATCCTGCTCACCAGATGCCGACGGTGACGCCCGGCTCGGTGGTGAGGTACAGGCTGATGGTGTTGTTCACCAGCAGCTCCGGCCGCCGAAAGTCCACGAAGAAGGGGAAGGCCACTGATGGAGAAATCACAGCCGTCATCCAGAATCCTCCTACCCGGCTGCTTTTATACAATTCTCTCTAAACCAGCGSGTTATTTGTTTGAAATTATCAAGGGCCATGCTGAGGCAGGAGAGCTCAGCCCTCTGCCACCTCCTCCCATCCTAATTTCCAGCCCCGCTGATGCTGAGCGTGCCCGGGCGTGTTGGGACTCCAGGCAGTAAACAGGGCCRGCAGCACCACGTTATTAGAGCTTGCAAAACACGGGGAGAGATCCCTCCGTGCCTCCTCTGCAAGCCCATGGCACAGCACGAGTGGGATAARCGCTGTCCTGGTGCCACCCTAGCACGGTCCCACCCATGTTTCAGCAGGCAGCTGAATCCCTGTGAGGGTTCTCCTGGTTGGCACAGCCCCGGGATACTCACGGAAGTTCAGGTAGACAAATTTGGTGAGCAGGCTGGGGAAGAGGCGGATGAGGAAGGGCACGGAGACGTAGGCGAGGAGCGGGGCCAGGAGGAGGGTGCGCAGCAGCCACGGGAGCCAGGAATGCCGGGCCCTGCAAGGAAAGCATTTGTCAGCACATCCCCTCCCACCCCAAGGGATTTGGGGTGCAGCCGAGCAGGCTCCCCATTCCCAATCCCAGCCCGGAGACTTGGATACAGCTTTTTCCTACAAGTGCCTGAGGCTGATCCTAATCCCTCTGGGAGTGTGAACTGGATCCTCACCCCGGTGTTGTGTTTGGGTTTTGGGTACTGAGTCAAGGTGTCAGAGCAGCCTCGTGGTGACACACAAGCCCTGATTTGGTCCCCCACGCCCTCCCACGGAGCGCCGGGAGGCAGGAACAGCAGGGAATGCGCCAGGGCTGGGAGCTGCAAGTCAAACCGGCAATCAGGAAACACCGATACTCTGTGACAACACCCCGAGTCCCYGGCTGGAGAGGCACAGTCACAGACGTGGCCCCAAGCCTGGCATTAAGAACTTCTGCAATACTCCAGGGACAAGGAGGAAGGTGGGGAAAGGAGCTTGGGGTGATGTCCCCCCAGTGCCACCAGCACCCCGTCAAACAGTGCTTTGAAGGGTCGGGGGCCACATCCAGCTGTTCTCTACAGCAGTCAGACACAGCTCCAGCCTCCACGGGGGAAAGGAAAGCCAAGGGCTGCTGCTTTCCCAGCATCAACCTCCCTCGTGGGCTAACAGTGATGGGGAAACCAGCCCGGACACGGAGGATTGAGGGCAGAGGTTTGTGATGGGAGCCAGGCACAGCTCASTCCGTGTGACATGAGCAGGGTCAGCATCCCTCCCGCAGAAAGCACCCGGTGCATTCCCTGCCTTGGGAATGCCGCAAGACCCTAAGGAAGGATTGCACAAGGRGTGCCAGGGCGTGATGGCACCGGTCCCCAGGGAACGGGCACCCTTCCTGGGACGGTGTGGGATGGCAGGAGCTCCCGAAATCCCAGTTATCCCCCAGGCCATCGGTGTGAGCGGTCCCGCTGTGCACTGGCAGCAATGGAATGTGCTGGAGAGGCTGCAAGGAACTGTCAGGTGCTGCTCTTGGTCTGCTCAAGTGCCGCTGACCCCCGCCCTTGCACAACACCTGCAGCAGGTGAGCAGGTCCCCACCGGGGTGACAGCCCCACCCGGGGCACCTCCGACAGCTGGCACRGTGGGCAAATGGGACAGCAGGGTGACAAGCCACAGCACGGCCTCAGGGTGGGGTGGGACACAGCCACAGGACAGGATCGTGGCCACGGCAGGGTGACATAGGGACATGGCCACTGCACGGGGTCACGGTGGTGGCAGGGTGACACAGGGACACGGCCACAGTATGGGAATCACCGTTATGGCAAGATGATCCGAGGGCACGGCCGCAGGATGGGCTCGTGCCAGTGACAGGGTGGCACGGCCATGGCGGYGGGGACAGACACGAGGTCACGGCCCCAGCAGAGTGACCAGGCCACGGCGTGGGGACACAGCAGCACRGGGTGACAGCCCCAGCAGGGCAGCACGGCCACGGCACGGGGGACAGCGCATGAGACGCGACAAGGGACACGGCCGGGTACGGGGACACGCTGCTCGGGGGAGCACGGAGATGTCCCCACGGCGATGTCCCCTCGGCGGCGGGTACTCACCGCCCCTGCCGGGCCGCGCCGGCTCTGCCCTCCGCCCGGCCAATGTCGCCGCCGCTGTTGCCGCTGTCGCCGCTGTCACCGTCCCCGCCGCGACGCCGCATCGCTACGCGCCCGACAGCGCCGACAGGACGCGCTCGCCTCCGGGGACACGCCCACGTCACGGGGCCGGTGTCACCAGGCCACGCCCATGCCACCAGGCCACGCCCACGCACTGCCCGACGGTCCCTTGTCGCTAAGCCACGCCCACCAGTCACGCCCATCCGCGCCTCGGGGACAGGGACAGGGACAGGGCCACCCGCGGTGTCACCGCCCTCGCCAGGGGACTGTGGGGACCCGGCCGAGCTGCAGCCTCTGTCCCCCAGAGCTGGGTGGGACGCCGGGGGTCTCTGGCAGGGCTGCATTCCCTTGTCCCCCAGGGGTGGCCGCCTCGAGGGACGCCATCAGGGTGGCAGTCCCTTGTCCCCCAGGGACCCCAGGAGATCTGYGACCCACGGCTGGGTGGGTTTAGAGGAGACCCTTGGAAATGTGCAGTCCCCTGTCCCCAAAAGAGGCCAGGGGGAGCATGGGGCAGCAATAAGGTGACACAGCAGGGAAAAGAGCCTTGCCATTGACTCTYCTGCAATACTCCAGGGACAAGGAGTATTGCGGGAAAGCTTCCGGGTTAAAAAGTAAAAACCATTTTAAAAGTAGTTTAAGACTAAACGTGGTGTCCCTAGGATTCAGCAGGAAGGGTGGAAACCTGCTGCTGCAGCCTCTCCTCCCACCTGCAGCTCTGTCAGCATGAGTCAGCTGGACCTTTGCAGGATGAAACTTCCCACCGGGAAAGGAAGATCCCCGTTTCAGC
>QVAJ01000482.1:289329-308160 GCA_003546035.1 Mixornis gularis | reverse complement strand
AGTGACAGGACCAGGGAAGAGCTGGAGCTGTGTGGGAAGGATCAGGTTGGATTTCAGGGAAAGGCTCTTCCCCCAGAGGGTGCTGGGCACTGCCCAGGCTCCCCAGGGAATGGTGACATTCCCGAGGCTGCCAGAGCTCCAGGAGTGTTTGGACAGCACTGCCAGGGATGCTCAGAGTGGGATTTTTGGGGCGTTTGTGCAGGGCCAGGAGTTGGATTCCATGATCCCTGTGGATCCTTTCCAACTCAGGTCATTCTGTGATTCAGCAGAGCTGCAGCTGTGATGGATGGGATGGTTCATTAGGGGAAGGAGATAATGAGTGTGAGCCAACCTCAGCTCCGGCTTTCCAGCAAGGGCTCCATAGGCTGGTTTTGGTGGCTGCTGGGCATCTCACATAAACCCCAGCATTAAAAACTGGGGTCCTGGTGGGTTTTGCCAGCTGTGTTCACATCRCTCCAGGTGTCACAGGTACAGTGGGAAGGCAAAATTGCTTTAAAGTGCCCAAATGTGGCTGTGCTCTCCAGCACAGGGGGGACACTCCGGGGCAGTGACATCCCCTAGAGTAGGTGTTTGTGTTTCCGAGGTGGCCACGGGATGCTGCCCCGCTGGGTAATTACTGCTAATTACCAGGCCCTCATTARAGTCGAGGCAATCAAGAGTAGCAGCAAAAGCAAGGTTTTCCTCCCTGTCCCTTGGAGCTGATGACTTTCATGGAGGGTGAGGTACCCATAGCCCTGGTTAGTGATGCAGCCCATAGGGGCATCCGGGGCAGAGCATCCCCAAAATCTCCCTCTCGTGCAGCAGCRAATGTGATTTTGTATTGGTCTAGTGGAAGATGTCCCTGCCCATGGCTGGGGGTTGGCATGAAGTGGCCTTTAATGTCCCTTCCAACTCAAGTAATTGTGGGATTCTATAATTTACAGTTTACAAACACCCCCCTCTAAAAAAAGAAAAGGTAATTGTGGTGTTTTTCCTTGCTGATGCCATTGATTGACCAGGTAATCGGTGTCTTCATTAGCTCCAGGCTAAAGTTGATATTGATTCCGGGCGCTTCATATGCGAAGCGATAATTGCTGTTTAAGCCTATATTGTTCGAGTTAAATTTAGCCGAGAGTTTAGTCCTATCAGGCCCCTCCATTGTGTGCCGGGAAGGTTATCTGGCTCTCAGGAGGGGGTGGATTTAAAGGCAGGAAAGAAACGCCGGTGAAAACTTCCTCTKCTCATCATCCCGGAGCACTTTGCTTCCCCGGGCTGGTAATAAAGAGAACAGAAACACGGAATAACGCGGTGGTGACTCTTCCTAAATCTGCACTTCTCAGCGCTGTCTTGCTCAAGCTGGTCATTCTAGGGGGACTTGAAACGACACAGAAGGGCCAGCAATAAATCTGAACAAAGTGATGCCCTGTGCRGGGACCGGGGAGCCCCCGCTCAGCTGCTGCCCGCCTGCCCCTATTATCCCGGCCGYCCTCCTGCATCTCAGCTGCTGGCCCATCTGGAGCAGAGATGAAAGGCTGCCCTTTAATTCGGGCTTTGTGTGCCTCTGCCGTGTCCCCCCTTCCCTGTCACGGCTGCCGGAGGTGGCTGCGCACTCCRGGGCTCTGATGCTGCTGACCTCATTATTTTGACTGCTGGGTGATGCCAGCTCGCCAGCTCCTCAGGTAGGAAGCTCGGGTGGGTTTTTGTTTAATCCCCCCTCCCTCCCCAGCCGTGGAAGCGCTGCTGAATAATTCAGGGAGGAAGAGGAGGAGGCATCTTGGGTCACCTTGCGCAGCCGGCTGCGTGCCGGAGCCGCCTGCCTAAGATGGAGGTTGTGCAGGATTGCGGGATCGCMGGGCTGCTGGCAGCTCCCTGACTGCAGGTAGGAGACCTGGGCCCTCGCTGCTGATTCCTGCTGCTGGGAAAGCAGGAAATCCCTTCCCCAGCCCGTGCAGGGCTGGTGGTGTCCCCCTGAGCTCTGCCTGTGTTTCAGCGTGGGGATGTGTGAGGCTGCCACGGTGCCCTGGCCAAAAAACTCACCCGGGATGTGGCTCGTGCACCTGATGCTCTTTTCCTTTAGGGATTGTGTTTTTCCTGCTGGTTTKATGGGGCTCCCCATGCTGGACTTGCCCAGGGTGAATTTTTGGGCTTTTGTGGCACTGAGAGGAGTGATCCCGGTGCTCCAGCAGCAGGGATGCTCGGGGATATATTGGGAGGTGGCATTTAGCTCTCTGCACTAACTGGGGAAACTGGTTCTGGCAGTGTAGCAGTAGGGTCAGGTGCTGGAGACTCTGGGTGGGGGGAAGAGATGGCTGAGCCTGAAGATAAGAGGTCCAGAAATGCTTGGGAAGCTCTGTGGGTTGGAGTCATCTTTGCTGGAGGCTTGGCTGTGAGTTTTGGGGCTGCTGGAATGTGCAGGGAGGACTCCCTGACACCAGGATCCAGCCACTGTCAAGCCCTGTGGGTGCAGGTGGGAATTGGGGCTGCYGGTGTGGGAATGGAAAACAAGTTTGTTGCCTTTGTCCTGCCTTCCACCTGAGTTTTTGGGTGATGCCTCCTCCTGTGTGCCCCAGGTCGAATGTGTCTGTGCCCTCTCTCCTCCCCACAGTGCCTGGACGCCGTGAGAAATCAGCTCAAGAGGGATTTGGGGGGAAAAAATGGGACAGGAAGGGTGTGAGGCTCAGGTGGAGAGATTGTGTCCACTCTCTGGAGTGTCCACAGCCATTCCTTGTCCATGGCAGTGCAGGAGGAAGGACAGCCTGGCTGGGMTGTCCCTGTCCCGTGGGCTCTGCCTGGCACCAGCCCTGCCTCCCTCAGCAGATGTGGGATCCAGAGGATGCTCTGCCTTGGCATCTGCTCCTGCAGCCAGAGAAATCAAGGACAYGGCTGCTGCAGTGCCTGCCCTGGAGATTTCCTGGCTGTTGGGTTGTGTTGGGCAGGGCTGTGGAATTGGGCTGCAATTGGAGCAGCTCTGCTTGTTCTGGGATGTCCAGGAGTGCTGCTGGTGACACAGGGAGCCACAGGAAACCTGTGAGGAGCAGAGGGGGCTGCTCCATGGCTGGATGGGGAGGGGGTTTGGGTAGGACCCCCTGTTTTGGGAAATGTGGGCTGACACAACCTGCAGCAGTCACAAAACCAGAATTCCCATGGCTGGCTGGCGTGGGGTCATGGATGAGGCTGGCCAAGCATCCTGGGATGCCCAGTTGGGTCCCTGCTGTGCCCATTGTCACCCAAGGATGGTGACAGTGCCTGTGGTGCCCCCACATCCACACCAAGGCTGTGTCGTGACACTGCTGCCACCCAAAGCCAGCCAGGAGCCCTGGGCCAGGCTGAACAAACAAATCCAGCCAAATCCTTTCATTTCAGAGGGGAAATTTCCCTCTACTCCCCTGCCAGAACAGCTCCTGGAGCTGTGATCCCTCTCTCTGTTAGCAAAGGATGAGAGGGGTGAAAACTTGGCTTGGAGGGGAAGGTGCAGACCTGAGACAAATTTGGTCTGGGCTTTGTGTGCCTGGTGCAGGACACCAGATAGATTTTGGCTGTCCCCACACTGGGATCAGCTCTGCTCTGGGTTTGCTGCCTGCCCAACCCTTCTCTGCCTGCAGCCAGGGTTTGACCTCTGCTGAAATACCTGAGGGAGAGCAGCTCAGGGAGTGCTTGGCAGCTGGGCTTGATCTTGGAGTATTTTTCCAGCCTAAAGCATTCCATGATGCTGTCTTTGGTGCAGGGGGGTGTGTTGCCCTCATGGAGGGGGTGGGCACAGTTGGCTGGCTGCCCTGRAGGGTTTGRGTTGGGGTTTTCTGCCCTTCCCTCCTCATGCAGAGCCCCACACTTGGCTCCCTGCAGCTGCTCAGCTGTCGTGGGGGTTGTTTGTCTTCTCACCAAAGCATCACCTGCAACACCTGGGGATCAATGGAGCTCAAGGGAACAATTTCCCCCCCACAGCACCTCAGCTGCTCCAGCTGAGCCAAATGAGCTGCTCCTGGAGTCAGCGTGAGGTGGCACCTAGGGACAGGKACGTGTCACATGGGGCTGGCCCAGCCACCTGGGCTGTCCCCTCCCACGGGTTTGGCTCTGCAGGCTTTTCCCCCTCGCTCYTTCTGCTCTGTGACTTCTTCCCCCAGTGTGATGGGAGAGGCTGGAGCAGTGGTGGAGCCCTTAATGCGACCAAACACGGCCCCAAAGAGCCTCGTGGGCAGCTCCCATGCCAGCCCTTGGGGTTTTTTGCTGTCCCATGCCACCAGTGGTCACCTGCCCTGTCTCTTCCCGCAGGTGAGCGTGGCAGGCTATGGGATGGATGAAGCTGAGCAGGACCAGTATGAAGCTCGCCTCAAGGAGCTCTTTGACAGCTTTGACAGCACAGGCACGGGCTCCCTGGGGCAGGAGGAGCTCACTGACCTCTGCCACATGCTGCACCTGGAGGAGGTGGCCCCGGCACTGCAGCAGACCCTYCTCCAAGGAAACCTCCTAGGCAGGGTAAGGATCTGGGGAGATGGAGGGGGCTGGGGARCCATGCATGGAGTGATCTTGGGGAGAGACTGATGTGTGTAATTTGTGTATGTCTGACATTCCTGAGGTTCTGGTGGACCTGTGGGGTCTGGTTTGTTCGGCAGGGTGGGCACAGGGCAACTTCCAAGAGCAGAATTGGTGCTAACAGGGAAGGGAACTGCTCTGTCTGCCCTGACTGGAGGTGGTCTGAAACTCAGGAACTACCACTTTAGGCTGAGGCTTKTGCCCAGTGTCCAAGGCCAGAGCATGTGCCAGGTCCTGGCTGTCCTTGTGCTGGCATTTGGCTCACGCTGTGCCTGTGCCCCCAGCACCGGTTCCTGGTGCTGCTGGCCTGGGTCACCTCCCCAGACCAGCTCACCAGGTGCTTGCACAAACTCTGAGCCACTTGGGATGGGACAAGGACCTAAATCCAGGGCTTGAGCCTATGATTTACACTGGCTTAAGGTGTAGTTAGACTGGCGGGGCTGTGTGCAGTCACACACGTTCTCTAAGGTAGAGAACATTGTCCCACTCAGGCAGTCACTGTCTGAGCCACCTTTGTCCACATTCCCTGGTGTTGGTGGCTTCCCAAAGCCATTTTTCAGTTGTGGCTGTACATTTATGGAGTTAAATGCCAGGGCACTGAGCAGAAGCTGCTTGCCCTTGGGGGGATCTCCAGTTCAGCGAGGATGTCCTTGTGTTCTGCATTACGTCTTTCCCGGCACGCCGTGCTCAGGGTGCGTTAGATCCTTCCCTGGAAATCACCCTGGAATCCCATCACTGCTCATTAAAATCACAGAAATGTGGAACAGGGCAGCCTGGGCTCTCAGCAGACAAGCAGCCATCCCGACTCCAATTTCCAATCMAACTGCGGTTTTCACAAACCAAATAATTCCTTTAATGAACAAAGGAATTTTTCCTTTTTCCTCCTCTTCCTCGCCTGCCCTGRGGCTGTAGCTTTTCTGCTGACAGTGAGTGGAGCAGGGATGGATCCAGGCAGGGGTTGTTGACCTTTAGAGTTGCAGTGTGGCATTTTCTGGAGCACCAGAGACTTTGTGCTGCTCTGTCATCTTGAGCGTCTGGCACWCRCATGTTGTTATCAAAGAATCATGGWATGGTTTGGGTTGGAAGGACCTTAAAGATCATCCAGTTCCAACCCCCTGCCATGGGCAGGGACACTTTCCACTATCCCAGGCTGCTCCAAGCCCCATCCAGCCTGGCTTTGGACACTTCCAGGGATCCAGGGGCAGCCACAGCTTCTCTGGGCACYCTGTGCCAGGGCCTCCCCACCCTCCCAGCCAAGAATTCCTTCTTGGTATTGAATTTAAATCTATTTTCCTTCAGCTTAAAGCCATTTTCCCTTGTCCTWTCACCTGGCTTTGCCACTTGTGGCATAGGGAGAAAGGGAAGGGCAGATGTGGCTGTCACAGCTGGTCAGGGGACCAAAACCCCCCTGCCAAAACATCCTGAGTGCCAGGTCACACTCACCCCATCCCAACCTGGAGCTCCCTCCCTGGAAGTCACGAGGCATCCCATTTTATTTCCTTCCCCCCTTTGTCTCTGGGAATGGTTCTCCCTTCCAGCCTTCCACAGGAGCCTCAGGACAATCTTTGTCTCCTCTTGGTGCTCGTTAATGGCCAGATTTAATTATCCTTGAGGTTTCCTAGGATCTCATGGGGGGAATAGCAGCAAACACGTTGCTCCCTGAGCACGGACTTGTTGCACCTGCCCCTCCAGCCCCTYGCTGCAGATGGTCCCAGCCTTTGTTTGCCTGCACTTCCAGGGATTTATGGGAGGGCACCGGGGAGGGGGGCAGCGGGGGAAGGTTTTGTCTGCTCGGGGGCAACTCGGTGGGGCCACGTGCTTGCCTTTGTGCTGGGGGCTCTGCTCCAGGGATGAGTGCTCTGGRATCACAGAATTGTGGGATGATTTGGGTTGGAAGGGGATCTCAAAGATCACCTCGTTCCAACCCCCTGCYCTGGGCAGGGGCTGGGAGYTGAGCTGGCATCCAGAGAGGGGCTGGAAGTGCTGCCTCCCCTGTGATGGTTTGGGGATTAATGGGGTCTGGTGTGGGGGTGTAAATCCTGCCCTGACTCGKGGCAGAGTCAAACCCCTACAGAACTGTTTTCCTCACACATTGTGTGCAGAGGTGATGCTCCCAGCCAGTCCTGGGATTCCTCAGGAAGGCTGTTTCCCTTCACCCTTGATGGCAGGAGTGAGGGGATGGGTGTGGCTGTGCCTGTCTGTCTGTCCTCTCTGTGCCCTTTAATTAGCAGCAAACCAGAGGTGTCTTAGGGACAGCGCTCGTGGGCCTGGGTGATGTGCAGGGATGGGGATAAGCCCTGGAAGTCAATCCCTATCCCTGAAATTGTCCAAGGCCAGCTTGGACAGGGCTTGGAGCAACCTGGACTAGTGGAATATGTCCCTGCCCATGGCAGGGGGTGGGATGAGATGAGCTTTAAGGTCCTTTCCAACCCACATCCTTGTGGGATTCTGTGAATCCCACAGAATCCTCCGGGGCCTGTCCTTGGCGCTGTCCTTGAGGAGGGATAAGGAGCTCAGGTTTCACCTGCACCGCTGCATTCACAGCCTGCAGCAAGGACACCCTGGCTGGGTTTGCACTGCCAGCTCCCTTCAGTGCCACAGATTTTGCTGTGACCTCTTGCAAAATCCCCTCCCCGTGTGCCCGCAGTGACGCTGTTCCCCTTAAAGCGCTGTGGGGTTTTCCAGGCCTCACATGGAGGCCTCAGGGCCAAGGCTGCCCCTGTTCTGAATTTACTGCAAAAGATTGGCTTGTTAGGGCCTGGAGGAATGGCTGGAGCTCTGTCAGGGGAGGTTTAGGTGGAAATCAGGGAAAGGTTTTTCCCCCAGAGGGTGCTGGGCACTGCCCAGGCTCCCCAGGGAATGGTGACATTCCCGAGGCTGCCAGAGCTCCAGGAGTGTTTGGACAGCCAGGGATGCCCAGGGTGGGATTTTTGGAGTGTCTGTGCAGGGCTAGGTGCTTCATTGTCCCTTTGGGTTTTGTTGTTCCCTTTCTCTTTGGTTTCTCGGTGTGACCCTTTGTGGGGCTGCTGCTCCAGGAGGGGACGGGGTGTTGCAGCGTGGGCTGAGCTGGAAATTGCCTCGACAAGGTGTGAGGATTTGGGGGTGGACACTGGGATCGAGTTCTTCTCTCTGGTGACCAGTGACAGGACCCAGGGAACAGCTGGAGCTGTGTTGGGGGGGAATCAGGTTGGATTTCAGGGAAAGGCTCTTCCCCCAGAGGGTGCTGGGCCCTGCCCAGGCTCCCCAGGGAATGGGGACATTCCCAAAGCTGCCAGAGCTCCAGGAGTGTTTGGACAGCCAGGGATGCCCAGGGTGAGATTTTTGGGGCGTCTGTGCAGGGCCAGGAGCTGGATTGCACAATCCCTGTGGATCAGGATATTTTGTGAATTCTGCATCTCCCCCATCAGACATTTCCCTCTCCAACCTCCTGCCTGGAAGGAGTTCCCAAACGGGGGCAGAGCTTTGGGAACGGGGCTGGCGCTCGGGATCAAGGGCAGGGAGCTGGAAGGAGCTGCTGCCACCGGCCTGTCCCGGCTGTGCCAAGTGCTCTGGGACACAGCAGGGAGCAGCAGGTACCTTGGCACGGGCACACGGCTCTTTCTAGTGCTAATCAGTCACGGCTTCAGAGGGAGCCGGCTGGGAGGAGGCGTCGGGATTTCTCCCGGGAGGAGCCGGGGTTGCTCAGCAGCAGCAGCAGCTTTGGTTGGTCCCTGGTTGCCGTGGGGAGGCTGGCAGTGCCTCTCTAGTGGCGTGTTTGTCTTGTTTTGCCTCTGATTTATGTGTTCTGGGGAGCTGAGCTGGCTGTGGAGTGCTGGTCTGGCTGTGGGGTTTGCAGGGATGTGTGTGTGCTGTCCCTGATCCTGGGTGGGTGTGACAGCACATTGTGCATCACCTTCCACACCCCTATTACCTCCTGGCTGGTTGGGATCAGCCCCAAATTGCTGAGAGACCCCCATGAGCAGACACACAAATGAACAATACCAAAACAGAACTGCACAATCAGAGTGGTTTGGGTTGGAAGAGACCTTAAAGCCCATCCAGTTCCACCCTTTGTCATGGGCAGGGACTGCTCCCACTAGCCCAGATTGCTCCAAGCCCCCTCCTAACCTGGCCTTGGACACTTCCAGGGATGGGAAACCTGTTCCAATCCTCACAGGAGGATTTCTGCAGCGTTTGTGGCTTTGCTGTCCTGTGGCTGCCTTGCCTGGCTTGTGCTGGAGCCCGGCTCTAATTTTATCAGTGGTGTTTCTCTAACTCTCTGTGCCCTCTCTGCGTGCAGACACACCACAGCCAAGGTCAAACGTGCACCACAGGCTGGTTTTGCTGGTTATCTGGTGTTAGGAAAACCTCTGGCCCATCCTGAGGAAACATCTCCCCGGCTCTCCCAGCTGGGACTTCACCTCCAGATCGAGGAGGGCACTGGGGAACCCCCTGTACCTGTCCTGCTGATGATGATTTGCATTTGAAATCCTGCTCTGCAGCATAGGGGCACAGCCACATCCTGCTTCACAGCCTGATCTTCCACAGGCTCCTTTGGAGGTCGTGGTCATGGTAAAGTCATGGTGTGACCACGGGGCCATCTGTCCTTGTGCAGCTGCACAAGGGCTCAGCTCTGTCTCCTTCCTCCTCCTCACTAGTGCGTGAGTTCTGGGGCTCATTTTGCACAGCAGGTGATGTCAGTGGTGCTGCACACCTGCCCAGATGGTTTGGCTTTATTTAATTCCGTGTGTTTGCATGAGGGATGCAAAGTGGATCTTGTTTTCTTGCTGCTGTGAGGTCCCATCCAAACGCAGCCTCAGCACCCATCCAAAGGATTGGCTCTGTCTGTTGTCACAGTTCATGTCCTGAGAGGATCCCATGGGGAGGGAACCTGTAATTTGAACACCCTCATCTTTTATTCATCCTCATTTAGCTCTAAATGTCAAGTTTGTTTTTTTTTTTAATCTGGGAAATTCTCCTATCTCTGCAAACTGCCCTTTTTGAAGTGCACCAGTGTCTGGAAATGGATGGCAGCAATTAGTATTCAGATGAAGGCCTTCCTGATGAGCTTCTCTGCTGAACATATTTTTTAATTGTGTTTTAAAAAACACGCTTCAAATTGTTTAAAGCCTCAGGGGTGATTGGCACTGCCTGAGCTGTGGCATGGGGTGCTCCCCTGTACCTCCATGGCTCACCTCCCTACCAGGGAGCTTGTTGGTGTTTTTTTGAGCTTGCTTGACCCCCCCCCCAAAAACAGGCTGGACAACTTCAGACCTGAACTTTGCTGCTTGTGCCTCCCCCCAGCAGCATGAAAATCCCTCTGAGTGCAGCTCTGACTTCACCCTCTCCCAGCTAGAGCAGCTTTCTTTAAATACAAAAATCTTTTGTCCCATGCTAAAAATTCTTCCCGGATTTATTTAGCCAAAAGAAATGGCAGCAGCCAGCTCTGCCTGGCCGCTGACCCATGTCAAACAGCTCCTCCAGCTGTCCCTGGATGTCCCTGTCCCCCAGGGCTGGAATTGCTGACATTCCCAGGCTGGGGAGGATGCTGCAGTTTCTTTGTGGCTGTTCCTGGTTGGGAGGTAGGAGGATTTCCAGGAAGGCACAAATGGGAAAAAAAGGAAACTCCCACTTTCCTCAGTGGCAGGATCATCTCTGTGTTTTCCCTCAGTGGCAGGATCATCTCTGTGTTTTTCCCAGCTACACTCCAGGCCTGGTATTCCTCGTTCAGCCCTCACAGAACTACAGGAGCTGGGGCAGGGCTGCCCTGGAAAGGGAGGGATTTTTGTGCCATCCACATTGGGAAGTGGGGTTTGTGGCTTAATTAAGGCAGTGGAGCATTTCCACGATGGAATATTCATCCCTGATCAGGAATGGTCTCATTGGAGGAGCCACTGACCCTGGCCAGGTCACCTCAAGTGATGGAGATGCTCCCTGCTGCTCTGGACATGTTATTTTGGCTTCTTGCTCGATGGAAAAACCCAACCAGTGTATGAAATCTGTGCCTTTTGGGTCCTTCTGTGGTAGCAATGATTCCTCCCACATGGCCAGAGGTGCTGGCTGTGTCCTCATGTCCCTTGCTGTCACTTCTCCAGGGTTCCTTTGTCCCCCTTGCCGAGCCTGTTGGCACAGGGGTGGTGATCTGAGTGATTCCCACTGCTGTCCACCTTCCTGCTGGATTATTTGCCTTATATTTAACTCCCTGCACCTCCTGATTTCCTCTTTTCTTCCTTTTTTTGTTTTGGTTTTTTTTTCCCCACAGGTCCACTTTGATCAGTTTAAAGAAGCACTTATCCTCATCTTATCCAGAACCCTGTCAAATGAAGAGCACTTCCAAGAACCAGGTAAATACTGGGTTTACTAAAATAGTGCATTTTCTTTGGCAAAGCAGCTATGGGTGGCTCTCACAGAAGAACTTAGAAGAGAAAGTGGTTTTTTTTTGGTGCTGCCATCCAAGCAGAAAAGGCTGATCTTGGGAGAAAAGGGACTTTGTTGTGGAACCTTGCACAAAGGTGTTTTCAGAGGCATTGGGTATTTCTATCCCATTCCCAGGATGTGAATGCCCAGGGAGGCACAGGATGGCTGTGAGCAGACACCTGCACCACACTTCAGGTGCTCAGGATGTCTCGTGACTGTGGCATGGGCTCAGGTCTCTCCATCCCACACCACTCCTGGTGGCCAGGGATGCTTCAGGAGCAGAGACTTGTGGCCAGGCAATCAAATGGCTGATTTCCTGCTGCTCCTGGGGCTTTTTCCCAGCTGGGGCTGGTGTTGGTTTTTATGTTTTTTTCAAGTCCATTCTGTTTCCTTGTGTCTGAGATGGGTGGGGTTGTAGGAAGTTTCTCTGTATTTCTCCCAGGGAACAGTCAGGCTGCTCCAGAGATGTTCCTGAGCAAGTGAAGTCCCTGAGAAACCAGCTTGGGGCTGGTCAGAAAATTCCAGGATGGTTTGAGTGGGCAGGGACACCTTCCACTAGCCCAGGCTGCTCCAAGCCCTGTCCAAGCTGGCCTTGGACACTTCCAGAGATGGGGCAGTGCTGTGAATCCTCAGTGTCCTGGTTTTTCCTTGCTTTTTTTCAGTGTGCCTTGAAAAATCTGGCTTTTTAGGCTTTCCTTGGCAGGAAATGTGGTTTCAGCTTCAATGTTTTCCCTGTCCCCTGCCAGGGACTGGGAACACTGGGAGCTGTGGGGAGGGCTGAGCCCCTGCAGCTCCAGCTGGTGTCACACCTGTATGTAAATCCCTAATCCTGTCTTTGGAGCAGCAGGGGAGCAAAATCCCCCAAGGAGAAAACAGCTTAGCAAAGGGGGGGGAGAGGGAATTCTCCAGGTTTCCTCTCCTGGAGCATCCCACTCTGGAGAGAGCAGCCTGCCAGCAAAATTACAACTTTCCCCTTTAAATAAGCTGCAGAAACCACGGGGTTGCAGAGGTGTGATGGATGGGTTATTTTTATTTTCCACCTCTCATCTCCAAAGCTCTTTAATGCTTCCAGAGGGGTGATGGCAGCTCTTACAGCCGGCATTCCTTAATGGAATTTCCAAGTGCAGGTGGGTGGGTGCTCAAGGGGGGGAGGAACATCCCTTCCAGCCCTTTGGGGAAGGAGCTGGCACAAGAGCAGGAGGCCAGAACTAATCCAGCCTTCTGCATTTATTGGGGTATCATATGGCTGAGAAGCTCCAGCTTGATTGAAATGTAAATAAATCTTCCAGGAACGGCTAAATTTGGGGTTTATCGTAGAGGAAATGAGGAGTGAAGCTGGAAGAAGCTCTCCTTGGGGACTCTCCTGTCAGCTGGGCTTGGAATGGCAGGAAATCAAAGGGTGTGGGGGGACAGGTAGGGAGCCAGAGCCAGGCAGGGCCTGGGAGGCATTTTATTTTTAATGCGTTTTGACAGGTTGGTTAACGCCAAAGTCTTTGCTGCTTTTAATTTAGATCAAACTGGAGATTTGGAGAACAAGCTGCTTTGTGCTGTTGGTGTCAAACTGTCAGGGAGTGTGGAAATGCTGGTGTTCCAGCCCGCCCCAGGCTTGGGGAAAAATTGAGTTAAGAGCTCTAAATTGTATCATTTAAATGAAAATTTAATTTTGGGGGGGGGGGGGGGGGGGAGGACGAGAAGCAGAGATTTTAAGGTTGTTTGCAGCATCTGGGAAGTTTGCTGTGGAAAGGAAGTGGCTGTGATTGGTTTTATCCAGGGATTTGGGTGATGGGAAGGTCACTGCAGGGCTTGTGACAGCCCCAGACAGTCCGTGTGACACAGCCAAGGGGATGCCACGTCCTTGTCCCCATGGATGCTCTCAGGGAGGAGGGTTGGGCACCAGGAGGGTGACAGGAATGACATGGAGCTGTTGGAGGCACAGGGGGATGGTGTGAGGAAAGGCTCAGAGAATTGGGGTTGCTCAGGCTGGAGAAGAGAAGCTTTGGGAACACCTTCCAGCCCTTTCCAATACCCTGAAGGGAGCCAAAAAGAAACTGGGAAAGGGATTATCCACAAGGGAGTGAGGTGACAAGGGGAAATGGCTTTGAACTGCCAGAGGGCAGGGATGGATGGGATTTTGGGAGGGAATTCCTGGCTGGGAGGGTGGGGAGGTCCTGGCACAGGGTGCCCAGAGAAGCTGTGGCTGCCCCTGGATCCCTGGAAGCATCCAAGGCCAGCTTGGACAGGGCTTGGAACAGCCTGGGACAGTGGAAATGTCCCTGCCTGTGGCAGGAGATGATTTTCAAGGTCCCTTCCACCCAAACTGATTCTGTGACAGGGCTCTGGGGTCAGAGCAGGAGCCAGGGGCTGGGGACAAGGAACCAAAATTGCTGCAGTTCCTGCAGAAGCAGCCGAGGGGGTTTCCTCGTTTCGGGAGGAAGCGGCAGGTGGGAGAAGCACTCAGGCTTGCAGAGAGCAGCTGATATATTTACATATATATTTTTTTTCTTGGCAAAGAGGCTGAATTCCCTTTGCAAAGGCAAGACTGGCAGGGAGGGTGGTGCTGCAGGCACTTTGCCCTGGAAACCAAGGCAGGCAGAGTTCCAGAGCTGCTGCAATCAGCTCTGTCCCCTCGAGGGTGTCAGTGTGGGGACACAGACCCAGCTGTGAACCAGAGCATCAGCTGGCTGGGCAAAGCTTGGCTCTGCTGGGAAGAGGGATGGGGAGATTCCAGGAAAAGCAGAAAAAGGCTTGAATGTGGTTTAAAATAATCACTATATGGGCTGGGTGCTGCTGCCACTGCTGCTCTTTGTCCATGGGTCACTGCAGCAATGGGGGGCAGGGGGGTTGAGGACAATAAAATAGATTTAAGGGTGGGGAAAGAAAGGAAAGACAAAAAAAACCAGTTGTGTGGGTGATTAGGCCACAAATAGGAAAAAAAAATCAGTTTTTTTTTTTCCTCCCCATTATAGCAAATAACAAGTGTGTGGGAGCTGGGCTAGGGAGGGATTACTGGGGTGGAGTGCAGGATTACAGGAGCACCCAGGAGAAATTAAAGAGCAGTTTGACGCCATCGTCCCTACGAGGGGGTTTGGGATTTTCCCTTTCTGTTTTTTGGTGGTTTTTTTTTTCCTTCTCCTTCTGGAGACAACAGAAGTGCCCTCCCAAAAGGAGCTGGTGGGGATGATGCCCTTTGGAAGGGACCCCATCTGTGGGGGGAAAGGTTGTTCAGGTGGGGATAAAACCAGTGTCACAGCCCAGACAGGGGTGGTTGATGCCACAGAACATTTTTGGGCTAAAACCCGTCGATTTTGGATTGTGGTGACCCAGCCACGACTCCTCTCCTCCTCCACTGCTGAGCCTGAATGATGAGCTAGGACTTGGAGGAGTTCAGACGTACCTGGTGCCTTAGGGGATTAGGATTTAGCAGAATCCTGGCTGCCATGTGCTTTGCCCAGCAGTTGGAGCATCCCTCCCTTCCAAATCTTAAGCAGCAGAGAAATTAATTTCACCTCGGGATTGTGGGATGAGGGTCTTCCTGCTCTAAACCCCCTTTTGTCTGTGCTGCAGGGCTTTGATGCCGGGCCCAGGGAAGGGGAGGCCCCCCCTCCCTCCCTGTCTGAGGGCAGAGCAGGATTTTGAAATGACTTATCTGGTGCAGAAAGGCAGAAAATCAAGTGTAAATCTCCAGCCTTGGAGACGTTTCAGTGCCGGGATGGACGGGGAGGGGGAGCGAGGGAGGGAATTGATGGTTTCTGTCCGCGGCGCTTAAATCAGAGAGGTCTCGTGAAATGCAGATTTGGGGGGGTTATTTCATTTCAGGGGCCACTCTGAGGGCCACAAACCCTCTGGGCAGTGGGCAGGAGGGTGAAAAGCTTCTTGTCTCAGCCTGCTCCTCCTGCCCCCAGCCTGGGGGCAGTTCAGGAGGGCACATCAGACCCCAGTGTCTAATTAGGCACCAGCTCTGGAGTGTGTTTTACTAAGCTCCCTTTTTGCTGAGGGCTGTAGGAAGCAGGGAGGGCTCCACCTATTTTATTTTTTTCTCATTTCCCCCTTTCTTAGTGATTTGTCAGCCACACAATGGTGGGGGTCTGAGCAGCAGCATCATCTCACTGTGCTCTTGTGGGGAGGAGTGGGTACCAGAGCATCCTCTCCTCTGTTTATTGGGGATATTTGGGGTATTTTTGGGGATAAATAGCTCACAGGGCTGTCTCATGGGCATCTGCTTCAGTGAAAGGCTTGGTTTTCACATCTCCCTCGTGCTCTCCTGTGCCTCTGAAGGCACAAGTGGGTTGAGTAGCTCTTTCCATAAGGTTGGACCTGATGACCTTGGAGGTCTTTTCCAACCTCGATGATTCTCCAAGCCTTCCTCCCTAGTTTTGGCTGGGAATGAGAACCCGTTCAGCTCATCAGTGAGTTTCCTGCATGCAGGAAGCACTGGATGGCTGCTTTTGCTTTTTGCTTTTGCTTTTTCCTAAATATTGGGAATGGTGGGAACATCAGGGGCATCAGCTGTTTGCTGGGGGATTGTGTTGGGAAAGCAGGAGGTGGAAAGGCTCAGAGGATGCTGGAGGTGTGGGAGGTATCAGTGTCCACCTGCTTGAGAGGGACACTGGAAAGGAGAAGGATTTGTGCTTGCAGGGATGGGGCTGCAGGATGTGATAAGGGAAGGGCTGTAACCCAGTGTTAACCAAAGCACCCTGGCTCTGGAAATGGGATTTCAGGGTGTGCCTGAGCTGGGATCCCCTCAGCAGCTGGGCTCAGGCACAGCTGGTTTGGAAGTTGAAGCCAACTTTGTTCTTCTCAAGCTGTGAAGGGTCACCTTTCCCTCCCGGGGACATTGTGGAGCTTCACAGGTTTTTAATTACAAAAGGCAAACAAGCTCACCCACGGTGTTCAGAGCAAAGAGAAGAGAGAAATCAGCTGCCAGCCTGCAAATGCTTAGAACACAAAAGTGGGGAGATGCTCCTGTTGTTGCCATTCCCGTGCTTGCAGGGGGCACAACATGATGGCACTTGGGGTTTGGGGACTCACAGAGCAGTAGGGCTTGGAAGGGACTTTGAAAACCATCTCATTCCAGCCCCCTGCCACAGGAGGAACACCTTCCACAAGACCACTGAATTTCCAGCTGCAGCAGTGGGTAAACACAGTCAGTGTGGCAGGGATTGGAAACAGGATTCTTGGGGAAATCCAGAAGGAAATTCAGCTGTAGTAGCTTCGCTATTGCTGAATTCCAGCTCCTTCCCCCTCCTCCATCTCTCCAAAGACAGATGGAGGTACGGCTCTGTCTTAGGAATAATAAAAATGATTTCTGAAGAAAAAACAAAGCCCCCAGCCCTCTGTTGTGCAGGGAGGGAGAAAATAACTGGGTGAATGAGTAGCCACAAATATTAGCATTTCAGAGAGAGCTGCTGGATGGAGATTGTTCACCACCGGGCGGGCTTTAATAGGAGTGATAAGGTTTGCTTTTGTTCTGAGGCTCTTCCTTAATCAGCCTGCCTGCTCCTGATTTTTCTATCGGTGCACTCCATCGCCCAACTTTCATGTGCTGAGTCCCAGCTGCAGCAAATCTTGTTAAAATGGCCTTGTTCAAACACGGGCGCCGGGTTTGTTCCCTAGAGCTGCACCGAGGCTGGATGGAGAGCAGGGCTGCAGGAATCAAAGCTCTCCTCCAGCCTGTGTATTTTATAATTCATTGCATAGCTAAGTTGTGGAATTTTTTTTTCCCCCCCCTCTCTCCTCTAACAAGCTCGAAGCCTTTTCTTCCATATCTAAAGGAATATTATCCGAGGAGGCATTTGGGTAGGGGGGTTTGGAGACCCCGCTGTATCCTTTGTCAGTGGTGGAACAGCTTCCCTGGGCCTTATTAGTATTGCACTCCTGCATTTCTTTCATATCAGAGCCCTCTGCAAATAAAATTTTCAAAAGCTGCTGCTCTCGCCACCGCGAGTGGCGGAAAATAAAAGATGCTGGAGTCCTGGGGGGGTTTCGGCAGTCAGGTTAGCAAACACTGAAACAAAGGGTGGCACGGAGCCTTCCCCCTAATTGAATCCCTGGTTAATTTGGTCCTTCGTTTAATTTGCCCCCTGCTCCAGACGTCGGAGGATTCTCACTGAAAACAGCCCAAAACGTGCTTATTTATTTTTGTGTTTTGATCCTCGCCTGCGAGTGCTCCCGGATAATTCAGTCCCCAAAGGCAGGAGCTTGCTGGGGGAAGCTGGAGCCGGGGAATGTGGAGCCCCCTGTAATTAGATGACGACTCCAAAGGGTTATTTAGATCTTGCAGTTGGCTTTGGCTGCTCGGCACAGGCTGGGACCTGCCCCGCTGTCGCCCGGATCAGCTGCTGCTGTCGGCCCCTCGAGAGACTCCAAACTTGCCCAGTTTTTTTTTCAGCTTGCCCGGTTGTTTGGGCATTCTTAATGGAGGTGAAATTCAAACCCACGGAAAGCAGTGGCGGCCGCCCAGGTGTCTGCAGGATCTGGAGACTTGAGCTGCCTCAGTGCAACTCTGTCCCTAATTAAACCTGCCTAGTGTTGCTAATGGAGATTAGTGCAAGGAGGAGAGGCCTAATGGACTTTCCATCCATGGCTCCTGGCAAAGGTTGAGGGGATTTTCCCTCCCCCCATCCTGTTAACTTGATCTGGGAATTGGGGAAGGGTGAGGAAGAGGAAGGTTCCACTTTGTGACAGCTTTTTTTGGCAGGGAGCAGCACCAATTCTAACCACCAGACCCAATGCCAGGGTGAGGGTAGCGATGATCCAGGATGGAGCCGCCACTGCCCCTTGCCCACCAGGAATGGTGGCAGCAATTGGGCATCCAAAATTCCTGTGAACAAACCAACCCTGAGAGAGCTCAGAGATCCCATTCCTTATGTGTTCTGTGTTTGGACTCCCCAGATTCCTCCCCAGAGGCACAGCCCAAGTACATCAAAGGTGGCAAACGCTACGGGCGCCGTTCCCTGCCTGAGTTCCAGGAGTCGGTGGAGGACTTTGCCGAGGTGACGGTCATCGAGCCGCTGAGTGAGGAGGCACATCCTGCACACATTGCTGCCAGCCAGGAGGTGAGCAGGAAGGGGTGGGGGTGGGGGTGGCCTTGTCACCTCTGGATGTGGCTGTTCCCCACGTCCAAAGGGGGTTGGGATGTGCTTGGAGCCTTCCTGGTAAAGGAACTGGCCGCTCTCTTTGCCTGTCCCTAGGATGGGTGTTGGGGTGGCCGTGTCACCTCTGGATGTTCTCCACATCCAAAGGGCGTTGGGATGTGCTTGGAGCCTTCCTAGTAAGGGCATTGGCTGCTCTCCTTGCCTGTCCCTAGGAGGGGTGTTGGGATGTCACCTCTGGGCGTGGCTGTTCCCCACATCTGAAGGGCATTGGGATATGTTTGGAACTTTCCCAGTAAAGGCATTGGCTGCTCTCTTTGCCTGTCCCTTGGATAGGTGTGGGGGTGGCCATGTCACCTCTAGATGTGGCTGTTCCCCATATCCAACGGGAGCTGGGATGTGCTTGGAGCCTTCCCAGTAAAGGCACTGGCCACTCTCTTTGCCTGTCGCTAGGATGGGTCTTGGGGTGATTTTGTCACCTCTGGGCATGGCTGTTCCCCACATCCAAAGGGGGTTGGGATGTGCTTGGAGCCTTCCCATAAAGGGGGGCAGATCAGACCTCTGTGTCTAATTATGCACCAGCTGTTGGCTGCTCTCCTTGCCTGTCCCTAGGATGAGTGTTGGAGTGTCACCTTTGGGCGTGGCTGTTCCCCATATCCGAAGGACATTGGGATATGTTTGGAACCTTCCCAGTAAAGGCATTGGCTGCTCTCTTTGCCTGTCGCTAGGATGGGTGTTGGGGTGGCCGTGTCACCTCTAAATGTGGCTGTTCCCCACATCCAAAGGGGGTTGGGATATGTTTGGAACCTTCCCAGTAAAGGCATTGGCTGCTCTC
>QVAJ01000482.1:267678-282169 GCA_003546035.1 Mixornis gularis | reverse complement strand
TTTTTTTTTTTTTTTTTTTTTTTTTTTGGCCTGGTCACTTCAAGCTGCTCAGGGTTTGGCATCTGTCTCAGTACCTTGAGCTGAATTCCTGAGGTCACACAGTCTCAGGAGCAGAATGAAATGAGGGTTGGGTTTTTTTTTTCCTGCTGCCTCATTAAACAGCAGCTCCAAGATAACCAGGAGCTTTTCTTCATCATGTGCCTGCAATTTTCCACATGGAGAATATGGGAATGTGTTAGGCTGATGTAGCAGGTAACTCTTGCTTTGCTCTTTCTGGAGCTGTGGGAATAGGATGTTTTCTCTGTGCCAGATTTTTTTGGCCTTTTACATGATTTGTCTCTTTGCAGGTGCTTGAAGAGGTGCTCCATAACCTGGAGCAAGATGGGACCATGAGCATAGAGGACTTTTTCTATGGCCTGTTGAGAAATGGGAAATCTCTCACACCTTCAGCATCTACTCCGTACCGGCAGCTGAAACGACACCTCTCCATGCAGGTGAGGAAGGGAGAAATAAATCCTGGGGTAAAAGGAGCAGGAGAATTCCTGAACAATTCCCACCCAGCCTGTCTCCTCCTCTTCCTCAGTGTTTGTCTGTGAGCGTCTCCCTGCCCCACAGAGGCAGGAGCTGGTGGCAGTGAGCTGCTACACATACCCTGCTCCAAAAAAAAGCAGATTTCAAAATACACAAATTCTCTCTCAGAAAAATCTCTTGGGGGGGGATAAAACAGAGAACTCCCTCCTGGGAAAGGGGACATGGCTCTCATTCCAAGTTTTGTGGCTTGGAGAGAGCTCTGGCAACCTGTGGAGTGCAGTGTGTAAATGGTGGAGCCTTGTAGAATCCCAGGGTGGTTTGTGTTGGAAGGGACCTTAAAGCTCGTTCCAACCCCCTGCCATGGGCAGGGGCATCTTCTGCTATCCCAGGTCACTCCAGCCTGGCCTGGAACACTTCCAGGGTGGAGCATCCAGTATAAACTGGGTGCAGGGGTAAGTACTGCCTGGGATAGGCTGGGGACATGCAGGTCCTGCATTTCTACTCCAATTTTTGCTTTTTTTCTGAGAGAGGGTTTGAAATCTGCTCCCTGTCTTTGCCTGGAAGCTGAAGGCTCTACCCAAACCGCTCTACAAGTCCTCCCTGCAGCTGTTTTAGGGAAAGTGACATCCCAAACCAGAAAGGAACAGTAGAAAACCCTTCTGGAGCATCGAGGCCAGCTCTGAAAAACTGCTCCTCCTCGGATTTATTTTAAATCCTGAGTGCCTGCCTGTGCCCCGGTGCTGTGAGGTCAGCAGCGACACTCCCCTTTTTTTTTGCTTGGCAGCGAGAACAAGCAGAGCTTAATCCTTAATCTCTGGAGTAGTGCCAGGGAAATTCCATTGATAAATGGAATTTATCAGTGCCTTGTGGGCACTGTCACACCCTCATCCTCTCTTGCAGTCCTTCGACGAGAGCGGGAGACGCACGACCACCCCCTCGGCCATGCCCAGCACCATCGGCTTCTCCCTCTTCTCCAGCCTGGATGATGGGATGGGATATGGCTGTGTGGAGGGAGTCCTGGACTGCTGGCACCAGGAGGGCATAGAGAACAGCCAGGAGATCCTGAAGGTAACCCCCAGCTGCATTTCACCCTTGGTTATGTGGATTTTTTTCTCCCTGTGGATGCTGAGTTGTTTTTTTTTTTCCTTTCTAAAGTCCCTGTTTTTTTCCCCTTTTAAAACTTCCTGTGGAGAAGCTGTGGTTGCTCCATCCCTGGTCCAAGGCCAGGTTGGATGGGGCTTGGAGCACCTGGACTAGTGGAAGGTGTCCCTGCCCATGGCAGGGGGGTGGAACTGGATAATCATTAAGATCTGTTCCAACCCAGGCCATTCTATAACTCTCTAAAAATTCCCAGTGCTAGTGGCAAGAGTTCTGGGAAATTTCCAATCATTTCCTTTATGGTGCATCCCAGAGAACAAGAAGCAAATGATAAAAATACACTCTGATTTCCAGCAGTGCTTGAAGAGGTCACCTACATTTGTTAGGAAGCAATTTAATTCCTTTCCCTCCCTGAATAGCTGCACCTGCAAACCTCTCAGCACTGGGGTGACCTGAATTATTGCTTGTGCTGAGGAGGAGGACAGCACTTGAAACCCTGCCCAGTCCTCAGTGTTCCATTAGAATAAAAGGGTGATGGGGATGAAGTCAGGTACCTGAATAAATCCATCCCTGTCCATCTCGTTAGCAGCTGTGGATGGGAGAAGATAATTTCACGTGACCATCACTGGATTCCCAACAGTGATGACTGTGATTCTCCTGCCTTTTAAATATCCATGTGGACAGAGAACAGCCAGGCTGGAGTAACCTCTGCCATTGCTCAGGATTTAAAACCTGTAACCTTGCACTATGTGAGAATGTGGGACCACCTTCACCAGATTTGTGTGTCCACCTTCACTTTGTTGCAAAATGGCTTTGTACTGGTGTCACTGGGCTGGTTTCTCCAGTGTCTGCAGTGTTTCAGCACCACCACAAGTGGTTTGCTTTGTGCTCCTGCAGGGTTAGGTTGAATCATTTGAAAGTTGGAAAAGTCCAGCTTGTTCACCACTAAACCCTGTCACTAGAGGATACAAAAGAACCACATTCACGCTGCCTAGTTGTGCGAGTAGAAAGAAGAAGGTTTATTTTTGGGATTAGGGTTTATATAGTGTTTGGAACTTGATCAGTAATTGAGCCATCAGGTTGACACTTCTCTGACCCCACTGGTCAGGTTAGAAGTTTATCAATTTGTCTTTCTTTCAGGAAGGAATGCATGATTTACAAAACATCACTCTTTGTTTATGTTATAGTGGGTGAGAAAACTCCAGTACAGAATGTAAACGTCAGAAGGCTGAAAAATCAGGGTGACAAAACCCCATCCCCAAATGCCACATCCATATGGGCTTTGAACACTTCCAGGGAAAGAAAAGGCCTTTCTTCAAGGCTTGGAGCAGCCTGGGGTAGTGGAAGGTGTGGCAGTGGGACAGGATGACCTTTAATGTCCCTTCCAACCCAAACCATTCTGGGATTTTATAAAATTCCAAGCAGGTGCTGATGATAACTTGCTTTTTAAGAGGTGGAATCTTCACCATCAAATCCTTCCTGTGGGGCTGCTTCTGTTGCAAGAGCTGGTTTTGTTTAACAGGAGCATCCCCAGCCACCTCCTTGCAGCAGCTGATCCGTGCAAAGTCCGGCCTCGTTAGATCCTGYAGGGAATTAGTGCATTCCATCAGGCCTGGCCTTCATTTCCTGTTGGTCTTTGCAGCACAACCAGGACAATTCCCATCTCCACAGCTGGCAGCAGCTCTGCCTTGTCAGGAGGTGGCAGAGACGTCTGGTTTATTGCCCTGGGGGCGTTTGTGACAGATTAATTAGCGAGCCAAGATCTCTTCCCGAGCCCTGCTCGTTTTATCCTGTCAATCCCTGCACAAATGTCCCCAGGCTGCTGCAGGAAGCTCCTTCAGCTCAAAGGACTCGTTGTTTCCTCAGGCTCTGGACTTCAGCTTGGATGGGAAGGTGAACCTGACGGAGCTGACGCTGGCGCTGGAGAACGAGCTCCTGATCACCAAGAACGGGGTTCACCAGGCAGCCCTGGCCAGCTTCAAAATGGAGATCAGGCACTTGATGTGAGTCACAGGATGGGCTGTGCTTGGCCAAGCAGGAGCTGAGGGAGCAGCTGATGGGTGGTGGTGCTCCCAGGGGCGCTGGGGTGGCACTGGAAGGCTCAGTTCTCTTCTCTGACGGAGTGCTCAGAAACTTCCAGCTGTCGTGTTTTGCCTGGGAAAAACACTTAAACCTCCAAGGGTTGCGGAAAAATGTGGTTGAAAAATTAAAAAATGGAAGCAGGAGGCTGTTCCCGGTCTGGAGATGGTCTGGGAGTGGTCAGTGCTGTCCACAGTGGTCATTGATGGCCAAGGAATGCACAGCTCAGGGCAGAGGCTGGTGGAGTTTGTCAGTACCTTTAATCCAAACTGATTTGGGGCATTGCAGAGGTTCTGCCACGTGATAGATGGGGAGGTGAGGTACAAACCCACTGTAAATCCCAATGTTTTTCTTTTGAAAGTCAACACAGTTTGACTTTGTGCTGGACTTGCCGTGCAGGTTTCTCTATCCAAAAAGAAGGCTCCAGGGAGAGCCCATTCCAGTGCCTCCAAGAGAGCTGGAGAGGGACTTGGGACAAGAGTCTGGAGGGACAGGACACAGGGAATGGCTTCCCACTGCCAGAGGGCAGGGTTAGATGGGCTGTTGGGAAGGAATTCCTGGCTGTGAGGGCAGTGAGGCCCTGGCACAGGGTGCCCAGAGAAGCTGTGGCTGCCCCTGGATCCCTGGAAGTGTCCCAGGCCAGGCTGGACAGGGCTCAGAGCAGTGAAAGGTGTCCCTGCCCGTGCCACAGGCTGCAATAAGATGATCTTTAAGGTCCCTCCCAAACCAAACCATTTCAGGATTTGAACTGGGGGGCTGGACCACAGCTGAAGGTCTCAAGTGTTGAGGTCTCAGGATCTGTGGGGACACCAAGACGTGTCCAGAACTATATGGGTACAGGTTCAAATCCAGTGACTAAATGCGGTTGATGAGACCCTTGGAGATCTTTCCAAGCTGCTTCTCTGATGTTTCAAATCCCCTTTTTGGGGGGTGGGGGAGCAGTGAGGGCTGGCCTAATCCAGGCTGGCTCTGCTCTGCCCAGGGAGAGGTTTGACCAAGTGGCCAGGGAGAAGGAGAAGCTGCGGTCGGACCTGGAGAAGGCGGAGAAGCTGAAATCCCTGATGGCCTCGGAGGTGGACGATCACCACGCCGCCATCGAGCGCCGCAACGAGTACAACCTCAGGTGGATCATCCCTCCCTCCTCCTCCTCCTCCTGGGCAGCCCTGCCCTGGCATTGCAGGGACTTGGTGACCCCCCTCCCAGCAGTGTTTGTCACCTAACCAGCCCCTGTCCCCTCGGCAGGAAGCTGGATGAGGAGTACAAGGAGCGGATCGCCGCGCTGAAGAACGAGCTCCGCAGGGAGCGGGAGCAGATCCTGCAGCAGGCCAATAAACAGAGGCTGGAGCTGGAGCAGGAGATTGAGAAGCTGAAAACGGATGAGAACTACATCAGGGACCGCCTGGCCCTGTCCCTGAAGGTAACAGGGATGAAACAGAGCTGGGATTTCCCCCAAAAAGCAGATACCCTGAGGGGGGGGGACTCTTGCAGCGTGGTCCTTGTTGGAAGGATGAGTTTTGGTGTTGGGACCCTGGAGGCTGAGAATTTTAGGCTTTCTGTGCTGACAGGCACTGACTCCCAAGCAAGCACTACATTTGACCTGAGGCTGTGGAACAGGCTTCCAAAATTGAGTGACAGCACTGGGGTTATGGGTGTGTAGTTTGAATGGAAGTGTGTGATATCACAGGGTGGAAAACTTAGGATTTAACGGTTTAGTGTATGGCAATATATATGGAGTAGGATGGAGGATTTTGGGTGTTGGCTAAGTTCTTTTCTTTCACCTTTTTCTTCATGGGTTTGGGTGGTTTTTGGTAATTGGGTAAAAAGGTCCGCATTGTGGACCTCGGGTGGTCAGTTATTGGGTTAAAAATAAAAATAATATAGCTGTCATCTCATTATTGGACAAATTATGCTTAAAAGACCTTGGAAAGAGTTAGAAACAGAGCCATTTTTCACCTTGTTAGCTGGAACTCACAACTCGTGAGACTGTCCTTTAGGTGAGAATTAATAAACATCTGAGTCCAGACACAAAAACTGCATCTCCTGTGCATCAATCCCGGCTCTAACAGGGAGAAAAGAAGATAAAAACCTCACAGTCTGAGTTATATTTAGCTGGCCAAAAGTCATTTAAGCAGCAAGATAGAGGCGTGTCCATGAGAATTGGTGCTTGGGACGCTTTGATGGGTTCTTCCATGGATTCTTCATCTCCAGTTCAAATCTCTGCTGCCATCAAGTGCACAGTGTGTGTGTGCACAGCTCTCAGATGAGCTGTCAAGCCATCATGATCAAGATAAAACATCTTGATCAAGCTTAAAATACTCTTTTAAAAGCAAACAAAGCATCCAAAGCAAACTTGCTGTCAAGCCTTTTGGTGATTTATCAAAAGTCCAATGTTGAGGTTTGCTGTGGCAGGAGTGGGTTGTGTGGGGATGGATTCACAATCCCTGTCATCACCTGAAGCTTGGAATAATGTCATGCTCTGGCTTGATTGGGAGTTACCCTTATTTTGAGGAGTTAAAACACGCTGATTTTTCCTCCTCCAAGTGCTGAGGCTGTTGTGGGGTTTTTTTTGTTTGGCCCAGGAAAACAACCGCCTGGAAAACGAGCTCTTGGAAACGGCAGAGAAACTGGCTGAGTGTGAAAGTCTGGCAAGCAAACTGCAGAGGAACTTGGAAAATGTCTTGGCTGAGAAGGTAAATCCTCTTTTTCCCAGTGGGGTTTCAGAATTAAATCACTTTGAAGTTGCTACATTTGAGCTGCCAGTTTAACTGATATCCAGAAGCTTTTGGGGTCCCTATCCAGATTATCCAGGCACAGCCTGCCTGGGTGACATGGGCTGCCTTCCAGCTAAGGAAAACACAGATATTCCACCTTAGCTGTAATTTTATTCTAATTAAAGCAGGGAGCCTTAGAGTGAAGCAATCATCCTGCAGATCTGCAGGGATTTTTTTTTTTTTTCCCCAGCACAGAGTTTTCAGGGTAGATGGTGCAGGAGGAGTGAGGTTTTACATGGCATTGCTGCTGGAATTAGGTGGAAATCGAGGTGAACAGCTGTTCATGGCTGTGTTACATTAGACTTTTCAGAATATCAGCTTCTCCAAAGATGTTTAAATTTGTGCAGCCATAGCCTAAGGGTCATATCATTTTGGGATTTGCAGCGTTCTTTAAAGCTTGGGATTCTTGACCACACTGAGATGTGTGTGTGCTAAGGTAGAAAGCTGTGCTCTGCAATCAGAATGAGTATGAGAGCTGTGCTAGATGGCAGACAGTTTTTTGGGGGGGGAAGTTACTCATTCCTACTAGGAGGAGAGTGGAGTTTCTTTCTCTAAAACAAAAATCCGGAGTGGAGAAGGGAGTGCAGGCTGCAGGACTGCTTGGAATGGCATCCATGCTGTCCAGAGCAGGGCTGCTGGGTGGGTGGATAACTGGATATTCCATTCCTGTCCTCCAGTTTGGTGACCTGGATCCCAGCAGTGCTGAGTTTTTCCTGCAGGAGGAGAGGCTGGCCCAGATGAGGAGCGAGTACGAGCAGCAGTGCAGGGTAAGTGGAGCTGAGACCTGGCTGCTGTGTCCCCCAGGAGCATCACAGAACCATTTAGGGTGGAAAAATCCCTCTCAGATGGAGTCCAGCCATTCCCCCAGCACTGCCAAGCCCTGCACTAACCATGTCCCCAAGTGCCACATCCTCACTGCAAACAGCAGCACAAGCAAGGCTGGAAAGTTGAAGTTGATTCTTCCCACAGAATCAACTGGCCAAGAGGGTGAGGTGCCCCCAGGGTGGGCTGGGAGAGGATCCCTGGAGCCCTGTGAATTCAGAGTTGTAGGAATTTAGAGGAGAAGTAAGATACATTCACACTTCGCTGGTTTTCAAACCAGATTTTTTTTTTAATAAACTTGAGAATAGAAAGTTTGCTTTCTCCTCCATGTTGTGTATTTAAAAGACTTTGAGGTGAGCCTGCAGGTTTTCTGTTTACACATCCACTCTCTAATATCTGCACAGGTCCCAGCTCATCTCCTGCCCAGAGCAGCTGTGGCTGCCTCTGGGTCCCTGGAAGTGTCCAAGGCCAGCTTGGACAGGGTTTGGAGCCACCTGGGATGGTGGAAGGTGTCCCTGCCATGGCAGGGGTGGAATAGGATGGGCTTTAAGGTCCCTTCCAACCCAAACCATTCTGGGTTTCTATGATCTGTTCTGCAGGATCCTTTCCATTCAATAAAGACTTGGCAAAAGGCTGCTGGATTGGAAACAGCATGGCAGCTCTCTGGAGAAGCTGCAGTTTAAAAAGCAAAAATTGTCTGGAAATAGAACTTGAATCGATACTTCTCGATTTGCAGCTGATTTTTCTATTTTTGAGGATGGCAGATATAAATCAGTACTCAAAGGTTTGCTTCCTAGACCTTTCAGACCTGCAGGATTCTGTGTTTGCACATTCAGGGAGTTGTTTTTCCTCAATAACTGCTGTTCCTGGAGTGGAGTGCACAGCTCTTGGCACAAACCCTTGGGATGTTCCACTGTCAGGCAGGAGGAGGGACCAGATGGTAAATGCAGTAATGAGGGGATCTCTCTCCTGATTTGATCTTTTGCTTCTGATCTTATTTTTCAAGTAGATGGTGTTTGAGGAGGCATTTCCCAACTGTTTGAAAATGTTACTAAAGCTGCCTTTTAATAAAAGGTCACAGGAAGAAGGAATAAAGGGAAAGCTCCTGGAGCATGTTACACCTTCACCTTTGAGACTTTGGTGTTGTAGAATCATCAGAGAATCCCAGAATGGTTTGGATTGGAAGGGATCTTAAAAACCATCTTATTCCACCTCTTGCCATGGGCAGGGACATCTTCCACTATCCCAGGTGGCTCCAAGCCCCATCCAGCCTGGCCTTGGACACTTCCAGAGGCAGCCACAGCTTCTCGGGGCACCCTGTGCCAGGGCCTCCCCACCCTCCCAGCCAGGAATTCCTTCCCAAAATCCCATCCATCCCTGTCCTCAGGCATTTCCCCTTGTTTGGCTGATAGGAGGATGTCTGTGGCACTACAAGTTATTGACAAATCTCCTGTGCTGTAGTTCCCACCTCAGTGTCCTGTGGTGGGGCTGGGTCAAGGCTCAGCAGCCTTGGTTCCTTTTCACTCAGCTTTTTGTTTGTTTGTTTGTTTGTTTGTTTGTTTGTTTTTCCCTCCCTCTCAGGAGCTGCAGGACCAGATTGATGAGCTGCACTCAGAGCTGCAGGAGTACCGTGCCCAAGGCAAAGTGCTCAGGCCTTCCCTGAGAAATTCCTTGTCGGAAGAGTTTGACGTGGACGTGAAGAGTCACGGCAACGGGGGGATTGAGCCTGACCAAGGTAAAAAACATCCCTCCTGCAGGACTGAGATCTGTGCTGCAGGTGTTTAGAACATCCCAGAGGTCATTCCATGGAGACCTTCCCAGTGGGGCTTGGCCACCACCTCTAATTTGGTGTTTAATGTTAATTTGGGTTATGACTGCTGAAGCGAATTTAAAGCTGAAGTTAATGTTTTCAGTTAGTTGGCTGTGGTTGTGAGGGGAGCTTGAGAGCTGCTAAACAAATTTAAATTGATGAAACAATTTTGTGGAGAATTATATATATTTATGCATTGTATAATTTATGGTTTTATAGTTATCTAAATTATGACTTGGTTCCTATTTCTAAAGGACTTGGTTCAGAAGACTGCAACCCATTAAATATGAGCATAGAGGCAGAAATGGCCATTGAGCAGATGAAGGAGCAACACCACAGGGATCTGCAGCACCTCAAACAGGAGCTTGAAGACACGGTAAGTGTTGGAATGAGATGTTCTTCAAGGTCCCTTCCCACCCAATCCAATCTGGGATTCCATGATCTCAGGAAGAAATAAAGCTGAGCCCTTATGCATTCTTTCCAGGGAAATTAATATGAGATGCTCAAGTGTAAATCAAAATATGAATATATAAATGTATAAATATTTAAAACTAGATGGAAATATTGAGGAAAGCATCCCTGTAGAACATTCTGTGGAAAAGGAACAAATCCCCATTCTGTTTTCCCTTCCGTAGGTGAGCCACTATGAAAAGCAGCTGGATGAGACAAAAGCCCACTGGGAAAAGGAGCAAGAGGAGATGAGGCAGAAATATGCTGAGGAGATGGATGTCATGGAAAAGCAGATCAGTGGCCTTAAAACTCAACTAGCAGAGCTGCAGGGGGAGGCAGCAGCGCTCAGAGAGCAGCAGGAAAAGCTCGACTGTAAATACAACGAGGAGAAAAACAAATTGCAGATGCATTTCGATGAGGAGAAAGTCAACCTGCAGGAACTGTTGAGGCAGGAGCATGAAGATGATGTCAGGGCCAGACTGGAGCAGGTGAACGAGAAGTTCAGGCAAGAACGGGAGGAGCTGATCCAGAAGAGTGCCTGGGTGGAAGAAAAGATGAGAGTTGTGGTGCAGACACTGCAGGAGGAGAAGGGGGAGCTGGAAAGGGGCTTCCACGAGCAGGTGAAGAGGCTGGCAGAGGTGCACGCCCTGGAGAAGGAGGAGCTCCAGGAGGAGCTGCTGAGGAAGCACCAGCAGGAGCTGGAGGAGGAAAGGTGAGTGTCACCTCTGGTGGGGACAGTGCTGGAGCGTGGTGACCAGGGTGAACCTAGTGCAGAAACACTTCCCTGATGGGGAATTCCAAGTGTCCTGTGCTGTTCCTGCTCTGTCCCACGGCACTGGGCTGCTCTCCAGGGTTTTTTTTTTTTCTCTTCTGACCTTTCTCAAGCAGATGTTCAGATTCATTTTTAGCTTGCCCAGAGGCAGCAATAGTGTTAATAGGTTAAAGCATAACCAGGAGTGATTAACTGGAGCTCTGTTCAGGTTCCCTGTGCTCCACAAATCCCTGCTTGGTCTTTTTAAAACTCGTGGGTTTTCAGAGTTCTCTGCTGAAGAAGGAAAGAGGTGGCTGGGAAGTGCTTTTAGCCAACGTGGAGTGTCAAAAGAAACTGAAGCCACCCTGGGGTGATGGGGGTGAGAGCATCTTCCCCCTCCCAAAATCTGAGCACAGGAACTGAAGGGCACCTCTTGCACATGAAACCTTTTCTGAGGACATTTCATGAGTTGTTGCACTTTTCCAAGGCAGTTTTTCTTTCTGAAGTTTCACCAAATTGCCTCGAGTTTAACTTACAGCTCCCAGAAACACCCATCCAATAGTCAGTAAAAAAAAAAAAAGTAGATTTCCAGCTTGTCTTATTCAGCCTAAAAAGCCACTTTAACCTCTTGAGGTAGTTCAGTAATATCTTATGTTAACCATGTCTAGGAAAAAAATGGCAAGTGACTATTACAGAAGAGCATCTCATGCACAAAGTCAGTTTTCTGAGGACACACAAATGCTTGTGGATAAATTTCAAGAAACCCTGCAGAGCCTGGAAGGACGTCACCAGCGAGAGCTGCAGGAACTTGCTGAGCAGCAGAGAGAGGAGAAATCCCGGTGGGAGTTTGAAAGGGAAGAAATTGCTCAGGAGGTCGCTGAAGCCCACGAGCAGCTGAAGCAAAGCTTGGCGAGTGAGAAGGCTGTTTCTTCTGCCCTGACCCAGGAGAAGGATCTCCTGGAGAAAAATTTCAAGGAGGAACTGAACAAGCTGGTGTGTGAGAGGGAGCAGCTGGAGAAGGAGCTGCAAGAGCTGAGGAGTGCTGCCCAGGAGCAAGAGGAAAAGATGAAGGAGAAAATAAACCAGCTGCAAAATGACCGTGAAAAAGAGCTGAAGGAGAAAGATGAACATATATCCACAGTGGAGCAAAATGGGAAACTGGTTAGGGAAAAGCTGGAGAGACTGGACAGTGAGTATAAACGAGAGAAAGAAGAGCTCAATTCCAAACTCCTTGCTCTGGAGACTTTAAACAGAGACATTTGTGAAAGAGCAGAGACAGAAAAGGCTGAGATGGGTTTGGAAATCTCAGACCTCCGAGGGAAAGTACAGAAATTGCAGTGGGAGACACGGAGTTTTTCTGCCCTGCAGAGCCATTACAGGCTCCTGGAGAGTGAGTATGCAAAAGCCAAGAGCCAAATTGCTGCTTTTCCTGGTGCAGCTCCTCTGGGAGATGATGGGGATGTTCTCCAAAACCTGCAGAAGGTGCACGAGCAGGCAGTGAAGGAGAATGTCAGGATGGCTGCCCAGATCCTGAGGCTGCAGCACCGGCTGGAAGCAGCAGAGCAGCAGCTTCTGCAACCTCCCAGTGCCAGCTGCTCCCACTCTGGCTCAGAACCAGAGGAAATGGATCCCAGGTTTGAAGGGTTGCCCAGTGATTGTCGAGATGTAGCCATGGGGGCAGAGTTCAATGTCCTTCCACCTCTGGAGGCTGATACTACAGACCTGGAAGAAATGTCAGAGATGGATTGGGATTTGGAGGAGGGATGTGTGAAAGCCAGAGCTGGTGGCCACCCTGAGGCACAAGGGTGTTGGATCCAGGGAAATCAAGCAGCTCTGGATGCTGATGGCAACGAGGATTGTGACAAGAACCTTTCTTGGGTGCCTCTGCTGCCAAAAACGAGAGATCTGGAGAAAGTTCCCAGGCCAAAAACGCTACACAACGATGTCAAACAGCAGAAGGTTCATCTGCTAAATCACAGAATAGCTCCCAAAAATAAAGGGTTTGTTTCTGATGCTTTGAAGATGCAGGTGGAGCTGGAGAGGGCTGAAGAACTGAGCGAAGCCTCTCTCCTGCTGGATCACACTCCTGGGGGAGCAAATGGCGACCTGAGGAGCGTAATAGCTGAACTTTGGAAAAAGATGGAAGAGTTGGAAGACAGATCCATGGCACAGGCTGAACTTCTGTCGCTACAAGAAGAAATTCAGGTGGAAAATGAGGATCTGAAAGCTCAAGTGATGGAGTTAATTGAGAAAAATGAAGTGCTGGAAGACAACCTGCGTAGGCTGAGAAGGCTTCGTCATGAACAAGAAGAAAGCGAGGCGGAAAGTGTAAAGCTTGAAGAGGAAAACTCCAAACTCCTCGTGGAAGTTAAAGAATTGGAAGATGTTAAAGAATTGGAAGACGTCCAAGAAGAACAAGACGCTCAAGGAAACACAGAAGTGCCCAGTGACACGAGAAGTGGGAAGCTGGAAGAACATCCCACTGCGTTTGCGGGCCGGCAGGACGAGAACTCCCGGAGCGACCGCACCGTGACAGAAATGGGAAAAGCAGGAATGAGGGAGCCCGACCCTGAGGCAAAGGAGAAATCCCCGGGTCACCCAGAGGCAGAGCAGAGGAAGGCAGTGACCCAGGGCTTGCAGAGCACCTGCACTGAGCTGCAGCAGAAGGTTGACCTGCTGAGGTAACGTAACGCGGCCTTAGCCACTAACCCAGCGCTGCCTTGGCTGCTCCTTTAACCACCCTAGTTTAACTCTGAGTAGCAAACAGTGCCCTGGACTCCTAACTCCTCTAATCCTGGATAAAGACCACTGGAATAAATAAATAAATGTGTGTGACTTACTCCTCTCTGTGCCCACCACCTAAACAGGAGCACCTGCCAGCTTGTCCTGTGTGTGGATGTCACCGTCACCGTGTGTAGCTCAGTCCTGCAGCACAGCCCCTGTTTTATTTCCATTGTCCCAAAATCCGTGGTTAACACAAGTGCTTTGTAGCTTTTTTACTAATATTCACTTCGCTCAGTTTGTTCCCTTCTAGAGCTGAATGTTGCTCACAAGGCTAAAATTGCTCCTGTTTTTCCTCGGTGTTTCGGTGAATGCTGCAGAATTGTGGCAATTTGCAATGCTAAAAGTGCTTCTGTTTTTCTCAGTATTTAAGTTAATGTTAGAGAATTATAGGGACTGTTTTTCTCCAGTTAGGAACCCCTCAGGAGTGTGGTATGGTAAATACAGTTATAAAACATATATTCATTATATTATATTCATCATAGGTTTTACCTACTTGTTTCTAACTGCTGTATTCCAGCAAGGATTTTTTTTTTTTTTTTTGTGGATAAAGTGGCTACAAGTGGCTTAATTATTGTTCAGCACCAGCTTCCTGCAGGAAATTGTTCTTTCAGGTGTCCCACCATGGCTAAGTTATTTCTGTGCAGTCTCCTGAGGACAGAAAAGGCATTTTCCAACTGTGCTGTTTCCAGAATTCTGAATTCCATTTGGGGAAACAGCTCACTCTCCTGGCAATCTGCATGTTGTGGTGTTCAGTTGTTATTTGTAGCTTAAGGACTGAAAGATATGTAGAATACTAGTGTGAAACTTTAGATTTTAACTCGCTTGAGCTGCTCAAAAACATGCCCCAAAAGCTCAGGGGTTTTAAAAAAAGTTTGTTGTAAAAATTTGGATTTTTTTGAACAAACCAGGGAGTGCTCCTGCTGAATTCATGTAAAACATAAATACACCATTTATACATAAAACAAGGCAATTGTAGCTTTGTTTTTGAAGCATTTCAGGTAGCTCTGACTTGTGGGACTTTTTCCCCTCTCCAGGTGTCCTACAGGAACTGTTCTCACTTGTCTCCTGTCTCTGCCACAGGTGTGAGGCCGAGAAGCTCCGCGAGGAAAACGCCGTCCTGAAGAACGAAGTGACTTTATTAAATGAGGAGGGGAGCGCTTCCAGCCTGAAACTGAGGGAGCTGAATGGATCCAGGGAAGAAATGAGGTGAGAATTCCATGGGGAATTGTCTTGGTTTGGAAAGACAGGTATCTGCCAGGGAAACTGGGGTTCCCCTTAGAATAGAGAATGTAAACCCCTCACTCCCCACCAAATTATAATTTTGCAATTAGCGTCTCTCAGGCAAAGATTTGGGAATAGGAATAACAGTTCTTTACTAGGAATATCAATAATACA
>QVAJ01000482.1:253384-267283 GCA_003546035.1 Mixornis gularis | reverse complement strand
TCACAATAGGTATGATAGAATGTGGGTATGTGTTGGGAAGGGGAAACAGCTTGGGGAGAGTGTTAATGGCCCATCATGGAGAAAGATAAGAACAATGCCCTACCTGGTATTAACCGTTGGGCCATTATCAAAAGGCACCCGCCCCCAACTCTTTTTCAGCAGATGAAATTGAATATACTCTACAACCCAGGACAGGAATGTACCTTCAGGCTGTTGCTGTGGCTCAGCCACAGCGGGTTCATCCCTTCTCTTCAAGCTGCTTCGTGTGTTAGGTGCTGTACAAACCCAGAATGGGGTTATTTCATGGTGCTGGTGGAAAATCCAGCAGGTTGATGGGTTATTCCTCATCCTTTTCCCTGCCTCAGCTTGTCCTGCTCACTCCCAGAGCCAGGCAGGGGTTTAGCTGTAGGCATTGAGGTGACCTAGTAACACACAGGAGTTGACCTGATGCAATTGTTTGTGCTTCAGCAAAGGCAGGGAGAGGCTCATCCGACAGATTATTCCAGTGTCTGGGTCTTTGGCAAGTTCGGAACTATCCTGGGATTATTCTTCCCTTCTAGGAAAGACCCACTTGGGGCACCTTGAGAGGTTGAGCCAAGTTGATGCAGAACAGGGATGCTGAGCAATAAATAAATAAATATCCACAATTACCATTTCTGGTGGTGGTAAAAAAAAAAAACCAGCTCACTTTTGGGGTCATTAAGGTTGAAAAAGATCATCAAGTCCAACCATGTTAAAAAAACCAGCTCACTTTTGGAGTCATTAAGGTTGAAAAGATCATCAAGTCTAACCATTAACCCAGCACTGCCAAGGCCACCACTGAGCCTTGTCCCCAAGTGCCACATCCACATGGATTTTAAATCCCTGCAGGGATGGGGACTCCACCAGTGCCCTGGGAAGTCAAGAAATCTTCCCTAATATCCAATCTAAACCTTCCCTGGCACAACTTGAGGTGATGTCCTCCTGTGCAATCTTGTAGTTGTGTGTATTGATAATTGATTTTAGTGTTAATGAGCTTT
Source organism: Mixornis gularis (assembly GCA_003546035.1). Classification (NCBI taxonomy): domain Eukaryota; kingdom Metazoa; phylum Chordata; class Aves; order Passeriformes; family Timaliidae; genus Mixornis; species Mixornis gularis. The sequence continues at coordinate 266,264 of QVAJ01000482.1, read as the reverse complement.
CATTTTTCCACAGGCAGAAGATAGAGGCTGTGAGGAAGGAGAAAGTGGCTGTGCAGAAGATGGTTGACAACCTGAAAAAGCAGGTGTGTGTGGCCTGAGCCCAGAACCTTCTCTCTAGAAATCATCACTGCATCAAAGCTGTGCCTTGCGTAGTCACAAAGGCAGCAGAAAATGAGCGTTTTATAAATTTAAACTTTTTGATAACTCTCTTATTGCCTCTTTGGGATTGATTTGAGGCTTGCTTGACCTGCTTATAAGACAAAAGTTGTTAATTGTCCAGCTTACAGGCTTCAGAGGGTACTTTCCACAGTCAGCTTGGAGAGTTTATTTTGTAGAAATACAAAGTTTAAATACAAACTGTTTGTAGGTTTTTTGTGATTCTCTTCAGTAACCTATGGGAAATAGAAATTGTGATTCAACCTCCAGTCATTTCCCAGCTGGCTTGGTCTAGGAAAGCTGCCAATTGCACCCATGTGGCTGCTAATTTTATTTTTAGGGGTGGCTTGTTATAATAAAAGGGTGAAATAGAAGGATTAATTACCTTTTAYATCCATGTCACCTTAGTATTGCTTAGGAAAATACTTGCTCAGAACCATATTTTAATATAACCCTCAAAATCCATGCCAGCATGGCAAAGTGTGGATGGCTGATATGACTGGTCTAATGAAGGACAGTTATGACAAATTATTTGTTTGGAGTCACTGTCAAAGTGAGACTTGTCAGATGTTTAATAACTTTCATGGAAAGGAAATATCCAAAATCTCGTTCCTGGTGTAAAATCACTGCTGTCCCCACTCAGGTGGCGGATCTGAAGACCAGGAACCAGCAGCTGGACTCTGAAAATACAGAACTCAGCCAGAGGAACTCCAAAAACCAAGCAGATGTGCAGGATCTCAATCAACAGCTGGCAAGRGTGCTCAAGCAGAAGGAGAGGGAAGAGGGGAAGTGTACCCTGGAAGAATGGGAAAAGGAGAGGCTGCTGCTGAAAGAGGAACTGGAAAACTCCAAAATAGAGGTACAGGATTTGGTAGGACAGTTGGACTTCACAGGAATTGTTATCCCTGTCCTGGGATGTGCWTGGGATTTCAAAGCTGAGCTTTGGTGAGTGCTGGTTTAAACAGAACAGGAGGGAAAAATGTGCAGGTTTGTCTTGAAAACAGAGCTTAGTGATGCCAAATATTTCCCTGCACTTTCCAGCATGGCTGTTGTTCATCCAGTGCCATCTCAGCTCTATCCAGTGGCTGCAGCATCCTCTGCTTAAGCTTTGGTGCTCTGTGAGTCTCCTAAATTGAAATCTGAGCCTTYTTTTTTTTTCTTTTTTTGCAGTCATCAAATATGGTGTCATCTTTGGAGATGGAGGTGTCAAAAATGAAGGTTCAAGCTCATCTCCTGGAGCAGGAGAACCACATCCTCAAGCAAGAGCTGGAGAAGACAAAACAGGTATGGCATCTTATTGCCCAGAGGAGCTGTGGCTGTCCTTGGAYMCYTGGAAGWGTCCAARGCCAGGYTGGAYRGGGCTTGGAGCAACCTGGGATAGTGGGAGGTGTCCCTGCTTATTCCAGAGAGATTGGAACTTGRTGSCCTTTAAAGGTCCCTTCCAACCCAAACCCTTCTGGGGTTCTGTTTGAGTGCCATCAGATTAATTTTCACSCTCTCTTAATGGATGAAAATTAAGAGGATGGATGAAAATTAAGAGGTGGAAGTAGTTAATTTCTTTAAAGAAAGGTCATAAAAGTAAGGGAATGTAATTCCTCTTGAAACGGTTTCCAGGTGCAAGGCACAATTCTTCAAGTAAGGTTGGGTTCATGTAGACKTTGCCAGAAGATTTTTGGGAGTAGTGGATCTACAAAAGAGAAGCTTTGGTCAAGATAAAGTTTTAAAGCTCTAATTAAGGAAWATGAAGGGCAAATGGGCTCCACAGGAGAACATTTCCCTGTGTAACTGGAGATAACCCATTTGAGCTCCATTTAAGGAGTGAGCTCTTCCAGCGTGTCCTGTCAGGGGGAATTCCTGTTGCTAAACCCATCTGGAGATATCAGAGTCTCACAACATCTGAGAATAATTTCCTGGAGAGCTCAGTTATCTCCTGTACAAGCACAGTTCAATTGGCTGGAAATAWATGCTAATAAACACAGATAATGAAGGCTTCAAATGAGTCAGTTCCCTGATTAGGGCTCCACAAAGTCATTTTCTGCCCAGTGTAAAACACTCAGCTGAGGCACCCAGTGCTCAGGGTAGATAATGGTCTTAAAAAGCAAAAGCAGCTGAGGCCTATTCAGAAAGGAGTGGATTGTGGCTGGAGTGTAATTACAGGCAGGAGATGGAAAGAGGAAAGGCAGTGGTAAAGCACTGGGTCAGTTGGGAAAAGGATTGGAAATCAGCAGTGCAGTGGTTTTCCCTCCGTGGGTTTTAACACCCAGTGATTTAGATGGGATATTGTGGGAAAAAATCCTTCCCTGTGAGGGTGGTGAGGCCCTGGCACAGGCTGCTCCAAGAATYTGTGGATCTYTGGAAGTGTSCAAGGACARCTTGGAGCAACCTGGGATGTAGTGGAAGATGTCCTTGCTTATTCCAGAGGGATTGGAGTTTGATGACCTTTAAAAGTCCCTTCCAACCAAATCGTTTGGGCATCCCATGATTTTCATGCCAAATTCTGCCACAGCACAGGAATACAACTGKGAGGGGTTTGTTTCCCACAGCTGCCCAGATGTCCTGATCTCGCTGACCTTCAAAATGAAGTCTCCAGTTTAACCACTAAAAATGAAAAGCTGCAGAAAGAGAAAGAAGCCCTGAGTGAGGAACTGAACAGATGTATTGATAAGGTAAGAAAGGACTGCAAATCCACATCACCACGTTCTCTAAAGGGCTGTTACAATTCCTGTATCATTATCTGTATCACCATAACCTGTAAAACTTCTCTGGATGTTTTTTCCTCACCCTCAAGCCAGRTTAAAGCTTAATTGCCACTGCCTGGATTTTTTTCCCTGGCTGGTCTTGGAGAGGAAAGTTTRAATTCTGGAGCACAGCTTTACTGTAATTTGATTATGTAGAAAATTCCAAACATTGCAAGGAAGAGAGGCCTGGATATAAATACTGCAGGACAAGGAAGACAGTGTTCTTGGACTTTTATTGCATCTCTAACCTACTGTAACTCTGAACTGCAACAGAGCAATCTGCACACTGTAAATAATAATCCCATTGTGTGGAAATTCAGGGAGCTTGAGGGGCTTTTTGCTTTCCTGCGTTTTCCTTCCTTCCTTCCTTCCTTAGCTTTAACTCCCTCTAGGGTAACCCTTGAAGTCAAACTGAGTGAAAACCAAAATTCCCGAGTGAGGATTCTTGATATAATCTCATTGCAGGTAGCTCAGGTCAGCTGCTTGGAGAGTGCAGTGGGCAGCTTGAAGCAGGAGCAGAAATCCTGGGAGCAGCAGAGTCAGGCACTGAAAGCGCAGCTCAGCCTCTCCCAGGACAAGGTATGAGACACTGATTGATGTTCTAACCCTGCACAGAAGCATTTTGATCATCTCTTGTGGTGCTTTTTCTCATGAAAGCCCCTTTCTGATGCCATGCAGCTTCAAGGAGCTTTCAAAGTGATGTTCTTAAAGCACAAAAGGAAACTTGTTAARCACAATGAGGGATTTTTCTCTCTACAGCCAAGTTACTTTTGCCAATTCCCTCTGCCTGGTGACTCCTAAAATGCTGCAGAGACTCTGCTGTTGTTCCTCTGTCCTGGTGCAGGCTCATCCTTCCCCAGGCAGGGATGGCATCAAGTGGTTTCCTGCTTGGCTGGGCACTCCTGGAGTTTCTCCTTGGCCATGAGCTGCCAGGAAGAACAAATAATTCAAGGGAAAGCTCCTTTCCAGCATCTCACAGTAAATGCTCAAGGCTGGAAGATGTTTCTGGTGAATGCAGCATTGTGGCTCTATTCAAAGTGGGTGGCTGCGAGCTTGGAACAGAAAGTGGGAAATTCATTAGGAATTTAGAGAGTTTTAAGGATAGAAAATCCCTCTAAGGTTGAGTCCAGTCATTCCCCCAGCACTGCCAAGGCCACCACTGACCCGTGTCCCCAAGTGTCACACTCACARRGCTTTTAAATCCCTTCAGGGATGGGGACTGCACCACTGCCCTGGGCAGCTGTGCCAATGCTCAAAAACCCTTTCCATGAGGAAATTTTCCCTAATATCCAATTTAAACCTCCTCTGACACCTTGAGGCTGTTTGCTCATCCTGTCCCTTGTTCCCTGGSAGCAGAGCCTGATCCCYTTCAGCTCCACCTTCCTGTCTGGGAGCTGTAGAGAGCAATAAACTCAATTTAACATTTTTCAAAGGGGGAAATCAGTGTTTTAACTTCACTCCTTCCATCAGAGATCTTAAATACCTGGGATCCCTGATCCACTCAGGGAATCTTGGTCCAGCAAAAGCCAGACTGTGCTCCTGCTCTTTACAGGTTCAGAGCCTCAATGAAACTCTGCAGAGCACCAACCTCCAAATGTCCCAGCTGAAATCCGACCTGCAGGTGACCCAGCAGGAGAAGGAAACCCTGGAACAAGARGTGGTGGCATTGCACAAACAGCTGCAGGGCACCAGTGAAAAGGTAAAGGGCTTCAGGGATCTCAGTAGGTAGCTGTAATTGTTCTATGTTGGGTGTAACGTGCAGGTTTGAAGCTGATTTTTAAAAACTGTATTTCAAGTGTTGAACGTGGACAGGCAACGATCAGTCCATTTTCATTCTTCCCTAAAAGAAACCTTTTGCCAGTAAAACCCCCAAATCCGTGGCCAGTRTATTAATTTACACCTGTCAACTATAAAAATTAAACTAGTCATTGACAGGGGATCTGATTTTCAGTGCAACTTGGTTTTGAAAGGTACAGAATTATACCAACCTCTCAGCTAATGAGGATTTTTAACTGAAGGAGGTTGTAGACAGCGGTCTTGGGATTGCTGTAATGAATTCAGTTACTAATTTGGCTTGTTTGCAGTGTAATTAAGGAATATTTAATGTCCACGTGGAAAAGAGGCCGTTTCAGAATTGTACAACAGGAGCTAAATTACAGCTATTAGTGCATAACATATAATACTGAGTTCTGTTTGGCTCTRAAGAGAGCATAAATTGCTTTTCTTGTGTTGCTGAACTCTGTGCACTCCTTATCCAYGATTTTAGTAGAGGGAACCATCTGGGATTTGCACACTGGATTTTTTTTTAAGGGCAAACAGCGAGCTGGGAGGGAGATGGGAATGCTGCAACTTTGGAGCCTGCACTTCACTGAAAATCCACCTCAAACCCACCTGAGTAGAGCAAATGTCTGCTTCTTTGTTGAAGGCCTAACCCTGCAATTCTGTCTGTCTTAAGAACCGGGTTCTGGAAGTGGCTGTGCCTCCCTCAGGGCTGCAGGACCAGCGGGGGCCGATCCACTGGGATGAGCTGGAGCAGCCGCCGGAGCAGGAGCAGAGGCTGCTCAGGCAGGACAACGAGAGGCTGCAGAGGGAAGTGCAGAGCACTAAAACAGACCTGGCTCACTCCAGGGAAAAGGTAACCTGGGCAGGTCACAGGAGGGGACTGGGTTTGGGAGCTCAGTTTGCACAGATCACCATCCAGGCAGGTTTTGGATATCCCCAGAGAATGAGACTCCACAACACACTCAGGATATTTCTCTTCTTTAAAAGATAATCCTTGTCCAATATTTGAGTCCAGCTTCAAATTAACAAAAAGATTCTTAATATTCCTAACGTTCTTCTTGTGCAATTTCTTGGCTCGCAGTATTAAGTGGATTGTGGGGGGGATGAAGGGAAAGAAGGCCAAAATATCAAAGTAAATATGTCCAAAAATACCCCAGAGAAGCTGTGGCTGTCCCTGGATCCCTGGAAATGTCCAAGGCCAGGTTGGACAGGACTTAGAGCAGCCTGGGATAGTGGAAGGTGTCCTTGCCCATGGCAGGGGGTGGAATGGGATGGGATTTAAGGTCCTTTCCAACCTAAACCATCCTGGGATTCTGTGAGTCCAAAATCAACAGGTATTTTAGATGGAGTGGAATTACCTGGAAGATCTTTTCACATTTGCTCATGTCTGATCTCCTCAGATCCGACAGCTGGAATCCACAATCCTTTCCCTAAAGCACCAAAAGCATCAAAGCCAGTCAGGGATTGTCAAAGCCATAGAGCAGGAGAAGCTGAGCTTGAAGAGAGAGTGTGAACAGCTTCAGAAGGAGCTGTCATCTGCAAACAGGAAGGTGAGTTTTGGGTGATAAACACACAGCTCAGTGCAGTAGTTTCCACCTCTCAGAAGCTCAAGGGAGAAGCTGGAATTTTCTTCTTCTACTGTGAATTTTGTGCTCTTTGCYTCTCACAAATCTGTGTCTGAAGGGGCTGACAGAGTTCTCTGCATCTGCTGTGAGACAGCTCTTGTAGCAAAGCAATTGTACAGATACTCCTGGTTTGTAGACTTGAGTTGTCTTGGTATTCAGTGGTTCCTGAGGGGGGAAAAAACAGATAAAATGAGAAATTGCTGCTTTTCTAAGGAAACTTCTTCTCTTTAATAGATCAGTCAGATGAATTCTCTTGAACGTGAACTGGAAACCAGCTCAGAAAACGAAGGGCTGAGAAAAAAGCAAGTCAAGCTGGATGATCAATTAATGGAGGTACTTGTCAATCAGTGTTGATTKTAGGCCTTTATCGCTGTTTTACTGAATTTATTTTATTTTAAAACAACTTAGGGATGTGTAGCAACAGAGAAAACGAATTGAAACTAGAAGAATTAACCTCTCCTGATGTTTAACCTCATCTTTCATGACCAAGTTGTGTGGCAAGCATCCTGCTCTCTGAAGCATGTTTTACTTAGTCATAATTCACRAACGGCTTCAGATGTAAAATCAAAAAGCAAAGAAATTTGTTTCTGTACTTGAGGCAAGGCTGACACTTCCCTCTTCCTTCCTAAAACTCATCACCTCAAATTTCCTGATGTTTGTGTAATGCTGCTCTTMATGTAGAAACCTGTTCTTATTTCCTCTGTGAATAATTTGCTGAATTTAAGCTTCATATTATCTAAATCATGATAAAATGTCAATGTACACAGCTTACTGTTAATTTAAAGGCCCAAGTGAAGAGTTCAGTGGAGATTTTTCCAAAAGCTGCTGTACAAGTTCTATTGGAGGTGGATCATGCTGGATATCAAAATTTAGGAGTCCTTGGTTATAGGAACGGGCAACTTAATTGTGTTTAGTGTGTCCCATAAGGTCAGCCCAGAMCTCCAAGTTCTCTCTCAGTAGTCTTGCCTAAATTTGATGTCCTGGATTTGAGTTTAAGACATAATATTTAAAAAAAAAAWATCWAAAAACTACAAWTTTGACTTGTYCCATAAGTCAAAGCATCTTTTAGAYGAGGCTTCTRTGACACTTCTTTTAAATGGCTTCATGTTTTTCATCAAATGGGAGCCATTAGGCTGAAAATCCTCTGCAATTAGTAATAAAACTGCAAAAACCTAATTAGGAAATACGAGATTTTGACAAGTTAATGAAAAGACTGTTTATATATTCCCTGTGAATTTATTTATATAGTCTTAATTAAGCTTTGGGAAAATGCCAAAACACTTTAAACCCGTAAACAGCGAGCCTGGGATTGCTGTTTTCTCCTGAAATGTGCATTTCAAACACGCAGGATTTTGTTCCTCTTGGTAACCCTTTCCCAGCAGGGGTGCACAACATCCACTCAGTGATTTGTGATTTCTAACTCTCTCTTTTGTGCCTGTTCTCCTTTTGTCCATGGCTAACCTGGCTAGAACTCAGTGGTTGGAACTAGCAGAGAAGGGGGCAGTTCTCTCTCTGAAATAGTGTGCGAAGGTAGAGAAATAATTTTTAATGTACCCCCCATAGCATGGAGAAAACATTCCTTGATTTATTTTTTTTTCTTTTTCATGGATTTCTTTTCTTTTTATTCCATGCATCTCTTAAAGTAAAGAAGCCACTATTCATTTCAGTGTCAATTTTGGGCAGTTCTTTGTGGTGAATTTGTGCAGTGTGGTCCTGTATCCCGAGGAGCAGCGTGTTCCTGAGGGGTTGCCATGAAAATGGGGAGAAATCACCCCATTGCTTCCAAAAGAATTCAAATTGGAAGTGAGACAATGAAAAGTGGCTTCCTGCTACCCCATTGACCGTGAGGCTTGAAGGTGTTTGCATATTTACCTCTGGTGCCTGCATGCTTTTCCACCAGACTGTCYAATGTTTCCTTAAATTAATTAATTTCTGGTCCCCCTTGGCATCATCCTGATAGTTTAGCAAGCTCGTGGTTGTTCCATTTTCTTCCACAGATGAATGCAGCAGGGTTATATTGTTCTCATTGCTGTTTCATTAGTATTTATTTTTAAGATGCTATTAACACTAATTGACTGTTTCCTCATTAGTTACTCGTGTGCTTCACAAAATGGCAGGAACGCTGAAAGAAATTCCACCAAAAGCTCATTATTTTCACTGTTTGTATTGTCAGGAAAAGAACAGCTCCTTTACAGACAAAGAGAACCCCTAAACAGCTTTTAAAAGTAAAAATAGTTTTATTTTGAAGTATTCATAAACTTATTTTCTGTTTACCTGGACCAGCAGAGGTAGGGATGGTACCAGGGCCAGAAGAGCTGCAGCATTGTGAAAAATATTTACAGTTAGAGGTGAAGTCAATAACTGAAACATAATCCAAACTGATGATTTTGCCAGTTGTGAAAGGGAATTAAAATCAGTTGTGAAAGAAATATYAAAATCACCAAGATAATCTTATGCACCTTTTCCTAAGGGAACGGAGTAATGGTTTCTTCTTTATGGGAAGAARTTATTAATGCTACACAAATTCCAGCTGCAAATGAGTTTGTCTGAACCATCATGGATTTTTACTGTCCAGTTCTGGTCCTTTTTAGTATAATTAACTCTTCCAACTGTGAGTTACTCACCTGGGTTTTGCTTTAGTCTGGAAAACTTCTAAATTATTTCACGTGACTGTCTTAGCTCTTAATATCTCCACAGTTAGGAGTGAGCATTAGGAAATAGCTATAGGGTGTTAAATACTGAATTCTGGACATAGCATCAGAGATAAATGTTCCCTCTGCATCCTAAAGACTAGAAATAATCAGCACAACTAATAATCAGCACAACTTCAGCCTTCCCCTTGAAATGGRAAATTATTGGTGCTTAAACCTCGCCAACTAAACTTTGATAGAGATTCATCAAAAATTCAGTGACTTTTATAAGCAGGGCATGAAATGATGAATCAAAGCCCAGCTTCCTTTGGGTGAAATTCCATCTTTTTCTTTTTTTCCATTGGGAAAAAGTTGCCTGTTCCCCTTCCAGCACCGAGTCCAGGCTTGTGTTTCTCTGTGAGAAATCCGAGAGCGAGCTGCTCCCTGAACACCCCTGGCAAAGGGAGCAGGTGCTGATGGCTGAAATTTGGGATTTTTTTTTCCTTTCCCCCAGATGCTCCAGTCCGGGGGGATGCGTAGCCAGAGCTCCCAGCAGCAAGGCTGTGCCACGGTGCCCAGGGAACAATTCCTGCAGCTCCACCAGCAGCTGCTCCAGGCGGAGAGGAGGAGTCAGCGCCTCCAGGAAGAGCTGGAGAGCAGACCCTCGGGGACAAACATGCAGCAGGTAAGGCTTCCCCCCCTTCCCCTCCCTTTGAAAGGGAAAATTTTTTAAGATATTTGGTTTAGTTGTCTTGGGTTTGGTTGTTGTGGGTTTGTGGGTTTTTTTTTTTTTATTCTGGTGAGATCCGTTCTCTGTTTATGCCAGTTCGAAAATTCAACTCCATGCCAGCAAGGAGATGTGCAAAAAATGCTGTTTAGGATGGTTAGCCTGAGGCAGAGCTTCATTCTCTAGTCCTCTTCATTTTTTTCTTTTTTTTTTTTTGAGTTCAAACCACTCCCATCCACATTTAACTGGCTTTTCTCCTTCTGCTCCATGTGCAGTAAGTGTTTATAGGGGCTTTTCTTTTGTTTCTTTACCTAATGACAGTGTCTGTAACTATTATTTTTAAAATCCACCCCGGCAGATATTGCACATCATGTGAAATCCTCATTTGGGCTGTTGCTGTCACATCTGTTGTAGCAGAGCAGGACACAAATTAATCCTTTTTTTTAAGGCCAATCTGCCTGATTTGGCCATGAGACAAGGCACTGTTAACTGCTGTACAGAAACTTCAGCACTGGCATTTCTGAGGGAAAACCAATTCCAAGGAAGGTTAATTCATCCACTGCCCACRTTGGGCAGAGTCACTTTTCTTGTTAATTTTTTACTTTGTAAAACTGAATTACRGGCAATAGAAATGTTTGCATCTGCCATATAAAAATTGCCAAGTGATCTTTTTCTTCACAAAGTAATTGGATCTCTAAATCTCTAAAGCTTTGGCCAAATAAGGTCTTAAAATAAYATTCCAACTTTTATCTTATGAGAAAAGATAAAGCTGTAAATAATCTAAATGTATATTTAGTGTTTTATCTATTTTTGATTAGATATTGATTTAGATTTATACTTAGATTAAATAAATTAGATAAAATACTSTTAGCTATTTATTCATCCCATAGGAAAAAAAAAAACCCTCTTATATTTTAAATTTAGATTGCAGTTATACTTTAATACTTAAAATAATAATAATAGCAAGACTTTGAAGCTGCAAAATCTCTGAATATGGTAATAGGTATTCCAGAAAAAAGGTATTATGGAGAGAGTAAAGGCAGTAACCAAWTTTTAAAGTATCCAAAGCTTGGAGTAAATTTTTTTTTTAATGAAAGGCATAAAATCAAAATATTTTTTTAAAAAACTAAAACATAAAAGCAAATAWTTTCAGGTTTAGTAGAAATAAATTGATTGTGAGGTTCCTTTTCAGAATTGCATCACCACAGGCTGATGTAGTTGGTCCCACACCATGGGGAGCAAAATGTGCAGTTGAATTTAAAAATCAATCAAAGCCATATTGCAGCAGTGGCAGCTGCAAATGAATGTGCTGGGATTGCATTAGGAGGGATGACTTGGTAATTTAGATTTTGGAACAATCYGCAAACGAGTCACATCCTGGAACTTGCAGTTCTAGAGATGAATCTCTCCTACATTTCCTGGAAAAGCTTTGTGAGTTTAAAAATACTTAAGAGAGGCTTTGCAAAAATTTGCTGTCAATGCACTAATTCACTCAATCCTTYTAATTTTTTTCTTTTTTTTTTTCCTTAAAATGAGTGGATATTCTGGTTTATAACATCCCTTTTTTTACTACATAACTCTCTGAATCATTATTAAAAACCTGCAGTTATGAACAAAGCCAGAATTATCTGTTTGTCTCTTTGCTGCTTCTTGTAAGCACCTCCTGCTTGAATCTCTGTTGATTTTTTTTTTTTTCCTTTGCCATCCTGATTTTTCAGGTTTAACTTTTAGTTGAGCTCATGTCCCTTTTAATGTSCCCTTTAGCACCCTGAAAGTTTCCATCCTAATCCCTCTCCATCATCCTTTCACCAGTGAGTACAAGGTCAGGTTACCTCCACGCTCTTTCTGTGTAAAGTGAATTATTTAGTGCTGCTGCTGCTTTGCATTTTGCAGCTTTCTTAGATCCTGTGTAATGAGGGATCCAAAGTTATCCCCCCCTTTTTTTTTTTAATGGAATTGTTTGGTGTTTATCCTGCTTTGCAGTTTTCATTGCTTTTTTTGATCCTGGTTGTCTGTGGTTTTTTTCACTCATTTTACAGTCAGTCCTGAGTTGTTTTCATCCAAAGGCCGCTGTTACATATTTAAATTTCATTAAATTAAATTAYAACTCCTGAGCTGTTTCTATTGTGTTACTCTTCTGAATACCCAGTGACTATTTGTTGTGTCTAGTGCTGTGATTACCTCATATCCCTTTCTCATGAACTAAATTTGGGAGCCTTTTAATTACCCAATATTTCCCAAAGTTTGCCTGGAGCTGATTAATATCTGAGCTGCTCAATTCCCCCTTTGTACAGCTCTTTATTTCAAATTTCATATCACCTCTGACCAGCTGCTTGTTCACTCTGAGGGAAAAACAACAAGGTTTGAGATAGAAATATAAAGTTTTCAAAGGAGGGCGAGTTTGGCTACATTTTTCCCAAATGCTTGGCAATCTGTGAGGTTTTATATCTATTAKATGAGATTTTTATGCTATAAATGAGATTTTTTTAAAGAGAGAGAGGAGGATTTCCTCTAAAAATACTTAATCACTGCCACTGACCTTTAAAAAACCACGGATGAGAGTCCTTAGATGTAGAAAATGCCCCCTCAACCTCCCAGCTTTGTAATACTCATATTTACAGACGGAAAATATAAGATACTCTGCATGTTTTTTCTCTTTGTGCGTGTATATTTTATTTTTTTTGTCTTGTGTCGCTTGCTTTGCTTGTATTGGTGATTTTTTTTTTTTGCTTGAAGTGTACATGTTTTGAAGAAAAAAAAACCTGGATATGAGGGTGAAGTATTCCCACTTGCCTTCTTTCTCTAGGCCTTGCTACCGGAGCAGCGAGCAGTGCATGCAGATTCCTACCGGAGGATCGGGCACCTCTGACACCTCTGGCTGCTTTTGATCCCATTCCTTTTCCAAAAAAAACCCCAAAAAAACACCCACAGAACTGGCATAAGCTGAGAAAGTTGAGGATCAAATTCTATTTTTTTTTTCTCCTATTTTTTTTCYCTTTTTTCTCGCAAAAAACGGCAAAAAAAAAAAAGTCTCCGCAGTGTTATTTTCTTATTTATTTGTCTAGATTTTTCTTATTTATTTGGCTAGGTTTTCTTATTTATTTGTCTAGAAGCTATTTTGTGAAAGCTCAGAAGCTTCTTTTTTTTAAATTTGTTACAAATGGGGTTTTATTTATGTTATTTAAAAATGTGCAGTTGTTCAGTACGGGGGAAAGAGCCTAT
>QVAJ01000482.1:230009-240256 GCA_003546035.1 Mixornis gularis | reverse complement strand
TTTCTGTCATTCCAGGATTTTTGTCATCCCGCGTTTCCTCTCCCGGCGGTTTCCCGCCGCTCCGTGAGGGGCCGCGCCCTCCCCGCCGCGCGGGGGCGCTGTGGCCGCGCCCCCTCCCCTGCGCTGCCCCGCGGCCGGCCCGGAGGGCGGCGGCCGCCGCCTTCCCACAACGCCCCGCGCGCCCGCCGCGTCCCCTCAGCGACCCCCCGGCCCGGCCTCATCCCGATCCCGATCCCGATCCCAACCCCGCTCCTGGTCCCGGCCCGGCCCTCGGGGGCGGCCGGATCCCCCCACCCCCCCTCCCCGCCCTGCGGAGCGGGGAGCGGTGCCGGGCATGCGGGCGGTGGCAGCGGGCCGGGAGGTGGGATGCTGTCGCGGAAGAAGACGCGGACGGAGCTCTCCAAGCCGGGCGAGGTGCAGGGGAAGTACGTGAAGAAGGAGACGAGCCCGCTGCTGCGGAGTGAGTGTCGGGGGGASCGGGGGACGCCGGCGCGGGGCTCCGGGGGGCCGATGCCGAGGCCTTTGTGTGCGGCCAGTGCGGGTCCGGCGGGCCCTGGAGCTGCGCGGCCTTGGCGGGGTGTGAGGGGTCTGAGGGGGAGTTATCCCTGTGGGCGTACCTGGGGGTTATTTCTCCCTGTAATTGTGTGTTTAATCCTGTTATGAGCCCTGGGAGATGACGGAGGGGAGTTAAAACTGAAAGGAAGCCCGAGTTTCAGAGCCAGCCTTTGCACGCCTCGGTCCACCGGGTGCTCAGCGTGCCCGAACTTGGTGGTTTTTGTGGTTTTTATGATTTTCTCGGTCCCCGGTTCCTCAGTTTCAGCAGGCCGGGGTTCAGGCGGTCTCTGTTGTTTTTAAATAAACCAGAGAGATCGCAAGGTGAGGTTGGATGGGGCTTGGAGCAGCTYGGGGTAGTRGAAGGTGGGTGAKCTTCGGGGCCCCTTCCAACCCSAWSCCTTCTGCRGTTCCRTGAATCTGTGACCCTGCTCTTTCCAGAGCGGTTCTTTTCCCCACCTGGGCACTGCGGGATGAGATAACTGTCCCGCCAGGCAATTGCATAAAATCCCTGCGGAAGCGAATGCTCCAGGTCCTGTCCATGACTCAGCCCGGTGAGGTCACCTGGGATGAGTGGCACTGATGATGGCACAGCCCTGTGCTCCTCGGGCTGGGCACAGCACCACAAATACACACCGAAAGTGTGTTCTCATTTGGGGTTGTTGCTCTTTAAAGACAGCCCCAGACTGAAATGCCTTTGTTTGCACAATAAATAAGTGAATAAATATATTGCTGACGCCTTTGTGGGGTGCACCAGGTTTTAACCATGAGTTGTAAGGGTTTATTAATAAAAAGTAGTGAATAATGGGAATAACCTCATTCCAAATGAAAGTTATCATCTGTATTGATTTACCTGGAGGGAAACTACTCATTTGTATCATTTTGAAAGTCAAAGTAGGGAGAGGAGGAATGTTTCACTTACTGGAGGGAGGCAGTGAAATTCTAAAGGAGAAAGGGAAATATCTCCATGATAATTTGAGAACTTAACGTGTATGGAATGACAGCGTCTTTCTGGCTGAACTTTGTGACTTTGGGATTAGTGGGGGCAGTGTGAATTTTGTTTGTATCCTGGATTCCTGTGGGCATTAACATCTTGTCATTCCCAATTTGTAAGGACAGCATTCCCAAAGAAGTGGTAACCAGAATATGTAGATTTTCTTGACCCTTCTCATAGAGAGATATGAGAAGCCTTTGAACCCTGCCTGATGCAGCCRCAGCAGAGTGTGGGTGGTTTGGGTTTCTATTTTTTTTTTCTTGTGTGGTTTTTTTGATGGGTTTGGGGTTGGTTTGTTTGTGTGCACCGGGACGCTCCGCAGCGTCACCACCACRTTTGCAGAGGAGTTAAGAGGCGAATTCCTCAGTTTTAGCGTGTGAATCAGCGCGGCTGCAGGGGCAGGGCTCTCACCTCTCTGTCCCCCGTGCTCTCTGTCAGATCTGATGCCTTCCTTCATCCGCCACGGTCCCACCATCCCGAGACGAACCGATCTGTGCCCTCCCGACCCGGCATCCTCCGCCTTCGCGCCCGGCGGCGATGGGATCCTCTCCAGGAACCAGAGCTTCCTCCGGACTGCGGTGCCGAGGCCTCCTCACGAGATCATGAGGCGAGAAAGCAACAGACTGTCCGCCCCTTCCTACCTGGCCAGGAGTTTGGCCGAGGTGCCGAGGGAATACGGCTCCTCCTCTCAGTCCTTCCTGTCGGAGGGCGGCCCCGGGCTGGAGAACGGCGACGCCGGAGGAGCCCGYGGCTATTTCTACGAGCATTTCTACGACGCCCAGAGGAGACGGCAGCTCAACGAGCGCCTGCACGACGACTACAGGTATTATGAACACAACAGCGACCTTTTCCACAGGATGTCCCACAATCACGGCAGGCACGCTTCAGGTAAGGATTCGCTGTTGTTTTTTGTTAAAAGTAGGATTTCGGTGAGAGTTTGTGTGCAGGAATGTGGCCGGATGGTGGGGGGTTGTGTTTGAGGTGTTTAGGACAGAGCTGCTTTTTCATGGCATTTCTGGGGTTTTGGGGAATTAGAATTGAGGGTTTGTTCACTCATGTATCCAGAAAGGAAAAATAGGCTTCAACCAGGATTGTTTCCTTAAATAAATGGAGTAAGGTCAAGCGAATTTTGGGGCTTTTAATGTCAGGCATATGTACAATATATTGTCCTTAGAACATCATGTAAAACTGAGAGATGAAGCAACAGACACATTATTTATAATTATATACATATCAGTTGCTGGCCAGCAAGGAATTTTATTCATTGGGGAACATTATTTTCATGATGTAGAGAATAACCAACAGCTCTAAATTACAGCATTTTAGCATTATTATTATTGTTATTACCATTAAGTTTTAATTATCATCTTATTATTTAATTTCACTGTTTGAATTTGACCTCAATAATTAACATAATTCCTTATAAGTAGTCAATGGGAGGAACGACTGCTTTGTGTAATTAGTAAATGGACATCTAATTAGTGTTAAAATTGACTTCCTAATCCTTGACTCCTTTCTTTTAGCTTTTAAAATTGTTGGTAAATATGCCTGTTCCCCCTTAGTTTCACTGGTACTTGCCTTTGTTTCCTAAAACAAAACAGCACAAAAAAGAAGAATCCATTAAATATTACTTTTCTGCAATATTTGACTCTGATATTACAAAAAAACTCTGTCCAAGGAGGAGTTTGAAACAAACATTTCTAACCTGTAAATAATGTATGAAAGACGTTGTCACTTTGTAAACAAAACAGTAATTAGTATCTTATAAAATAAATCTCCCATCTAAAACCAGAAACCTGCCAGGAAGAACATCAGCTTTTATTGCTGCTGACCTCGTGTGTGGGATTAGAACCTGTCAGTGCTTTGTGTTTTCTTCACCACAGAAACACTTCCATGAAACATGGAAATGCCAGCCAGGAAATCCTGAAATCCTGGGGTTTAAGGCCTGCTGCTTCAATCCTCCTTTATTAATAATATTAATATATCTGATTTACCTGGATTTTGTGTGCAAACCCTGCACCTCTGCCAATTACTGCTCATCCAGCAGTCATTAAACATTGATTTGGTCCAGGTAACAAGCACTGGGAGTGTGTGCTGGGATATTTTAGGGAGGAGAGGCAGGAGGGGAGGATTTCACAAACCAATCCATCAGTTTAACCTTCAGAATTTAACAGTGGCTGTATCTGCTGAGGAGATTCCCAGAAATGGAGCTCTAGCTTGGAAGTGGAGTTTCATCAAAATCAAATTTTTAAAAGGGGCTCCAGAGCCATATTTCATAATAAATTGCAGCAACGTCTTCCTAAATAGATTTTTTTTTTCCTGCTGTTTGTTGACCTGTGCCCCCTTAGCCCTGGAAATCATAAAGGAGCTGCTCCTGATTGCTTGGTTTGGTCTTTCACTCTCATGCTTTAACATTTCATATTTATGAAATATTTATACAAAKTCTACCCAGGTTTTGTGGTGAGTGAGTATTTAATGTCCTGCACTCATAGGGAGAGACAGAGGTGAGCCTTTCCATTGCCAGTGTTTTCCCTTTCCTCCTTTTTTTTCATCTCCATATGAACTCTTAAAGTCCTCTTTTCCTTTGTCTTAAAGAATTCTGTGGCCCCAAATAAGAAAATTTTAGATTTTGTTACTCCTTTCATCTTCACCATTAAGCTGCTTTTTATTTGAACCATCCATTGCCTTCCCACCTTCAGTGTTTTCCTTGAGTTACCCAAATCTCTCTGTAATTCCTTGTTTCTTTTCCTTCCATTTCCAGAGCCTGTTGCTTTCACTGTCTTTGTCTAAATKCCTTTTCTTTACTCATCCCCATTGTTGTTTCTCTTCACTGAGATGGCAGAATTGCCTGATGCCTGCGGTTCCAAATGAAAAGTCTGGTTTATTTAGCTGGAGTTTGTCAATGCTGCCTTCTCCCCTTTCCCTCCAAAGGTCCCCTTGGTCAGTTCTGGGTGTGTTTTGGGTGGATTCCCGAGGAAATGTTGCCTGGTGAACACGAGATGTTCCTGCTTTGCTGATATTTTCATGGTGGTCATGCTGAGATGATTTTTGGGAGCAGTGTGGAAGTGAAAGAGGTGCCTGTGAATTTCAGCTTTCATTCAGAACCTGAGATTGTCCTCTTTGTAATTTGGAGAGAAGTTGCAAACCTGTTCTTATTGAGATTTGCAAGTGTTCAGCCGAGTCTTTGGGGCAGTCCTGTGGTTTTCCAGCATTGCCATGTCCTTCCTTCCATGGGCATTTCTCCTTCAGGTCACGTTTTCTCTCTCACTGTCATTCACTTCTACCACCTCCTCCTTTCCATATTTTCATTCACTTGGTTTCTGATTCAGTGCTGCTGATTTTCCTCACCACTATTTTCAGTTGAAATACCTCCTMATTTTATACCTTTAGCTACCTCTGTGGCATTTCTTAAATTTTTAATTATTTTTTTTAAGTTATTATTATTAGTAATAGTATCTTTTTCAAAACTTTTTTAATTCTAAGAGACTTTACCTGTCTTTCCTCGCCATCTCTTTCCTCTCTTCTAGGTTAAAGTTTTGGGGAGGTCTGTGGTTGAAGTTATACCTTCAGTGTAGATTGGAACTAACTTGTAACCAAGACCTCAGAGTTATTTGTACCTGTGTGAGCGGGTAAGCTGAACCATTCTTCTGTGTCTATGACAATTGCTGAGCTTGAAACCGACCCTGTAAAGGCTGCTGGTGGATTTGTGAGGAGGTCACTGGGATGTCGCAGGAGAAAAAACAAAACAAAATTTAACAGAGAATCCAAAGTTCTTTTGGTTCATCTGTTAAGTTTTACCCCTGAAAATTGCTAACTTGTTTGATGTTAGAGCAAATTAAATACAGATTATGACGTGAAASCCATTTAGAGCTGAAACAGCCATATTTTTATTTCTCTGTGTGTACACTTCTCTCATTTTTAAACAAACGGCAGTTCCTGCCCTTTTCTTCTTTCGTGCTGATTTTGCAGGAATTTTGCAGCATAACTCTTGACCCTTTCAGAGTTCTTGCTGTCATTTCCTATTTGTGAATTTGTGCTTGCTTGGAACAACCCATTCCCASCAAGAAAGGAGGTGCCTGTGCTCAGGAAGTTCCTTCAGATGCTTTGGAGTGCCTTAGGAAAGCCTGGGACATGCAGACCCGGCTAAACAAGAGAGTTCTTGCAACTTTTTGTTAGTTTATGGTGACTTTTAAAATGAAACAGTTTGTTCTTCTTCTCTTCCTGCTCTTCACCCTGCTCTGATGAGGGGAAGGGAGAGGATTTTGGCATCCTGGAAAAAAAAAAGGCTCTCAGGACAATTGGGGTAATTAAAGACAAATATTGTTTTGTAAGATTTGTTCTTCAACATTTGGAAATTTGGGTGAAGTCACTTGTGAGGAGTTCCTGGGCTCTGAAATTTCTCTGCGTTTTTTGACCCAAGTGGGACATTTCTCCTCTGGTTTTGCTCTTTCCCCTTTCTGCTGGTGATGGAATTTCTCTGCTGCCCTTCCTACMTGGCCTGGAAGTCTTTGCTCCAAAGGGCTTGGACTTTTATCCAGGCAGAAAAAAAMCCCTTTTACTGTGCTGGGAAAACACTGACATCATATCCAGTTCCTTTGTTCCTTCCTAAACACAACTTCTTAAGTGAAGAACACACAACAGATTGTTCACACTTGGGACTTTATTAAGATTTTTAAGAGAAGGAACTTTTTTACATTGACAAAGTGCACTGGAATGTGCTGCTCCAAGATAAAAATGATAATTCAAGACCTTAAATTGAAAATCCCGTATTTTAGAAATGGAAGGAAAATTAAAGCCTTAATTTCAATATTGATACTCCTTAAAAGCCAGAGCTGAACTAAAAAATACCTATTCTATTCTATTCTATTCTATTCTATTCTATTCTATTCTATTCTATTCTATTCTATTCTATTGAATATTACTAATGTTATATCATTATAAACAGAATTATCAGATGAGGCTTGACAAGCTCCAAAGTGACCTTTTCAAAAGGTTTTACAAATGCAAAAAATTTAAATTAATTGTTGACCATCCTTGAGGTTTGATAGTGCCACTCCAGAGAGTTCTCATCCCTAAGCAGGGGAAAGGAGAGCTTTGGGAAAAGTGGATTATTTAAACAATTCTGTTTCTTTGGAAAGCAGAAAGAATAAGAATTTTTATCTTGTCACAACTAAAAGAGTGTGTGAGCAAGAAAAYCCTGAGAGTTCCAGTGAACATGTTCATTTTATCTTGTTTTAGGGATCACATCCTCCATCCCAGGAAAATCCCAGCTTTTACACCAGATATTTGTTATAAAAACTGGTCAGTTTTCCTATTTGGGAGACATAAATCTGATGCCAGCCCGTAATCCAGGGAATATCCTTGGTGCTTGCAGGAAAATCCTGCTGTGAAAATGCTTTAGGRCTCAGAGTTTACCTGGAATTTAAACAGAAAATGTCATTCCTGGCATTTGGCCATGGAAAAAGCAGTCCATGAATTTAGAATGTCTTGGAATTTTCTTCTTTGGGTTATACTTTGGAAAAGATCACAAAGGAATTTACTCTTCCAAGTGTTGTTTAGTCAGTGTTGAAATTACAGGGGGGTGTGCATATATATAAATAAATACATATATATATATATATATATATATATATATATATAAAAAGTTAATTTTCCTCTTCTCTTACTGTTCAAAACTATAGGAGGAGCTTTTTCTCTTATGTGTGTATCCATCCTCCCACAAAGAAACATCTGAGGTTTATCAGGAAAACCAACAGACAATTTATTTTCATCTCTAAAAACCAATTTTGATAGGAATAAAATGTCTGAATTTTGCAGATTATTGATTTTCATGCCACAGTGGTTGATAGGGCTTTAAGGCCCTATAAACATCAACATCTTAAAACTTCCAGCACAGAGAATATCCCAATATAATCTGTGATACAAGGGAAAAAATTACAGTTAAAACCATGAGCTTAAAAGTCTGGCCTTTGATTTCATGTCCATGGAATATTGTTCAAAGCTGGTAATTTCTACATCTGCACGAGTTTATTTTAATGGTTTGGCTCTGCTGCTTCATACATGAAATCAAAATGGCACCAGGAATGGATAAAAGATTTGTGATCTGGTGGTATTTTTTTGTTCYTTGCATCTTGGAAATACAAAAATCAGCTGGCCCTGGGAGAATCCACGTGTCAGGAGAACTCCAGGATGGCACCTCTTCCAAATGTTGGGAAGCATTAAACTTTAGTAAAAAATAAATATCTCTGGATTTCAGGCCAGAATTTAAGGAGGAGGAACTGTAAGAAAAATACAGGGATGTGCAGGTTTTAACAGTAAAMAGAAAAAATATGGAATTTTGGTTTTTCCTCCCCAGTCAAGTTTRTGTGCTCAGATSTGCTGGMAGTGGTGATTYAACAGTCACTATTTACAACATCCCAGAGGTTCAGTTAATTGGGGAAAATCCTGGATTTGTTTAGCCCAAGCACAGCATTTTCCAGAAGCTGAAATGTTTCTATTTTGTCTCTGGCATGAGGGGCTCAACCAGCTTTGCTCCCTCAGCCCTCCCAAAAATCAGGAAGCCTCCAGGATGTTTCTTTTCTCTGGAATTAAAGTTTAGGTTGTCAAATCCCAATTAAAGATGGACACAGGCATCAGCTTCCCTTTAAAATGCTGACAAATAGGTAAGTACTGACACAAGAGGAAATCCTTTAAGGCCAAACAGTTCAGAACATGACAAGGCTGGAAAAAGATTTATGGATGAGCACAAAGATTTAAACATCAGTGCTCAGGAGGATGTTTGTGAGGGAGCTTTTAATTTATTTTTTTATTTGTCCAGTAGTTTTGGAGCCTTCCTGTAACTTTATTTTCAATTATTATTCTATTTTGTTGGGATGTGGCTCACCCAGGTTTCAGAGGAGAGAGACTCTGCCTTTCCCTTCTCTCAAAAAAAACAACCCCACAAAAATATTATTCCTGAAAAAAAAGGAGGAGGGGGAGGATATTCCTGTCAGTAAATGTGTGGGGGGTGATTTCTGGCTTCTAAAAAGTGGGAAATGGTAACACACAAACTCTGGGGATAATGGGATTGAACAGATGCATTTGGCTGTGGGATGAAAAGATAATTGGAATTTTCATTAGAACTGGATGATGTTTAACTGTAGAACTGTGAGGGACTGGAGGGAACTCCTTAAAATGAATTTTAAAAGAGAATTTTGAATTTAGCCCAACACATCCAGGAGGTTGAGAATTCCCAGGSATGGAAAGAAACCTGTACAATTCTTGATTATGTCACTGGGTTTTTGTGGTTGGGTGTCTTGGAGGTGGTTTTTTTATGAATTTTCTATATTTTCTCATCTGGTTTTTATTTCACCCAGCTTCCCAAATATCCCTGGGAAGGGATGGGACGGGAGCTGTTCCTGTAGTTATCTCTCACCATCCAGCTGCTAGTTTGTAAAAACTCTGTGTGTGTGTTACAAACAAATGACAAATTCCAAAGTGCTGGGGCGCAGTCCGTTAAATTTAGTGCTGGAGAAATCCCAGGAGTGTTTTGTTTCCAGGGAAAAGGTGGGAATTTGGGAATTTCAGCAGCTCTTGCACCCCAACCCTGCTTGTCCGTCCTCTCTTGTTCTACCTCCTCCTCTTGCTGGTCTTGACTGATTCACCTCAAAAGCTTTGTTGGGATTCTGGAGAGTTTTAATTTCTGACTTTAAGTTGAAAGAAAGCTGTGAGGTTTTTTTTGTTGTCATTGATAAACGAAGCAGCCATAAAGAATTTATTAACATTAATTACAATTCCCGTAAATCTTTACCTAAACCTTCMTYTCCCTTTGYTTTTGTTGTTGTTTTGTTTTTAGGCATCGGGAGAGTTGCTGCTACATCTTTAGGAAACTTAACAAATCACAGTTGTGATGATTTACCTCTCCCTCCTGGCTGGTCAGTGGACTGGACTATCCGAGGAAGGAAATATTACATCGACCACAACACCAACACAACCCACTGGAGCCACCCCCTGGAGCGCGAGGGGCTCCCGCCGGGCTGGGAGCGCGTGGAGTCCTCCGAGTTCGGCCTTTACTACGTGGATCACATCAACAAAAGGGCTCAGTACAAACACCCCTGTGCTCCCAGGTCAGCTCCCACCTCCCCTGCTCCCTCCTTAGTCCAAATAAAACAGGCAAAAAAACAAAACAAAAAAATCTTATTTTCGGCTTTGCCGCGTTTGCCGGTTCTCGGTAGGGTTTTTAGCAGAAATTGGGGGTTTGTCTCAGGTTTCTGAAGTTTGGAAACAGGATGTTGCTCCTAAATCAAACAAAGCAGCTCTGCACAGCTGTCAGGAGAACAGCAGAGCTGCTGAGAACAGGATTGAGCTGTAAACTGGRAGGAGATTTGAGCTGATGTGCCTGGAGATGCTCTGAACGCCCAAAAGGTGAATTCAGTCTTGTCTGGAATGAGAATGGGTATTGCAGCTACTTGTAATTTTAGAGTAAAATGAAATTAATGCACATCAAATCCAGTGTTAATTGTTAATACACACCAAATTTACAGTTAATTAGTCAATATGCATCAAATCCAACAGTTAATTAGTCAGTATGTACCAAATCCAACTGGTAATTATTAATACACACCAAATCTAACAGTTAATTAGTCAATATGCACCAAATCCAATGTTAATTGTTAATACATACCAAATTTACAGTTAATTAGTCAATATGCACCAAATCCAA